>PVJD01000242.1:76207-538119 GCA_004026545.1 Mormoops blainvillei
CTTAAAAGCCCTGATGTGACCTTGGCCTGGTAGCTCAGTTGTTTAGAGCATCATCTTGATATACAATGGTTGCGGGTTCAATGCCTGGTCAGGGCACCTACAAGAATCAACCAGTGAATGCATAAACAGGTGGAACATCAAATCGATGTCTCCCGCCTCCTCCCCACCCCACACACACCGCACCCTCTCCCTTCCCCTCTCTCAAATCAACTAATTAAAAAACTATTTAAAAATCCTGCTGTATGAACAGTGTGATGAGGCCCGAACTAGCTGTGGAAGTGGAGAAAACTGCGTAGATTCATGAATATTCAAAAGGGAAAATCAAAAGGACAGACTGGTGGCTGAAGGTTGGACTCTGGCCCTTTGCTGGCCAGAGGTGCCGCTCCCTGAGCTGGGGAGCGCCAGAGACGCGACGCGTGTTGGAGACGGGCATTTCCCTCTTTGGGGTTCTTTTCCCGTCTGTACAACAGGCTGAGCAAATTACATGACAACCGGGGGTAGTGCTAGTTCTAATATTATGATCCTCACACTTTACTAAATTCCAAATGGATCAAAGATAGCAATAAAAAATAAGCCCTGGAAGTAACAGAATAAACTATGCGAGGTTTTGTCTGTTTGTTTTTAACCTCAGCGTGAGAAAGACCTTTCAAACTGTAGCATAAAATCCAGACTCAAAGAAAAATAAAGAGTGGATAGATTTGATCCCATAAATACCTAATATTTCGGCATGGCGAAAAAATACTAGGCAACGTCAAAAGTCAACAAACTGAGGAAAAATATTTGCAACTCATCTGACAAAGAGCTAATTTCCCACAATACTGTCAGCTCCTATGAAAAAAAGTTTTAAAAAAGTCAAAAGATATAAATAGGCATAGAAAGTCAAATACAAGTGTCTCTTAAACATAAAATAAGGCTCATGCCATTCAAAATAAGGTAATTTCAATTCATTGTACACTACCCAAGATACCATTTTTCAGCTATCAGATTGACAAAGATCATAAACTTTGATAATTGTTAATGAGGAGATGGAGAATTGAGCAATATCTGTCAAAACTACATTTGCTCACACCCTTTGAGTACTTCTAGGAATAGGTTAACAGACACACACACACGGTTGCTCCTTGCAGCAGTGTCCTTCACTAGGGCACTGATTAAATAAATCCCTGTGTATAAAATGGTATATTATGAGCCCTAAAAATAGTCCTGAGGAAGTTCCTTTCGTACTCATATGTAATGACTTTCAAAATATCAGCGCATAACTGTATGTGCACTACTATTTGCTTTATGTGTGTAAAATACTTGAAAACGACATTTAACAAGCTGATTACCTGATTGCCTCTGGGAAGGGAAACTAGGCAGCCAGAGGAGAAACGGGAAGACTTTTCACCGTGTACCACTTGAATCAGTTAATGAATTATCTTCTCAAAATATAATTTAAGAAATCAAACATGGAAAAGAAAGAAAAAACCGCCTTGTGGTTCTAGGTAAAGTGGGTTAGTGAGAAGGGAATCAGTATTGAGCTCCTGCTACGGTCCAGATACTGTTCCAAGCTCTCCCACGTACACTACCCTATTTAGTTATCCTGGTATTCCATTCAAATGGGATAAATTATTCTAATTTTTAAGTTAGAAAGTAGGTTAAATTGGTCAGGTAACTTGGTCAATGTCAAGCCTAATCTCGTTCCAAAGCTCCAGGATTCTCCACTTTCCAAACGGCTTCTATTGAAGCAAAGTGTCCTATTAAAAAAATAATAATAATGGTATTATTTATTAGGCACTTGCGATGTGTTGGGAACAGTACAAAGTGCTTTACATACCAATTCTAAAGACAACTCTGGAAGGTTGGAATTCCTATCCCCCTTTACACAGAAGACAAACGGGGGCTCAGAGAGGTGGCGCATAAGGAGCGCAAGGTCACAGATACATAGACGGTTACAAGCCAGGTTTAATTCTCAAGCTCCTGCTCTGAAGTAGAAACTAACCACTCCCGCCCAATCCAACTGATAAAAGCAGGAACGCGACTGGGCGGGGGCCGCGGGTGGTGCCGGGGAGAGCACCGGCACTTCCGCCCGGAGGGCAAAACCAGCGGCGGCGGAAGGCGGTGCATGTCCCACCAAGGCGAGCTCGCGAGAGGATGTGCCGGGTAGGCAAGGGCCAAAGGCCTCCGCATCGCCTCTGCCGCCTGTCGATCACCTGGCCCCACCCCACGCCGGCGCACCCCTGGCAAGCTCCGCCCCCACCCTTGGCTGGGCGGGAAGCGAACGCGCGTTCCCTCGCGTTCCCTCCCGTTACCGCCCGCCTGCGGGGAGGGCGGGGGAGGCGGGAGGCGCGCGCTCGCGAACTGCGTGCTCGCGTACGTCGCCGGGGTTCGGCTGCGTCGGTCTCGCCGTCTGCCCGTTGCCGCCGTCGCCGCCGCCGCCGTCGCCGTGCTCTCGCTTCGCCGGCCGCCGCCTAAGGGGGTTGGGGCTGGGCCAAGCTACTGCCGCTGTTGCCGGGATGCCGCGGGTGTATATTGGCCGCCTGAGCTACCAGGCCCGGGAGCGCGATGTGGAGCGCTTCTTTAAGGGCTACGGGAAGATCCTGGAGGTGGATCTGAAGAACGGGTGAGGAGGGCGCAAGAGGGGCTGCACGGCAGGGGACAGGGCCCCGGCGTTGGTGGGGATGCCACAGGGACGGGAGAGGGACGCCTTCCCGGTGCGGAGCTGCTATCGGCCTGCTCCGGTTCCGCCATAGTCGCGGCGCCTCGGGGGCGCGAGTAGGCCCGGGTTCCCACTGCGCCTGCGCGGGTGGGGGTGGTGGAGGGAAATGAGAGCAGTGGTGAGGCTCGGAGTGGGACGGGGAAAAGGAAAACCCGAGTGGAATTGGGGCTCCAGGCGGGAGTGCACAGCTTCAGGGCGCCGTGCAGGCCTGGTTTATTTCTTCCCAGGCGCTGGGCCCGGGGTCCGCTTTTTCTCTGGCTGGAGACCGATTTTTCCCGCTCTACGGGCTGATGGAAATAAACAGACAGGATTTCCTGCTCCCCCTTCACCTCTTCCCGAGTGTAATGGACCAGACGGTCACAACGCATCTTTCCCGGGGATAGCAGCTGTGGAGAGAGGCCTTGTTTAGACTTGCCATGTGCCACACACTTTGTTGAAGCGGGAGACTCCTGGTTTGAGTAGTCTAGTGACAGTTTCGAAAGTATCGTCTTGCCGTGCTGAAAGCCTTCACCGTTCCCCCTACAAGGGTAAAGTCTTAACGCGTTATCTTTAAGACTCCGTGCAGAGTTTCCAGGTTGTGGTTGCCGTTCTCCAGCTTGCCAAAAAAATTACTTTGTCGTTGTAAAATTACTTGGAGAATAGTGGCCACCCTGGCTAGTATGCCTGTCAACTAGCTGCTGTAGACGGAGACGCACAGCTCGAAATTGCTTACTGCCTCCCTGGGCATTTATGGGCTGTTACTCGTATTCCTAATCTACTTTGGCAGAGCAGGGCCCGCAAGGAACTACGTGTTTCAGGGAAAACCTATGAGGAGTAGGGTCTGGAAGTTACTCAACGGGGAAAACTGTCGGAACTGGAGAATTTTAGCTAGGACTTCGAAGACATGGACATAAAAATTAAAAAGAGTGAGGGGAACATTTTAGGGTACTGAACCTTAGCTTTTTTTTTGTTTCTTTTTTAGAGACCTGCTTTGCAACAGGTCCAACGTTGCTACAGCTTACTCCCCAGTATAATATTAGCAGCTAACACTTGAGTAGTTAGGGAATATACTTAAATGCAAGTTGTATGTTTGAGAAAAATTGGTAGCTACCATATACTCAAGTTGTTGGCTGGGTTTTAAAAAGTAATTTCAAATTGATCATTTGAAAAATCACCTCATTCAGGAAAATGTCCTCAGTATATTGTTTTTTATGAATACTGACTGCTTAGAGTAAAGGACTTAAGAAAATGCTCATTTTGTACAATAGAGCTTTCAGTTCTTAAGGGTTTTTTGTTATTGTAATATATATATACATATACAAGTTAAAATTCCCAGTTTTCTTCAGAGCCAAAATAAGTTGACACAATAACTAAATTTTATGAGGGAAAGCATGGGTTTTGAAGCTAGACAGACCTGGGTCAAATCTTAGCCTCACCACTTAGTATCTGTGGGCAAGTTACTTCTCCAATTCTAAGTTTCCTCACCCAGGAAAATTAGAGGTAATTGGGAAGCATTTGGCTCATTGCTATAAATGGGAACTGTAATTACAGAGATTTGATTGTGATGTTAAGACATTGTAGCTTGTGTTTTATAACATGAAGCACATTTGGTGAGGTCTGTCTCCTAAGGTTACTCAAGTGACAGTGAGCAGGAAACGATGTTGATATTAATGGGAAAACTGGATAACTGGACAAATATGTTGATAACCCACCAACAGGATGCCTGCTACTGTGCTAAATGAATCGGGGAGGAGACAGAAAAGAATTCCGTTCTTCAACAAATTAAGCGTTTATAGTTATAAAGTTAACTTTGAGTTAAATGCTTGCTCTCACTTTAAACTCAAACAAGTAGAACTTGGAATGGTTTGTTTGAAAAGGGCTTTAAAGAATGGATTGCCTAGGGCTTGGAATGAAGAAAGAGAAATGTCTGGGAATAGTGTATGCTGTAACAGGTAATGAGGAGCTGTTCCAATAAGGAATAATTTTGAGAAGTAATAAACAATCTAGTTTGGATTGAGTCTCATTAAGGATCTAGAAATTTAACAACATAAACCAGAAACAACTGTAAGATTTTACACTAAAAAATCAAAATCATAGGTTAGGAATTCAAAGGCTTTAGAGAGAAAAATTGAGCAACCCTGGAAATGTTGGGATAAGAAAAAGGATGAATTCTTCCAGGACCCTAAATACCTAGATCTCTTTTGGGGAACTATAGGATCTTACAGTTCTGCTGCTAGACCATGATGTGCATGAAATCTGTGATTGAAATGAGGAATAGGAAGTTATTTCAGGGATTTGAAGACAGGTGTGACAGCCACCAAGCAGGCACACCTCCTGGCTGCATTCAGGAGTCATTACAGAGGAAAATGACTGAGCTAAGAACCAGTGGAATAGATGTATTTCAAGCAAGAATTGTCTGGACAAGATGGCAGAAGTGCAGAGGAGTCAGAAAGGAAGGAGTGGGTATTAAAGGAAAAGATGGCATAACATAGCAACATGTGTAAGCTTATAGTCCCAGAAACAAAGAAGGATAGGAGATCTCCCTGAGAAATATTTTTTTAACATACCTGGATTGTAATTAATTGTAATTGAAACTCAAAAGCAGATTTTGGATGAATAGGGCATTTAAGAATTGCTGACGAGTTCAAGTTTGTAGAAGGGAGATATTATCAGTAGACATGTTACGATATTTTGCCATGTATAATGTACACCCACGGTTTCGTGCGCATTATACATAGGATATTATGCCTGTGTATAATGCGCATCCCTATTTTCCCCTAAAAAATTCAGGCCAAAAAGTGCGCATTATACATGAATGGTTGTGGGTGAAGTTCAGAATTAATTATATAGGCGTAAAGTACTGCTATAGTAGAAAGTTGACCAAATGAGGAAGTGGGTGAGCTCTCCAGATGAGACTTTAGTGTTGAGGAGCAGCTTTTAGGGCCCTCTTGGGATTTGGAGAAGAGGGATGTGTGTAGTAGTTCATTGTACCAGGAAACCCCAGTGTAGGCTGCCTTTTTTAAAGAACTAGGACCACAAATGTGATGCAGCTCTCCCGGGAACAAGGAGACCACTCCAGATCCTACATGCATACTTGCCGCACTAACCCCAGCAAGAGTCACCAGTGGGGTCAAGAAAGCAACACCTGTTTATAGTCTTCTAGCTCCATGGTAACTTTTGCTGCCTTTGATGATTTGTGAATCCTGTGGGCTTTCTTTATTAATAAAACCACTGTTTCCATGTAAAATGTAAAAGGTTTTTTGGTAACAGTAGTTTCTCGTGCCACAAAATCTTGTGGTTTTAGTCAGAGATCTTTGTATCTTAATTTTTCCATATTTTAGTTAATGAATAAAACATCACATCCTAAGATTATTCTACTTTGCCTACTAGGTGGACAGGTAAACCCCCCCAAATCATTGAGGCAGTAGGTTTTTGTTTTGTTGTTTTTGTTGTTTTAGTTTGTTAAAGGCATGAATTAAAACTCTCAAGGGAAGCTTGGCTATAGATTTTAGAACCTGTGTTTCACATTACAGTGAAATTGTGAATAGACAGAATTTTTAGGGGATGTCTTGGTCTGTTTAATTGGGTTTTTATGATATCTAAGTATTATCAAACAGTTTTGTTTTCACTCTTGTTAAAGATTCCATCAGGTTGTGCCCTGGCTGGTGCGGCTCAGTGGATTGAGTGCCAGCCTGCGAACTGAAAGGTCACAGGTTCAATTCCCAGTCAGGGCACATACCTCGGTTGTAGGCCAGGTCCCCAGTTAGGAGCATGCAAGAGGCAACTGATGGATGTATCTCTCAAACATGTTTCTCTCCCTGTCTTTCTCCCTTCCTTCCCTCTCTAAACATAAGTAAATAAAATATTGTTTTAAAAAAATTCCTTCAAGAAGCCCTATCCAGGTGGCTCAGTAGATTGAAGTATTGTCCCCTCCACCAAAAGGTTGCAGGTTGGATCCCCAGTGAAGAGACATACTTAGGTTGTGCATTATACAGGGGATTGTTATAGCCATGGTTGAAGGAACAATCCCTGGTCGGGCTCGGACAGGAGGCGACTGATTGAGGCCACTGATTGATGTTACTCTCTCACAGTGAAGTTTCTCTCTCTTTCCCTCTCTCTCTCTCCCCCTCTCCCTCCCTCCTTCCTTCCTCTCTCTATTTAAATTCAATAAATACATCCTCAGTGGGTGACGATTTTTTAAAATTCCTTCAAGTAGAAGGTGCTTTATTAAATTTTTTAAGTATGTTAAGACTCAGTGACTTGGGCCCTTGTTACATTTGTTTCTGATCACTGCAGGCATTGTTAGGCCTCAGGTACTCAGATGAATCTCCACCAACCCCAGAACCTACATAGGGGTTTTACCTTTTGACTGTATTGATGGGAGCTTGTTTCTTCCTCTTTTCTTTTAAAGGGGCCATAAAGGAAATATAATTAGTTTAATATTCCAGGTTAGATTTCTGATTAATTGAACTGTTTAGTTTATCCTTAATCGTGGGAGTTTACCTTCACCCATCACCAAAGAGCAAATAAATGCTCTATCACTTTTTTATGGTAATGCTACAACTATTGGATGACAGGAATGACAGTTTAATGAGTGAAAGGGTCTTAAGAATTTTTTCTTAAGCAAATAAGACATAATGAAAAATAGGACTGTGGATTAAATAGCAATCTCTTGTTTTATTAATAGCATGACCAATACAAATGTGACCAAGTTGTTTTTGTACTGAAGTCTTTTGTTGAAGTCAACCTACCTCCAAAAAATTTTACTTTTAAGTATGTTGCTTTATTTTTCCTCAGACATGGGTAATTTTTTAATTTGTCATTATCTTGCTCCTCCCTTATTGAGGTAGCATGTGAATAAAAGGGCCATGTGAAGTATTTTTCTCTTAAAAGCTAGGTACAGGGTGTAGAGATAAAATATGCTTTGGGTTACCAGTATATCTGGATGCTTCCAGATAACCTAAATAGAAAATTGTACTGTGAGCTCCTCAAAAGAAAGGTACTTCAGGCATCTGACAATACTATTGGAGGTGCATTTAGAAATTTGTAAGCTAACACTGCAGTTTTAAAACTAGAATATATTAACAGTGTGCATTTGAATGATTTTTTTTTAACTGAGTATATCAAAACACTTTACAAACAGGTGTTGTCTCTAGTTTGTACTAATGGGGAAACTGAGGCATGGGGAGATTGGCCCAAGGTTACAGAATGAGTTATTGACTATTCTGGAAGCTGAAGGTCTTTCCTATTCACATACCAGATATAGCGCGACAGTGTCAGTCAAAGCTTCTCGCATGCTGTTTCTTTCCAGATGGTTCAATCCTGTCCTTTTTGGATTTGTCTCCAAGGGTGAGAAGGTGGTTCAAGTTCCACAACTTGTTCAGCCTTTAGTTTCTTGGCAAAAGCTTCCAACAGGCTGGCAAGTTACTGCCAAAAAGTATGACAGGTGGTACTTTTTATGACATTGGCCCTGGACAGAGACTACTAGTGATTCATCTCAGGCTCCTCTCCGAAGAGCTGTAAGGCAGGAGTTGTGCAGTAAATGCAGTAAATGACCTCTGTCGTATTAGGGAGGGATGAGACTGTGCTCTGAATTGGCGTGCCCATATTTTGAGGAAATTCCCTATATGACCTTTTCTTTGTGTTGAGATGAAAGTTGAGGCATCTGAACTGCAAATGATACCTGAAGAAGCACTTTAAGGGTGCTTGTATCCCTCTGTTGGGTCCCCCAACCATGTCTTTAGCTTTGAATGCCAGATTGGGGGGGGGGGTTGGGGGGGCTTTCCTAAACAAAGACCTCTAAGACCTAGAAAAGGGGAGGAGACTAAAAGGAGGGAGGTTTGAATTCAACCTTCAGGAATGAAAGAATCAAGCAGGAGGTTCAGGCAAGGGCGTCAGGAACCACAGACCAGAAGCACTGACTTTGAGAAGCCTTATTTCATATAGATGAAATAAAGCTATCAGTTCATTAATTTTAAAAGAATTTCACTAAAATATTGCATGGCCAGTTTCAGGGGAAGGGCATCCCCAGGAACTAGCATAGGGAGTGTCATCTTTAACCAAAAATAAAAATAAAAAGGAATAAGCAACTGACTGCAGTCCAGGGACTGTGGGGCAGTTATGAAGGACATGAGAACAGCCAAGATGGTCCCAGAGGCAAACCTGTAAGAGGCTCTAACTCCTGTCACCCCACTTATAGTGTCTTTTTAGAAGCAGGAACAGGCTTCCTTTGTAGTTTTGGTGTTGGAATCAGGTAGTGCTGTGTGCTGAGTGTAAACATTTATTTCATTGACTGGTTATATGACTTTCATTTCTTGAGTTTGTAAAAAATTGTGATTGGGTCTTCATGAACTTTAGTGGGGCATCAGGGAATAGTTGACTCCCTTTTCTTGTGATACCTTTTAGTTCATTTACCCTTAATGTTGATGTGCCTGAAAATTGAAATGGGCACAGGTGTGATTGTGTTTGTCTGTTCCCCCCTTCCCACCTTTAAGAGAAGCAGCCGGATTGACTTAAAAATGTCAAAATAATAACATTCAGTTATGACAGGAGGTTCTGTATGTAGTCGTTTGATCTGCAAACGCTTTGCAGATCTGTTGCAGGTAGTTCCATTTTGTGGGGTAGAAATATGACTGCAGCCTAGTAAGAAATGAAATAGCTTAGCGACCGTAGTTGATTTTTTAAAACAGTTTTGGATAGTTGAAATAAATTGGCAGATAGGTGCACAGGACAGCTACAAAGTAAAACTAAATTTGAATTTGATACATATTCCTCTCTACCTCCTACTGTTTTGGAGGAATTATGTTTTATCTTTTAGTTTTTAGGATAATGATTTTCCTCACTCCAATATGTGAATACTCATTTAGAGATGGGCCAGTGTTTTCTTTGTGGTTTGTTACCTTTCCCTGTTTTCCTAGACTGGTTTTAAAATTTTTATAGTTTTGGTTTTACTAATAGCCTAGAGAATAATTGTTCACAGCTTACTAGTTCTAGTACACTTAATGGTATTTCTTCCCATTTCATTTTTCTCCTAAGATGCTAATGTTCATGTGGGCATTTGTCACCCGCAGCACAATTTGATGAAACTGACTTTCTGTGTTTCTTAAGTTGTGTTTGCTCTTGTGGTCCACTTCTTTCTCTTGGCGTGTAGGTGGCAGTAGAACATGGTGGGGGACTGTTGATTTCAGGCTAGGACTAGGGTTTGAAGAATCCCAGGTGTTGGGTATCCTTGCAAGTTACTTAACTGCCCTAAGTCTTAGTTTCTTCATCTGTGAGATTACAGTAAGTGTCAAAGCTGTGAAAGTTATTATAAAGGAATTTGAAGAATGAAGGAGCCCTGGTGGACAGTAGTAGTCATGTTAATAGTAGTTTGAAATTAAATCAGATCTTAAATGCGTATCTGCAACTTACTTTTCTGATTGCTATAATTTTCATAGAGTTGGAGGGCTGTAAACCTTACAGTATTATTTTATTTCTGGTCCATTTTCCTCCATTATTCATGCTTATATTTATATTTTTTGATCGCAGTCATCATTCCTTACAAAACTAATTAAATGCATTTTAAAATACATAATATTGTCAATACCCACTCACATCCACCACCTCTAGGCCCAACTCTCTATCATCTCTATGCTGGTCTAATTTTTGCTGAGCCTAAAACCAAAGACAGATTCTGGGGGTTGATATGGGACCTCCAGAATGGGATTTGCACAGAATAATCTTATTTTTCCTCTATTCTTCTAGTCTGTTATGTTCTGAACCCACACATGTTTTCGGAAGGACCAGATGGCTGACACTGGCTAATGGGAACCAAAAGACAAGAGTGAAAGTAACGTGGCTGTTACATACCCCAAGCTTAGAGGTGCTTCACCCTGCCCGGAGATAAATTTTTTTCACCCCTCTGGAGACTTTACCCCGCTGTGTCAAAAAACTTGAATACTGCCTGGCTTTTCTGAGGTTAGATTATTGAGTCAAGCAGCAGTATTTGTTGAATGGAAAGGATTACACTCAGGACTGGGAGAGGAGCGTCAGCCTTTAGAAAGGCAGTGCAGCCTTGTGGCTAAGAGCTTGGATTTTCGAGTCAGATGGATCTGGGTTCAGATTTAGCTATAAATCTCAGGAGCTCCTCGGCAGTGAGCAAGTTACTTACTCTCTCCAAGCCTTGATCTTCTCACTTGTAAAGTGGGAGCAGTAGCAGCAGTAGCAGCAGTAGCGTATACTCTGCACCTATCATATGAGGAATGAATGAAACATGGATAATTATTTACTGTATGCCAGGCTCTAAATGGTAACTTTTGTCATTATTATTAAAGAGCTCATAATCAAATGAGAGGATAAGCTCAAAGAAAAAAGAACAAGGCTTGAAAGGGCACAACCACGTTACGTTAAACATAAGATTGCATAGAAGTGTTGAAGCTTTAAAGAAAGTGCTAAAATGATCAGAGTCAGGCAAGTTTCTGAGACTCGTGAAAGGGTATATGTTAGAAGACTGATATTATTCACCTTATGTAATCAAGGCATTCCAGATTTAGAGAATGACGCCAAAGAGACATTTAGGAGTCATTATAGACTTCTGAGCAAAAGAATGATAAAGTAGCTGACCTTCCTTGCTACATGTAAAGAGACAAGTTGACTAAGTAAAAATAGCCGTATCCTAGAATTAAGCAAGTTGATCAGACAGGAAGAGACAGCCCTGAGGGCCCCACAGAATGAGAAAAGTGTAGAACTAGGCAGTAGACTGAATGGCCAACCAGAAAGGAATAGTCAAAGGTGATTACTAGGTTGTTGGGAGTGAATTAGATGGTCAGGGATCCAGAATAGAAATCATGAGGTAGGTTTTCTTCTTTGAAGGTGGGGAAAGATCAAGTGCAGACTGAGCTGTGGCCAACGTTTGCAGACCAGGAATCCACACTAGCTGTAATCAGAGAGCTCTTGGTGTGCAGGAACTGCCGGTTTGCCGACGTGAAAAGAGCCCCAGACTGGGTATTGGTGAGTCCTGAAGTCGCACCCCAGCTCTGCCACTCAGTGAGCACGGGTAAGTTATCCGCCTTCTCCGGGTGGCCTTGATGGCCCTCCCTCCTCTGAGGCTAAAGAAAGGAAATCCAGAATGCCCAGAGCAGCCTCCTTCCTGTCTCAAGATAGGAAAGGATCTCAGGAACCTACTTCATGTGGTAGGAGCTCCTAGTTGTGGGTTATGAACAACCCTCTGTAACCGGGAAAGTCAAATTGCAACTGTAATCAGTGACCCAAAGAAGTGACTGTGACACTGGTTACTTCTACTTTGAGGGCCTGACCACTGCTCCCCTGGAAGGTAGCAGACCTTTGGAATCAGGGGCAGTTACAGTTCTCACTCACAAGCTTTTCTCCGAGTTGGCCTCACCTGAGCCCTAGAGAGCTGGCTGCAGAAGTATCTTTCTGCAGTTTTCCAAGCACTTTCTGCAGACAGCAAGAAGTGCTCTGGGTTTTTTTGTTTGTTTGTTTTTTCATTACTCTCCTGTCAATGTGTCCTAACTTTTCTCACCTCATAAACACCAAGTTGGCTGAAGTACAGGTCCCACACTGAGTGCTTTGAAAGCAAGCTATTTGATTCCTGTTCACTAAATGCCATTTCTTTCAGGGTAGTAGATTTAAGGGCTCTGCCCTTAAAGTACAGTGCTATTGACCCTAGTTTGAGGTTTCAAGCCAACCTGTGGGTTAACTTCAACAGATGAAAATTTTTCCTTGGCTACAGCAACATCCCTAATCCTGACCAGCCATGGAGAGGTTCGGTTCTTACAAGGAAAATGAGTGAATGTGGGAATGGCTCACCACATTGGGAAAACAAAACTCACGTCCTGCTGATGGTTGGCTGAGGACTGTCATGTCCACATACAAAGAAAAGCATGTGGCACAGTTTTAGGACAAAGGTGAGCAGAGATCCACTGTGGAAAGGGGCAAATTTTTGTTATAGAGAGAACATCCAAGGCATGCCCCTCAGCGAGCAGCGCTGGTGGGTGACTGCAGGCACACGCATGGGCGCTTGCCTTTCCTTGCTCCCCGTGCCCACTCCCTGTCAGTTAGCGGGGATCCAGCGCCCTCCTAGTCAGTCCCTGCCCAGTTAGCCACTGATAAGCATATCTCCAGGGCAAGGCGTGCTCATCGTTTTTCAGGCTGGAGTCTTCTCCAGCCTCCCTCTTCAGAGGTCATGTTTGGAAGATAGGCGACCGTAAGCTATTCCAAGAAGGGTACGATAAGCTCTCCATCCTCTTCAGTAGAGCATACTGAGTGGTATTTGGAACCATTGGTGTAGGCTGTTAGAGTCAGGGAAAGCCTAGTTAGCAACAACACAAGCTCAGATGATAATTCTTCAGTGAATTCTTCTAAAATTGACGTCTTGGAGTACTTCAGTTTGAAAAACATGTCATTCCAGTTCTAGAATTTCAGGCGTTCCAACTGAGGGCCTGAGCAGTACATTAGGTGTTGAATGAGGAAAACCGTAGCCGTGGTGGTGGTGGAGGAGCGGACCAAAGTTTAGAACAGCCCACACCATTCGGTGTGGCCTTCGTCTGGCAGCCAGCTGCCTGGCTCTCCTTGGTAAGAGTCATGGTGCCCACTTTTTCTTAGGGAGAAAATAACAGAAAGTCCCATCCCATCATTTTTTAACTCAGTTTGTCAGAATAAAACATGACCCTGAGAAAAAGTTTGGGAAAAGGCAGTAGTAGAGAGATGTTAAAGAAAGGAGCTTTAATTGGTAACTAGAGTCCGTTTAATAATTAGGCAGTGCTGTTTGTTTTTCACACAGGCATAGGAGAGAGAGGTTAGGAGACGTGACCTCTGGGAGTCCAGCAAGAGGAGGAATATTGGAACATTTTGTTTGTTTTTGTTTTTAGCAATCTCTGCCACAAAGGGATTTTTAAATTTGTCTTAGATTCATTCACCAGAATTCCTTCATCATCTTTATTTTCATACTAGAATTACTAAAAGATGGTCTTTATTTTTAATAGAGCAGAAGAGAAAGGGTGTCTGCAGCTAGAATTAAAAAATGTATCATCTGTTGGGCTGTCTTCTTGTGAGGCTTATTGTCAGGTCACACCAGGGATATGTATGCATGTGTGTGTTTAATATCACTCCTTTGACAAGGGAATCAAAAGGAAAGTACTTCCGGGGAGCAGAGATTAGTTTCATGTTATTTTCTGCAAAGCACAAACGGATGTTAAAATGTATTAAGAAAGAGTCTCTGACATTAGTTATCAGAGAGCTCTTTACTCTCTTGAAGGCACTATAATTTCACAGACAGTTAAAATGTTTAAATAAAATTGTATGGGACCCATACAGTAGTTTTAAAAGGTATTTTAGATGATAAAAATTATATTCATCCCTGTCCACCTGTCACTCTTGTATACCTTTGGTGCCACCACATTAGTTTAAATTATCCCATCATTAAGCCAGAAGAGGACTAACTTTTATTTGTCATGCACCTGATGTTAGAAGAAACCTTAGACATATGTAGTATAGCTCCCGCATTTCACAGACTAGACCCATAGAAATAAAATTATTTAAATGTGCTTTTCAGAGTTGGTTTATAGCTGAACAAGGACTAGAACCCAAGCCAGTTCTTGTTTCTCCAGTCTCACCAGTTACAGTATGCCTCAGTTTCCTCATCTGTAAAACAGAGATAATAGTACCTGACCCTCGGGTATTGTGAATATTAAATAAGATAACATTGTCTTGTATATGGAAATTAATAAATGTTAAGTAGCGTTTTGTTGTTATAGTGTAGCCTTCCTGCCTTATTTGGGGAACCCTTTCACTCTATTGAATGAAATAAGTCATTTTTTGTGTAAAGCAGATCTAAATTAACAGTAATGTGGTAGAAGCCACCACACTGACCTGGTCTTTATTTTGCTCTTAAAACGTGTCTCTGTCGAGTATGCTTTGTGGTTATAGGAGGATATTTGGTTTAATCTTCCAAACACACCCAACATGCCAGTGACAGAGAGAAGTGACGAGTGCCTGATTTACCCTTGGACTGGACTTTAACATTAAAATATTACAAATAATATTTGTGGCTTTTCACAGAGTAGTACCAGAATTTTCCTGTGAAATAAATTTGATCCTAAATCGGCTATTTTAATAAGCAACTTGGATAGCCCCCCAAAATATGGCTACTACATGACCCACCTGTTGGGACTTTTTAGTAGGAAATATTAGAGAAGTACTATAGGAGCCATTATTCTCTAATACACAAATGAATCCTTAACAACTCAGGGAAGAATATTATTGGCAAGGTATGCCTGCCTTCATCCTCAGCGAAAGATAGGTCTGACTGAACATTAATTTTTGTTTTTAGATCATTGTGCCTCCACTTAACAGATTGTCCTTACTTTCCCTCGAAGGTCAGAATGGGTTCTGCATGTGAGCCTTGGAACAGAGTGAGCATGCACAGGTTGATCTTTAAATCTGGGCGAATGCACTGCCTCGTAGGTCTAACAAACGCTTCACTCGTTAACAGCAGTTTGACTTTTTATTTCAGATGACTTGCAGAGCTTAGGGTCTTGCATTCTCTGACCCACCCCCTCCCCCCGCCCCCCACCTAGTACTTGTAAACCCTAATTATTTTGAAGAAAACTGTAGATGTTTTTCTTACTTAACCTTTAGGAGTCACTGTTTTCCTTCTGACCTCACATTAGATGAGTTGGGGATCATTGAATGGTGCCGGGCCAGAGGGCTGTGGAGAGCGTTTCATCTTGCCCGTATTGAGCGGTTTCTCTCATCCCTCTCTGCTTGGCTTCAGGCTTGCTCTCGTATGGTGCCAAGAGCAGTGAGGCTGTGGGCAAAGCAGACCTGTGACCAGTTTTGACAACTGAATTAAGGAAGGTGCTTTTGAGGGGAGGAGGGGTACTTTATTGTAATCTATTTAGAAATAAACCAAAGTAGAAAGTAGTTATATTTGATTTTTTTTTTTTTTTGCTTTTCAAATTTTTTTCTCTTAAAATGATAATAGAGCTTTTCTCATGTCCCACCCTACTTTGGAAAGGAAAAAGCAGTAGCAATATATTTTATCTTTTAGAGATTTTTAGTGACTAAAGCATTTTTAACATAGAAAATCAGTGATGTGGAGAGGCTTTACTTGCTCTGTCAAATATGACATCATATTCAAAATCATTCTTACTAAGTTGCTCAGCAGTGCTAGCCCATGAAATTGTGAAACCATGTTTTAAAGACTTCATAGCCCATAAAGGGAGCCAGGTGCCTTCTGAATTGTGTTACTGTACAACATTTCCCGTTAAACAACTGGGTGTACCCGTGTTACATTTTTTTAAGGGAGTCAAGATTGAGTGACTCCTAACGTTTGAATGCTGTTAATAGATATTTCAGCTTAAAGAACCCTCCGAAATTGTTAGCTTTGCATTGTCACCTTGAGAGAGACTTGCTGGAAAGAAACTCTTTAGTAAGGGAAGAATTCTGCAACACTGAGCTCTCTCACTTGACATGTTGTTGAGCATTACGTCCTAACGAAGCTGGAATCACATTGGTCAGGCCAAATGAACTCGTGGCCAGTCTTGTAACCCGTTTTTAGTTCCAGTGTGTTTAAACGCAGAGAAACAGTGTTTGCCAGTGTGCACGGCCTTGTTAGAATTTAAAGACATTGCTGGTAACTTTCCTTTGTGATCAGATCTGACCATTAGATGGTTTTGGTTTTTAGATAGGCAGTGGTCACAAAGCTAGGCTAGACTTTTCAGAGCCGTAATAGACCAAACTAAAAGTTTAGTGATAACATAGTTTATAGGGTACTTGTTTAACCTTGCTTATAAATATTTCATAATTTCTATGCTTTTGTTTTATAAATTGTACCCTATAACAAGCATTAATAGAATTTTGGAGGGAGTTTGTTTCCTTTCGAGTATGTGTTAAACCACCAAACCTCTGCTGAAACATTCCTAGCAATAGTTTATATACGAGTTTGCACAATTGTATATAGGTTTTAGATCATTCCAGCCTATTTAAAACTTCATGGAAATGAATTTGGAATATCATGAGGAAGTGAATAGCTCTGAATATTTTTCACTGATAATTTCTAGAACATTTATTCATTTGTGACTAATTTGTTTAGGCAGAGGAACAGGAACTTTAAAACAAAAAATTCTTTCACCAAGGAGATTAGAGATACTGAGATTATTTTTAACCCGTTACGTTACTCCAGACATGATTTAACAGATAAAGCACAGTGCCTGAATGTAGGTCTAATCAATGAGTTTTATGTGATATTTTGATACTTTAACCAAGCACCCCTGTAGAGGTCTCTGTAGTTGCCACCAACTACTTGGGGAACAAAAGAAGTGGTCTCCGTGTTTAGCCAGTCTCCTAGTAGAAAGACAGGAGTCTACCTTCAGAAGGCCCCCCACCCTCTTGTAGTGCCTTTTGGCACAGAGCACAAAGTGGTTTCAGTTAAAGGGAGGAGAAAGTTGATCCTTAGTTTGTAAATCCCACCTAACCTTTGCTAAGCATGAACCTCATTGTTTTCTCTTTAATGTAGTGAAGCTGGATGTCAAAATTGTGCCAACTAGGACTTTGTTTGCTCTCTTCTAGATACGGGTTTGTGGAGTTTGATGATCTGCGTGATGCAGATGATGCTGTTTATGAACTAAATGGCAAAGACCTTTGTGGTGAGCGAGTGATTGTTGAGCATGCCCGCGGCCCGCGTCGGGATGGCAGTTACGGTTCCGGACGCAGTAAGCATTTAAAGAGCATTCGTATCAATGACATGCCTTTTATTATTCAGTGTTAATTTTTTTAAGTAATTAAATTATTGTTACATTGAAATGTATTGATATTTAAGCCATTTGTTTTTAAAATTATGTATCTTTTAAAATGTAAAATTGCAAATAAACATCTTTGATAATGTTTGATTTTAATTAAATTAATGGCATAAATTTCTTGTTTTAATACTTTATAAATATGTTTAATGATATGTGTTTGTGTTGTTTTGTTTTTCTCTGTAATGCAATTGTTTAACATAGATTTAACAAAGACCTCAATGTTTTAATTAAAAGAATCCTTTGAGGCTAAGATGACTGCCTGTTCCATTTGCTGACCTTGGGTTACCTTTCCATGCGTGGCTCTTTGAACCATTGTGGCCCTTGGCTGACCAAAAACAGGAAGCCATGTGACGACCGCAACCTTTCCCCATTAGACCTGGGTGGTGAGGATCCCAAGGGTTAGACACAGATGAGATTAAACTGAAATAGGTGCCTGAAAATCTTTTTTTTTTTAATATAAAATATTCACAAAAACTTTAATCACTGTGAGTAACACCAGTAACTGATTTAGTAATTTGGTTACTTATTTCTAAATTGTTAAATTGTTAATAGTTTTTAATTTATGCATGTTAACTTTAAATATAAATAATAATGAATATGTATACTTACAACTTTGTAAATTGAATTAAATTTTTATGTTCAATTGATTGCTTTTAAAAAAAATCTAGTTTGGATTTAAGGGTGGGGATAGAGTTAAAATATATGTGCTATTTGGGTTGGGGGTGAATGGTATATTTAAGGGGAATATGTGCTATATCATTTTTTCCTTTTCCTCCACTGAAGTAATCTTTATTTATTTGAACCTTCCAAAGGTGGATATGGTTATAGAAGAAGTGGCCGAGATAAATATGGCCCTCCCACCCGCACAGAATACAGACTTATTGTGGAAAATTTGTCAAGTCGGTGCAGCTGGCAAGACCTAAAGGTTTGGACCCTGTTAACCTTCTGGGATAAGGTTAGGCAAGAGTTGACCCTGGCTGGGGTAGGCCAGTTGGTTGGAGTGTAGTCCCAGCACCAAGGGTGCAGGTTTGATCCCCAGTCAGGGCACAGAAAAGAATCGACCAAAGAATATATAAATAAGTGGACCAATAAATCGATGTCTGTCTGTGTCTGTCTGTCTGTCTGTCTGTCTGTCTCTCTCTCTCTCTCTCTCTCTCAATATAAATGGATGGATGGTTGGGCAAAGTTATGGTTGGGAAAGAGGTAATTTTATGCAGGCCTAGGCATACACAAAATGTAATGGTGTACGTTTGAAAGCCTTCAGAAATTCTCTAATTAAAGTTTCCATCTGAGTACAAAAGACATCAGAATTTCACTACAAATATGTGGTATGGGACCATCACTCTAAGGACAGTCTATGTCATGTGAAATTTTCCTCCATGGAGAATGTTATAGAACAGCAATTTTCAACCTTTTTCATCTCATGGCACACATAAACTAATTACTAAAATTTTGTGGCACACCAAAGAAATGTATTTTGCTGATCTAACCAAAAAAATAGGTACAATTTTGACTTATTCACACCAGCTGGCTATTGTTATGTTGGCTGTTGTCATTTTTTTTATTTGACTGACCAAGGGAAAAGAGGTCCATGCCCCTGACTAAATAGTCAAGTATTACATATTTTAGAAGTTCTTGTGGCACACCGGTTGAAAAGCGATGTTTTTAAAGAGATAACCAATATAGGGTTGTTGTTTTTTTTCAATTAAAGAAAAAGTTACGACCACCAATGTTTCCTGCAGCGTTAGTTGTAATATGCAAGTTTATGTCAGCTTCTAGTGTAGATCCTCTTTGGTAAAAATCATTATCTGACCCATGTTTTTTCATAAGGTTTGTTTTTCATGAAATGTTTATCCTGAAAAGCTTTCAATGTCAAAAAATTAGGTTCAGCCCTGGCTAGTGTGGCTCAGTGGATTGCGTGCTAGCCTGCGAACTAAAAAGTTGCCAGTTTGATTCCTAGTCAGGGCACATGCCTGGGTTGCAGTCCAGGTCCCTGGTTGGGACATGCGAGGCAACTTGATCAGTGCATCTTGCGCACAATGTTTCTCTACCTCCCTTTCTCCCTCCCTTCCCCTCTAGATTTTTCTTTTTAATTTATTTTATTTTTAGACAGAGGGGAAGGGAGGGAGAGAGGGACAGAAACATCAGTGTGTGATTGCCACTCGTGCGCCCCCTACTGGGGACCTGGCCTGCAACCCAGGCATATGCCCTAACTGGCGACTGTATGGTTTGCAGCCTGACGCTCAACCGATTGAGCTATATCAGCTGGGGCTCCCTTCCCCCTCTAAAAAAGTAAATAAAATCTTTAAAAAAAAATTTTTTTTTTAATTAGGTTCAGTGCTGTATTGACATTCCAGTGTACTGATCCCAGCTCATCCTTTGAGAACAGCATTTGTTTTTAATCTCAATAGGAAAGAAAGCTTATTGAGAAGTGTCTTTTTAAAAATACATATATATTTTATTGATAGGTTATTCCAGTTGTCCCAATTCTTCTCCCTTTGCTCCCCCTCCCCTCAGGAGTGTTTTAACCTGGGTGGTCTTTAGGAGGAGAAGGGCAGAAGGTTTTCAGAGTTTCCCATCTTGCTTCTCATTTTTAGTCAGTCATTAAACAAGTCATCTCTAGCAGAGGGAGTCAGTATATTTAGGCTCAGCAATCTTTTTAATTTTTCTCCCAGCAGTTTTTAGATAGCAAAGATGGGATCCGGAAGAAGGTTAATTCACACAGTTGGTCTTAGCAGAAGAGCCGGGACTCGGGCATGGTGCTGGGTGTCAGCATTATGGCAGGCCCTTACTGAGCGTCCGCCCCCAGGACTGCACGCACTGAAGGAAGGGCTCCCGTGTTCTGAGAGTTAAGGGTTGAACATTTTGGGTGGAAACTGGAAAAGCTTTCAGAGTTTTGGGTTCAGATGGAGCCTAACCAATGTCCCCAGTTGGTTTTATATCCTGTACCTTTGGTAGTTTCACTTTTAGGAAAAGAGAGGAATAAAGTTGAATTTCTCGTAAATCAAGGCAGCCTTAAGAGCAGGATTGAATCCCAGCTCTGCCATTTATCAATTATTTTACTTTAGCAAGTTACTTTCCTCTTGTGCTTCATATTCCTCTGCCATAAAACAGGACTAATACTCTTTTCTACTCAAGGTTATGTGAGAATTGAATGCATTTTTATATGAAAAGCCTGCAGTGGTTCCTGGCACAATAAACGCTAGCTATTAGTCAAGGAAATGCAAACATAAAACAGATTTAAGGGATATTCTTTTTAAAATTTGTAAACTCCTAACACCCTGTGAGGGTGGCATTGAGATGAGACTGACAGAGCAGCTGCTTCTAGTCTCGTGAAGAATTGCCCATGGCGTGGGGTAGTGCAGTCGCGCGCTGGCTGCATATCAGTGTTTCGGTCAGCGATGGACCGCACGTCTGTACAGCAGTGGTATGTCGTATGGCCTAGGTGTGTACCAGGCTATACCATCTTGGTTTGTGTAAGTGCACTCTGCAGTGTTCCTGTGACACAGCTGCCTAACAACACATTTCTTAGATTAGAACATATCCCTGTCATGAAGCACAGTGTGACTGTGTTACGAACTCAAGTCCTGAAGTCCACCTGCTTATATTCAGACCCTGGCTTATTCACTTCCTACCTGAGTGACCTTGAGCAGTTGACTTAACATCTCGATAGTTCACTTTTCTCTTGTAAAATGGGGGCAGTGATTGTATCTGCTCATGTGGCTGTCATAGGACTGAATTGGCTAACTCATACCTACCATACAAGGAACATTCAACATGTTAGCTAAAGTAAGGCAGTTTTTGTACAAAGATGTTCCTTGCTGAATTACGAATAATAGCAAAAGACTGTATATAACTTAAAAGTCCCAACAATTGGGAAATCCTCAGAAAAAGTACTGGGCACACGAATTATGAAGACGTAAACATTTTATGAGTCACTTAGCAAAGAAATAGTATCAAACGGCATGTGTTCAGCGTTTATGACTTAGTAAAGTATAGAGAGGAAAGTAATAAAAATAAATCGCTACTGAACATTTCATACTGAGTGTATATTATGTATAAAGAAAGCTGGGGAAATTGGCCAGAAGTCCCTAAGTTTTAAATTCATCTAAGTTTCATTTTCTTTTTAAACACTAATCAGATCTCTCTTTTATATAGCACCCTGGTATTTCTCTAGCATGTTAGTTGTAGTCTCTCGTTGGATGACGTTAAGTCCTTAAAGAGAATGAGGAAAGAGGCTCAGCGCAGCGAAGGGGCGCGGGTGGTCACACACTCTGGAGCCAGACCTGCACAATACATTTCTGCTACTGCCTTGTCTTTCATTTGCTTTGAAGAGACAACAATTTTAAATAAAATTGAGGGTCTAGTTTTATAATCCCTTGATGTATTTGTTTATGTTACCAGTATCTATACATGTTTTTAAACAATTTATAATGAAATGTAGAAGTCCTAATTTAAAGGTTGTGATACAAGCCCCTAAAGCTTCTATAAACAAAGAGTGTGCCAGTATAAAATCTAGAAAGTGATAGTTAACTAAAAATGTTTGTATTTACAAATAGCTTTATTTACAGGAACAGTTAAATATTATCTCAGCTACCTACCTAAAGCCTGGTCCTGCAAAGAGCCTCCGTAAATGGTTGGTGTATAGATGGAAATATTTTAAGGGTAAACTTTATTTTGAGGAAAGCTAGCATTTCTTTCTAAAAGAAAGGAAAAAACGTTGTTATGGTGATTACATTAGCTACTTTAGCGAAGTATATGTTAACGTATTCAGCAATTTTCTTTTTCTCTAGGATTATATGCGTCAGGCAGGAGAAGTAACGTATGCAGATGCTCACAAGGGACGCAAAAACGAAGGGGTGATCGAATTTGTGTCTTACTCCGATATGAAAAGAGCTTTGGAAAAATTAGATGGAACTGAAGTCAATGGCAGAAAAATCAGATTAGTCGAAGACAAGCCTGGTTCCCGAAGACGCCGGTCCTACTCCCGGAGCCGGAGTCACTCCAGGTACTGTCGACATGTTTATGTGTCAGAGCTCACTGTAAATTCATTAATGAGTGCATACAGAATCCATTTTCATTCTCCTGTTAAGTTCTCAGTAACATGGTTCCGTCTGGCTCAGTAACTCAGAACTTTGAACTGAATATTTATTTGTAAAGCCCTTGAACTCTTATGTCATTAATACAAATAGAAGTAAAGTCCTTTCTCTGAGGCGAGAATCAGTGATCTTTCCCATTTCTTGGGTTCGCCAGATCATACCCTCATTGGGGGCAAATATGGTCACTCATTAGTGCCTCGGTTACTCTCCCAGATGCTCTAGCTACTCATGAGTGGAAACTTTGTCTTATTCGGCAACTGCCCTGCAAATGGGCCAGGCACTCGTGAAAAAGGCAAATGTGGTTCATGCCCTCATAAACTCAGTCTAGTAGAGAAGACAGGCATTGAGAAAATAGGGACCATTGTGCCGAGTTTGTCTAAGGAAATGGACACAGTGCAACTAGTCTGGAGAACAGGCAAAGGCTTCCCTAAAGACACGTCATAGAAACTGGACCCTCAAGGATAAGCTGGAGATGGTGGGCAGAGATTAGGTGTATGTGTTGCAATTTATTTATTTATTTTAGAGGGGGAAGGGAGGGAGAAATAGAGGAAGAGAAGAAGAGAAACATCGATTGGTTGCCTCTCGTACACGCCCTGACCAGAGACCAAACCTGCAACCCAGGCATGTGCCCTACTAGGAATCGAACCAGCAACCTTTCAGTCCGTGGGACAGTGCTCCTACCAACTGAGCCACACTGGCCAGGACGACGTGTCTTAATTCTCCTTTGAGTCACTGATATATCCTTCACCTTCTCTTTTCTTTCCTGCATTTAGTTGTTTGAAGTTGGTTATCTGTTTTGAATACTTC
This sequence comes from Mormoops blainvillei, assembly GCA_004026545.1. Taxonomy (NCBI): domain Eukaryota; kingdom Metazoa; phylum Chordata; class Mammalia; order Chiroptera; family Mormoopidae; genus Mormoops; species Mormoops blainvillei. The sequence continues at coordinate 99,589 of PVJD01000242.1, forward strand.
CCATAGTTGAGATTTTGCTAATTGTGTCCTCTCGGAGCTGTTTAACACACTCCTTTAGCCTTTCTACTGTTACCTATAAACTTGTAGTTAGATGTTGAGGCATTTAGAGTAAAGCCGGGCGCACTTCATAAGTAGTGCTTTGCACTTCCTGTTGCCTCACTTATGTGGTGTCTGGATGTCCCACTTTGAATGATAATAACGTGCACCAGTGTGTCCAGGAGTTGTTAGCCTACACCATCTGTTATAAGGTTCTGGATCAACATTCCACATAATAGTTTCAGCATCTATTGATAATCATTAGCTAAAGCCATTCGTTGGAGGTTGCAAAATGATGGCTTTCTAATTTTATCCCTTTTTCCGCATTTAAGGGCTGTAATTCTATAAAGGATGACTTCCCTCATCTATTCTTTTGTTACCAACAAATAGAATTTTTAAGAGGACATGCAAAATAAAATAAAGTTTGATACCTTTCTTTACCATCTTTCAGAACATTAAATGCCTAGTAATCCCCAAAGGTGATAGGAGTGGTGGTTTGGTATCATTTTGAATGAATTCTTGGATGTTTATACATTTAATTTTCATTTATTGCAGTAATAGTTTTTTATGCTCAAATTGTTCTGTTTTTTTTGTCATTGGGAACCCTTCAAGTTGTCTCCTGTTTCAGTCTCTTTTGGTTTGGTTTGCTTTTTGTTGTGAATAAGCTTTACTAAATATTTCCCCAAACTTTTTATTGTGATCATTTTCAAACAAAGTTGAAAGGATAGTTTACAAACATCCATATACCTTCCTTCTAGCTTCAACAGTTAGCATTTTGCCTTCTTCCATCTGTCCCTCACTCTGTATGTATGCACATGTGTGTGTATTTATATGTATTTATACACACACCCTATCCATTTTTGTTGTAGCATTTGAAGTGGAGTCGTGTAAATCATGACACTGCTCCAAAATACTAAAGCATGTCTCTAAGAATGAGGGTAACTACATTTCTGTTTTCTAACCTAAGAACACTAATGGTGATTCTATAAATTTATCAGATGTCCAGGCCATATTCCATTTTCACCAGTTGTTCCATGGATGTCTTTATAGCTGCTGTGTGTGTGTGTGTGTGTGTGTGTGTGTGTGTGTGTGTGTGTGTGTGTACGTGCGCGCTTCTGACCAAGATCCAGTCCAGTCCAGTCATGAATCGCAAGGAATTGTTAGGTCTCTTCAGTCTGAAGTAGCCTTCCTTCCCTCTTGCCCCTATGATACTTACTTTCCTTAGTTTTTTGTTTTTTAAATATTATCTCACATTCTGAATTTATGTTTCCACTTGGTATTGAATTTGAACCTTATCTCCTGAAGTACCTGTAATCTGAAAGATCTGAAGAGGAGTAAAGGAGATAACAGGCTCAACATTTGTGGCAAGAGTCCTTTCATAGACAGTGGTTCCCAGGGACCTTTGGAGGCTTTCCTCTTTCTGTCACGATGAGATACTCTGGGCCCTTGTGTGTGTGTGTGTGTGTGTGTGTGTGTGTGTGCGCGCACGCGCGCGTGCCTTTCCTGTCTTACACCTGGTTCCCTAGTTGCTTTTGGTAGGTGATGATAAGGAAAGTCCACAGTTTTGGCTTATTAAAGATTTTTTTTAAGCTTGGAGTGAATTTTTAAAATGGCTCTGGTCACAGTGAGTTGAACAGATTAAACAGATAAGGGCAAAAGTGTGTGTTGGGAGGCTGTTGTGGGACCAGGGAGGAGATGGTGGTGGCCTGTTCAAGAGGGCAGCAGTGGAGATGGACAGACTGGAGAAGGCCGACTCATCAGTATGTAAGATGAGGGAGAGAGGAGTCAGGTGGCTGGTGTGAGGAGGTGGGTAAGTAACAGCGGCATGTGTGGACGAGGCAGGCACCCAGCACTGTGGGTCTGGGGGAGAGGGGGTCAGGGTTACTAGAGTTGCCGAGCGTTTCGGGTGAGCCATCCAGGTGGAATGTGTGTGAGCAAGTAGATCTGTGGGCATAGAGCACAGGCCTCTCTCAACTCTGCCTGGGCAGTCAATGCTGTACATATCTTGTTACTGAAAAAAATGTCTTAGTTGACTCTTCAGCTAGGCTTTTGTCAGCAAGTTTTTTTTGTTTGTTTTTGTTTGTTTTGTTTTGTTTTTATGTTTTCTTCCTGTAGGTCCCGCTCTCGTAGCAGACACTCTCGTAAGAGCAGAAGCCGAAGCGGCAGCAGCAAAAGCAGTCACTCTAAGAGCCGGTCTCGGTCCAGGTAGGTCTTCTCGGTGGAGGTGGAGGGGGTGAGCAGGAAACCTCCATACCACTTGCCACGTTGATTTTAATCACCGAGTCTTATCTCACCGAGCTTCCCTGGGTCTGGACTAGAACGCTCAGGGTTTAGAAAGCAGTCATTGGCCGTGCATTGTATTGTGGGGCAAAGCTCCATGTTCCTTCGGTCTTTCCGTCCGACGGTTAGCGTCAGGTATGAAGTTGCATGTGAATTCACCGTCACCGTGTCTTCTCAGGTCGGGCTCCCGTTCCCGGAGCAAGAGCCGCAGCCGCAGCCAGAGCCGCAGCCGCAGCAAGAAAGAGAAAAGCCGCAGCCCCAGCAAGGATGACAAGAGTCGCAGCCGCAGCCGCAGCGTGGACAAGCGCCGCAGCAAAAGTAAAGACCAAGTCGAAGAGAAGATTCAGAACAACACCGCCACCAGGAAGTCCAAGAGCAGGAGTCCCAGCCGACACAAAAGCAAGAGTAAAAGCAGAAGCAGGAGTCAGGAGAGGAAAGTGGAGGAGGAGAAGCGGGGCAGCAGGAGCAGGAGCAAGAGCAAGGAGAAGAGCCGGAGTCAGGAGAAAGGGCCCCGCAAGAGCCGGAGCAGGAGCAAGGGAGGCAGCCGCAGCCGCAGCCGCAGCCGCAGCAAGAGCAAGGACAAGAGGAAGGGGAGGAAGAGAAGCCGGGAGGAGAGCCGCAGCCGCAGCCGCAGCCGCAGCCGCAGCAAGAGCAAGAGCAAGAGGAGCAGAAAACACGGCAGCAAGCGAGACAGCAAGTCGGGCAGCAGCGAGAAGAAGAAGAAGGAAGATGCCGACCGCTCCCAGTCCAGATCGCGGTCCCGCTCGGTGTCAAAGGAGCGGGAACGTGCCAAGCCCGAGTCCAGCCAGAGGGAAGGCCGAGGAGAGAGCGAGGATGTTGGCACCAATCAGGAGACCCGGTCCCGGTCGAGGTCCAATTCTAAATCCAAACCAAACCTTCCATCAGAATCACGCTCCAGATCAAAGTCTGCTTCAAAAACCCAGTCTCGGTCCAAGTCTAGATCCAGGTCTGCATCCAGATCACCTTCCCAGTCTAGATCTAGATCCCACTCAAGGTCCTAACTGGCTACGACCACAGCTGGAACTACCCGAGAAGTTTTGTACATGTTTGGTAGCCGTAGCACAAGTGATTGAAGTAGAACATACGTCACTGCTGTACATTTTTAACTCCCCTAATGGTGTGTCTACAATTGTTAAATCTAAGTGCTTCCTCTCTGTAAAGCCTCCTGGCACCAGGCCTTCCTGCTCGACTGAAAACAATCTTCTCTTTGAAAACCCCCTTTCCTCATGGCCCACAGTAGAATATCCAAAATGCCTTGGCTTTCAGGCCTGGCCTTTCTTACAGGGAGCTCAGTACCTGGATGGGTTTAAGGCTGGAATGATGACATAGGTAGGTATGGTGAGTTCAAGCATTTTTGCCCCTGAATTGATGCCCTTTGATGTATGCCATTTAGTGAAAGTGCTAAGTCTTAAGTTTCCTACCACTTTGGTTTCATATTTTTGGACTTAACAAAGTTGTGAATAGCACAGTCAAGGAAAATTGATACCTGCAGTAACCCATAGGAAATAAACTATAGAGTTCCATATTCTGGTATTGTGATTATATTGTTTTATATTAAAAAAGAAAAGAAAAGAATTTTTTTTTAATTTTATTTTTCCCCGTCTTGCAAAGTATAGTGACCCCTGTTTCCATTAAATTTGAATAAAGACTATTTTTGCTTGACAAAATTTCATGGTGCTTGAATCAAAGTTGCATTTCCTGATCTCTTGATAACTCTTTTCTTAGCATAAGAAGCTCAGTGTGTAATTAATTACTCTTTGGTTTCTTGAGACCATGTGTAGGGAGCCAACACTTTTTCCTGAAGGATTTTTCTCACCCAGCAGAATAAAGGAATTTAGTTTCATAGGAATTTACAGCCCTTCCTCTCTTAAGAACCTAGGATTTGGCCCTGACCATTGTGGCTCAGTTGGTTGGGTGTCATACTGCAAAGTGAAGGGTCACCAGTTCAGTTCCCAGTTGGGGCACATGCACAAATCAGCCGATCAATGTTTTTCTCTCTTTCTCCCTCCCTTCCCCTCTCTCTAAAAATAAAATCTTTTTTTTTCAAATTTTTTTAAGTTACCATTTGAACTTGGGTTCAGGCAGGGTTTCCACAAGACTGAATCTGCTTTCCTTAAGCAAAAGTTCTAAGTGGCTACAAGACAATGCCACTAGTCCACTGCTGTGAATAAATTTTAATTGCTCCATCATTTGATGAAGACTTAAAGGCCTGCATTGGAGTGCCCATTTGTCTAAGCCCAGGTCATCATTCCACATTCTAGGTACCAAGGAACGAAGAGAAGAAAGATGACACATTTTAGCTTCTGTAGTGGGAAGCAGTGTGTTAATACCCACAAGAATACACTTAATAGGGAATTTTCCAAAAAGTAAGCAGCCGAAGAATTACAAAGGCCCACTACCATTAGCCTCTGGATGCTCAAAATCCACACAAATACCGTTCTTTCCATACTTAACCTTTCTCCCCTCTCCCTCCCAAGAAAAGTGGAGGGCAAATAGGAACAAAAAACAAGGTAATGATAGAAAATAGTAACAAATGTAGTAGATACTAAACAATGTCAGTAATCACTTGAAATGTCAGTTATGTATATAAAAGACTTACCAGACCCGGCTGGTGCGGCTTGGTTGGGCATCCTATAAACTGAAAGGTTGTAGTTCGATTCCTGGTCAGGGCACATGCCTAAGTTGTGCGTTTGATTCCTGGTCGGGGCAAGTGGGATAGGCAACAGATCAATGTTTCTCTCCCTCTCTTCCTTCTGCTTTCTCCAAAAAAAAAGAAAGAAAGAAAAGACTTTCAGTGGATTTTTAAAAAGAACCAGCTATCTGCTGTTTGAAGAAACCCGTTTTAAATATAGAGACACATTAAAAGTAAAGGGATAGAGAAAGGGGTCATGATAACACTAATCGAGAAGTGGGGGAATAAATGGTGATGGAATGAGACTTGGGGCAGTACACTCAATACAATAGACAGTTGATATCAGTGATTGACAGGTCCAGCAGTCAGAAAATTGGTATGGACAGTTGAACTGAGGAGTGCTGTTGATGAGCTTCATCTAATTGACACATTCTTCAGTTTACATGGAACATTCAGAATAGGCCACATTCTGGTCCATAAAATATTAAGAAATTTAAATGCCAAGTATGCTCTCAGACCACAGTAGAATTAAACTAGAAACTGACAACAGAAAGCTAGGATGTTCCAAGATTGTTGGATTTTAGACTCACTGCTACATAACACATGGGTCAAAGGAGACATCTCCAGAAACATTGTGAGCAAATGAAAATAACAGCTTGTCAAAATTTGTGAGATGTAACAAAAACAGTACTTGGAAGTTTCTAGCATTAAATGCTCCTATTTGGGAAAAAAAAAATCTAAAATCAATAATCTTAAGCTTCTGCCTTAGGAAACCAGAAAAAAGAAGAGCAAGTTAAATCCAAGGTCAACAAAGGAAAGAAAAATTAGAGCAGAAATCAGTGAAATTGAAAACAGGGTTTCTATAGAGAAAACAAAACCAAAGCTGATCAGAAAATTTATAAACTTAGAGCTAGGCTAACCAATAAAAAAAAGTAGATATAAACAACATATCAGAAATGAAAGGGGCCTTATCACTACTGATCCTGTGGACAGTAAAAGGATAAAAATGTTACGGGCAACTTATCCCCACAAATTTGATAATCTAGATGAAATGGAACAATTCCTTGAAGAACACTACCAGAACAGACAAACAGACAATCTGAACAGGCCTAAATCTATTTTTAAAAATAACTAAAACAAAGCACCGGGCCCAAATGGTTCACTGGTGAATTCTACCCAACATTTAAGGAAGAAATTACACCAATATTCAATGTCTTCCAGAAAATAGAAGCAGAGGAATGTAGGATCTTTTATTTCTTTCACCAGAGATCTTGTACATATTTTGTTAGATTCATACCTAAGTTACATTTTTGAAGGGTGTTAATGTAAATGGTATTGTATTTAATTTTGAATCCTAATTGTTCATTGCTGTACATAGGAAAGCAATTGACTTGTATATTAATCCTAACTCATTTTATGGGACCAGCATTACCCCACTATCAAAACGAGGCAAAGACATTACAAGAAAGGAAAAGTACAGACCAATATTCATGAACATAATTTTTAAAACCTCAACAAAATATTAGCAAGTAGAATCCAATGATGTATAAAAAGAATCACAACAGCTCATGCAGGGTGGTCCTGGGCGGAACACAGGTGGGAGCTGACCTTGGACTGTACCACCTGGGAAACCCCAGAGAGTGCACGCCCAGTGGACAGCCACAGACCACATCAGAACACCACCACCCTGCCCTTGCACAGCTGATCCTCCATGGGGGGTTGAGGTTGTGGTCAGTGGTCACAGCCAATCCTTGTAACTGACTGGCCTGGGTAAATCCATTGACCTGCCAGCAGTAATCAAGGCTCAACTACAAGAGGAAGGTATACTCAGCTCACACTGAAGGCGCACCTTGAGAACTCAGCTTGGGTGACGGGAGATTGTTCCACTTGACCCTATAGGACACCTACTACATGAGGCCACACTACTAAGATAGGGAGTCATAGCAGCTCTACCTAATACATAGAAACAAACACGGGGAGTTAGTTACAGGGAGGCTGCCAAAATGAAGAGACAAACATGGCCCAAATGAAAGAATAGATAAAAAAAAAAAAAACTGAACAAAATGTAGATAAGCAGTCTATCAGATGCAGAGTTCAAAACACTGGCTATAACGATGCTCAAGGAAGTTAGTGAGGACCTCAGCAGCATAAAAAAGATCCAGTCAGAAATGAAGGACACACTAATTGAAATAAAGAGCAACTTACAGGGAAACAACAGTAGAGTGGATGAAGCCGAGAATCAAATCAATGATTTGGAACATAAGGAAGCAAAAAACAACCAATCAGAACAAGAAGAAAAAATCCCCCAAAACGAGGGTGGTGTAAGCAGTCTCTGGGACAACTTCAAGCTTTCCAACATTCACATCAAGGGTTTCCAGAAGAGAAAGAGCAAGATACTGGAAATGTATTTGAAAAAATAATGAAAGAAAGTTGCCCTAATTTGGTGAAGGAAATGCATGTGCAAGTCCAGGAAGCACAGAGAGTCCCAAACAAGATGGATGCAAAGAGGTCCACTCCAAGGCACACTGTAATTAAAATGCTAAAGGTTAAAGAGAGAATCTTAAAAGCAGCAAGAGGAAAAAAAATTAGTTACCTACAGGGGACTTCCCATAAGACTCAGCTGATTTCTCAAAAAAACTTTGCAGGTTAGAAGGGACTGGCAAGAAATACTCAAAAGTCATGAAGAGCAGGGACCTACAGCCAAGATTGCTCTACCCAGCAAAGCTACCATTTACAATCACAGGGCAGATGAAGAGCTTCCCAGATAAGAAAAAACAAAAGGAGTTCATCATCACCAAACCATTATTACATGAAACATTAAAGGGACTTAGTTAAGAAAAAGATCAAAACTGTGAATAAAATGGCAATAAATACCTATCAACAACAATCTAAAACCAAACTAGGCAATCAAGAACCAAGACAGAATCATAGATACAGAGAGGGTTTTGATGGTTGCCAGACGGTGTGGGGGAATGGGTGAAGAGGTGAAGGGATTAAAAAGTACAAATAGGTAGCTACAGAATAGCCATGGGGATGTAAAGTACAGTACAGGACATGGAGTAGCCAAAGCACTTATACACATGACCCATGGACATGAACAATGTTGTGGGGATTGCCTGATGCAGTGGGGGGTGCTGGGTGGGTGGGGCAAAAGGGGAAAATTGGGACAGCTGTAATAGCATAATCAATAAAATATAATTTAAAAGTAAAAAGAATTATACGACAAAATCAATTGCAGTTTACTCCAGGTATGCAAGACTTAGTTCAACATTCAAAAACCAATTAATGTAATCCATTACATGAGCAGGGCAAAGAAGGAAAACGACATGAGCATATCAAGAGATGTAGAAAAAGCATTTTTAAAAACCCAACACTTATTCATGGTAAAAACACAGCAAGCTAGGAACAGTTTCCCTCAACTTGATAAAGAAATTTACATAAGACCTACAGATAACATCATACATAATCCTGAGAAAATAGGTGTTTTTCCCCTAAGAGCAGCAACAAGGCAAGGATGTCCCCTCTCATTACTTCTATTCAACATTGTATTCGATTTCCCAGCTAATGCAATAAGACAAGAAAAGGAAATAAAAGGTAAACTAATTAGGAAGGAAGAAAAACTTTGTAAATTACACGATCAACTCTACAGAAAAATCCCAAAGAACTGAGAAAAAAACTCCCAAAACTAAAGCAATTACAGCAAGTTTTCAGAATACTAGATTAATATGCAAAAGTCAATTGTTTTCTATGTACAGCAATGAACAATTATAATTTAAAGTTAAAAACAGTACCATTTGCATTGCTTAGGGTATAAATCTAACAAATATGTACCAAATCTGTGGTGAAGCAAATCAAAAGTCTAAATAAATGGAGTTTCCTTGTTTATGGATAGAAAGACTCAATATTGTTAAAATGTCAGTTCTTTCCAACTTGAGCCATAGAGTCAATGCAGTCCCAATTCAAAATGCCAGCAAGTAGTTTTGTGGCTATTAAACTGATTTTAAAGTTTATATGAAAAGGTAAAAAAGAAAACCCAAAGAAACAAACAAACCGAAAACAGCCAATCCAACACTGAAGAACAAAGAGGACTGATGCCACTCAGCATCAAGGCTTACTCTCCGCTTCACTGATCAAGACAGTGTGGTGGGTACTGGCTAAAGAACAGAGAGGACAGATCAATGGAACAGAATACAGAGCCCAGAAATAGACCCACACAAATATTGTTAACTGAGCTTAGGCAAGGAGCAAAGGCAATTCGATACGGAAAGAACAGTCTGGTGCCCTCAGCTTCCCCCAAAGGGAGCCTCCCCCAGAGTAGAAGTGGGAAACTATGAGGAAGCAGCCGGTCACATACTGACAAATGTTCTCCACACATTTGTGATACTTGGTGTTGGCCTGGAGGATTCCAAGATGAACCAGATGAACCAGATGTGGGACTTCTCTTCAAGAAGCTTCAGCGAGTTACATTATTTTTAATGTAATTAAAAATTATGAGCTTTATTTTCAGTGTTAAAACCCAAATAAACTTAATCCATGCCCAGTGCAACTATACGAGGCGAAAATCCCGGGATTTGAAATGCAGGTGCTTCATTTCACCACCAACACGCCAGGCGAGTCAAAGAGACGCAAGCCCAGTGCTTGTACCTCTCAGTGTAGCCGGACCTGCAGGGTGCAGGCCACGTTGGGCACCAAACCCAAATGGCATGCGCTAGAATGTCTTTAGCAGCCTTATTTGTAAGAGCCCAAAACTAGAAACAACCCAAAAGTCTTTTCAAACATAGCATGGATAAGTTGTGGCACATTTCTACAACAGAGGACTATGTAGATGAAAATGAACAAACCATGGACGTGAAGCCCCATGAGTGAATCTCACAAAACATAAAGAAGCCAGACACAAAGGAGCACAAACTTAAATTCCACATATATAAATTTTACAACAGCAAAACTCAAATGTCGCTGTTTAAAAAAACAAAACAAAACTATAGTATCAGAGGTCGGAATAGCATGTTCTTTTGGATGGAGTGAGGAGGTAGTCGTTGGAAAGGACCCTGTGGGGCCTTCTGGGCTCTGGCCATTTTCTGATTCTGGACCGGAGGGGACTGGATGGGAGTTTGCTTCACGAAAGTGGGCTGAGCTGGACAGTCAGGTTTTATGCACTTTCCTGGAGGTGTATTATCCTCACAATGAAAGAGTTTTAACAAAAGGCAAGTGAAGACTTAATCAGATCCCACTGGGATCAAATTCCTACTTTCACAAGATAGAATACTTATCCTTAAGTCACACTTTCCAAGAACCCATGGTGTTTCTGAGAGTCCTCGGGGACTCTCGGGGTATTCCTGAAGAAATGCAAACTGGAACAACCATTTGGCATTATTTACACTGGGCATCTATTTTGAGCCCTTACGTCCCCACCCCCAGCAGCCCGGCTGATTCTGAACGGGTGGCCATAAATTGCCAGGAACGACAGAGAAACCTAGAGAAAGCAGCTAGCACTCTCAGTCTGGGGCATTCACCCTGAGGGGGCAACTCAAACAAAGAAAAGAACACCAAGTACAAAGGTCTTTATACTGCCATTATTTATAACAGCAACAGTGGAAGCCCCCCCAAATCTGACAATAGGACACTCACCAGACCCAGTCTCCTAAGTACCCTCAGGCACCCTTCTGCACCCACTGGATTGGTACACAATTCTCAACCCCATTCCTAAATTTATTTTTTTTTAAGATTTTATTCATTTTAAGAAAGAGGGAAGGGAGGGAGAGAGGGAGAGAAACATCGATCAATTGCCTCTCGCACACCCCCCAACTGGGAACCTGGCCCGCAACCCAGGCATGTGCCTTAACCAGGAATCAAACTGGTGACCTTTCGGTTTGAAGGCCAGCACTCAATCCACTGAGCCACACCAGCCAGAGCTATTTCTATGAAAAAGCTTACGATGGTTTACATATTGAATATCATTTGGTGAATCATCTTTATTGGGAAGACTCAAATTACCTGAAAAGAAATGAAAACCCCATGAGGGCGCACATCAGTGGCTACGGCCTGGCGGTGTTTCGTCATTCGGCTGCCATAAAGTTGGCCATAGACTCTTTCAATGATCTTTGAGTCACCTTAATGTTTTCCCTCAAGCAACTCTTGGCAAGAGATTTGCAAAGTCTCTTGGAGGACTATCAGTGGTTATTCCAAACCAGAAATCTGTGCCGGACCCAGTAACATCACTGTCACACAGCCAGAGCCCCCAGGCGGAGGTGCCTCAGCTTAACAGGGGCACCGGTGTCCTGTGAAGAAACTGCCAGGACCTGTGACGGTCTGAGGACATTTTCTCATCCTTTTGGCTACTGGAATATGATGAGGGACATAAGGTTCCTGGAAAATGTCAGTAGGAAACCAAATGAATGATCTAATACTGGCTGTGTACTGACCACAGGCAAGTCGCGGTGAAGGGGATTTGCACATGGCAGATTACCTGGTGCTCGCAACACCCTTGTAAGGTCAGTGTATTGTCCAAATTTTACAGATGAGGAAATGAGGGATTCTAGGAAGGGGGGGGGTGACTCTCACTGCCAAGGTTTCTGCGTGACCTTGGACAAGTTACTTAAAATGTCTGGGCCATAGTTTCCTCATCTGTAAAATTCATACCTCTACCTCCCTATTCTGTTGAGAAGGCTTTGAAGGAAGAGAGAGGTGGTCTGGAGTCATTTTGCCCCGGAGCCTGCAGGAGATGAGGTCAATGTCAATCATACCGGCCAGGCTTAGAGCAAGGGCTAGGTGAGTGGTGCCTTGGGCCTTAAATGCCTTTCCTGCCCTCACACCAGCCCCTCCACTGGGGCTGCCTCCTTGGTGCCCTCCTCCTGACTTAATGCCTTGACACTGGGGAGGCAGGCACCCTCCAGGGATGCCCACCGCTGCCTGCCATGTCCTCCGTCTCCTCGTTTGTAAATGAGCCACAAAGCTGTGCTGATGTCCATGTCCCTGGGTCCAGCTGCTCTCTGCATCGCCCAGAATTTGAAATGAAGGAAGGAGAGGGCGCTTGAGAGTGAAGGGGCTACCTAGGCCTCCGGTCCCCTTCACCGTGGTGATGGAGCCATCACAAACATCAAAGGACACATGGCTGTCTGATAAAAAAGCTAACTTCTACAGGCCTGGGCTGAATGCCCAAGCTAGGGACCTGGCCAGGCGAGCCTGTGGCATGTCATCTAAGACCAGAGTTTGAGCTTCGAGCAGATCGCCCTGGGGTCCAGCCCAGCTCTGGCAGTTACCACGTGTCTCTGCAAAGCGTTTCCGGTCGGCAGGCCCTGATGGGGGGCGGTGCTGCCCTCTGTGGGCCGTTTAGAGAACTACAGAGGACCCGCTCAGGCAAGCGCCTCGCAGGGGCTCCCACACAGGTCTGACTCCGCCTTCCATTCCCAGGCCCTCACCGGGCTTCGTCCCATACAGTTCACCAGTTTGGTGCTCTCCCTTGCCCGCACGCCGACCCCCCGCCCCCGGCAGAATCCCTTCTATCGTAGGCGACCCGCGCTGTGCCAGGGGAGAGCATCCACAAGGCCTGAAGGCGGGTGACCCCAGGTTCCCGAGGGGGACACGTACAGCCCAGGATCCCTGCGTGGGGAGTCGGCGGAGGTGCGGAATTGAGCCCCCGCTTCTCTGCTGCAAACGCGGCGGTGCTCTGAGCCCGGAAGGGAGAGGCAGGCGGGAGCGGACCCCAGGGGTAACCCGGACTTCCACGTGGGAGGAAGGAGCCCGCCGGTGTAGGTGCGGAGCTTCACCGCCAGGTGGAGCCAGGCCTGCTCTGGCAGCGACTCCGCCTGCCTTTGGCGCCCAGGCTTCTCTGGGTCCAAGGGCTCTACGTCTTCATCACTGTGTCTTGGTCATACTTCCTGCTGCCCCGGCTCGGGGCCTGGGTACTAAGCTCTCCACACAGCGTGGAGGCAGAGGGTTACTCCCTGGAACTGGACTTCTGCCTAGCTGAGATGGGGAAGAGCAAACTGGGGTGGCAACCCATCATCAGGCTGTGTGACTTTGGGCATGCCAGTCACCCTCTCTGGGCCTCCTTACTTTGTCTTTATGTTTACAAAGGAATTTATTCAGATCCCTGGAAGCTAGCATTTGATCCCATATTAGAGGCAGAACTGGGACCAGTCCAGGGTTGCAGTGTAGAGGTGGGAGAAAGTAGACAATGTGACCTGAGAGCCTGAGAGTTCTCTGCAGAACAGGGCAGCGACTGATAGGTAGATGGACAGACGGCCCTCCCACCCCAGGCCTAAACAGGAAACTCAGTTCTGCATGTGTGACACAGGCGATAATGGTATCTCGTGCTCGGGGTGGCCTTGCACACTTAGGAAGGTTACAGGTATAAAGGGTCTGGTGGCCGACAGAGTTTGACCAGACCGTAACATTCCTACCATTGTCTCTCAGCCTAGGGATTAGGGCAGGAGGCTGGTTTTGCCCTCTTCCCCAGGAGGGTCTCATCTCCTTGCCTTCCCCAGTGTCACCCAGGCTCTTTTCTGGGCTTGGGAGAGCAATGGAGGTGGGCACTCATCTCCATGAGGGCTTTGCCGGTGGCCCAGAGACACCAGGTGAGAAGCCCAGTGGCCCAGCTCAGAGATTCCATGGAGTGGGGCGTGGGATCCTCTGAGGGCCTGAGCCTTGGATGGGACCTTGTGACTGTGGGAAACTCTTCTGACCCTGAAACACGGTGGAAAGGCCACTAGCCGGATTACCCTGATCAAGTCACTGCCCCTCTCTGGGCACTGGTTTCTGCCCCTATAAACTGGAGCATTGGAACTGGGGCTCTAGATTCTACTTGCCAGTCACTGAATCTGCACACTAGTCCTGTCTGTGATGGACAAATTGCAGAGGCAGGACTGTGAGGGAGTGTTGTGACATGTCCAAGGTCACGTAGGGAATAACTGAGCAGCATAATCAAAACTGGGACTCAGAGCCATGTTCTCCCCCTGAACCAGCGTCTGAATTCTCAGCTGAGGCTGCGGTCTCTCCAGTGGAGCCATGAGGGCACAGGGCTGCGTCCTGAGCGCTCCCAGGGCAGCCCTGACACAAGGATGCTTTCAGAAACCCCTGGGTACTGGCGGGAAATCCAGTACTAGCCCGCTTGTTCCCAAAGTGGAGATGAGAGAATTTCCAAGCCCATGCTGTTTGTTCTGTAGCCCCAGGTGAGGCAGCGACATGAAGGAGATGACAGCTGCTCCCTCCCCATGGTAGGCAGGGACCTAAGGCTCACTGTATCCAGTTCCTTGCTTCCACAGAGAAGCTTGGGGGAGAAATCCTGGCCACCTTGGGCTCTGGGGCACAACTCCTACAGACCCCTCCTTCAGAAGTGAAAGAGCCCCTGGTCACACAGAGGCCAGGACAGGTTCAGGAAGAAATCAGTGTCCCAATAGTGAGGTGACTACTGCCCACACAAGCAGGCCCAGTGGGCATCCCTCTGAAGAGTGGGAGGGCACCAATCAGCCTGGCTGTGTGTCTGTGGGCAGGTTGGTTTGTCTCTCTGAGCCAGCTTCGTCATCGGTAAACTGGGCACAACACTGACTTCCTGGAGCTCTCAAGAGAATTAAAAGAGGTTATATCTAGGAAAGGGGACCCTTCTCTGTCCCCACCATCCCAAATAACTCCAGGCAAGGTTTCTACAGCCCCTAAACACTGTTCTCTTTGCCCGAAAGCTGGTGGTCAGAGGAGGGAGCAGCTGTTTGGTGGGCATCCACTTTGTGCCAGATGTTGAACATGTGTATTTTTTTTTTAATTATTTTTTGAAATCCTCACCCAAGGATAGGCTTATTGGTTTGAGAGAGAGAGAGAGAGAGAGAGAGAGAAAGCAATATCCATCAGTTGCCTCTCATACACACCCCTACTGGGGATTAAACTCATAACCTAGGTATATGCCTTGACCAAGGATCGAACCTCCAACCTTTTGGTGTACAGGACTAAACTAAAAAAACTGAGCCACCCGGCCAGGGCTGAACATATGTATTCTTATTTAATCTTCAAAACAATGCTAGGAGTTAAATATTATCTCTCCCTTGCTTTTTTTTTCTTTTTTTCTTTTTTTTAGATGGGGAAACTGAGATGCACAGAGCTGAGTCTTTTCTCCTGCGGTCTGGGTGGAGCTGAGGGGTAGAGATGAGGAAGGAGACTAGGGATGCAGGAGACACGGGCCAGTCTAGGGCCAGTTGTGGGCAGGCACTGTGCTGCCCAGGACTCCAGGGTTAACACAAGCCATTCCTGCCCCTTCGAGCTCAGGGCAGGGGGACACAGATAGGAAGCAGACTCAGTTTCCAAACACTGACCTCAGTGTGCCTGTGCACAATGAGGGTGTATAATGGAGGGGCTGACCTTGTCTGGGGGCCAGAGAAGGTCTGAAATGAGTAGGAGCCAAAGGGATAATCAGGGGACTCCAGGGTACAGATTTGAGGGTGGACAAGTTCAGCTACCCAGGAACGGGGAATGGGAGAAGGGCGGGGCCAGCTTGTGGACATCAGAAGGGTTTCTATATTCCATTTGGATCCCAATGGGGAGCCACTGAGGGTTTTAAGCAGGCAGTGGGAGGTGGGTTCAGATTCAGTGCAGGGATGCTTGGTGTCCTTCTGCATAGCCTGTCTGCAGGACGGCTCCCTGGGGCCGGGAGAAGGTAGCTAATTCCCGATCAAAAGAGCGGCGCCCGGGAACTTAATGAATTCAATGGAAGGGGGAGAGGAAGAGGCCTAAGGTGACCCCCAGTGCAGTTGGTCATGGAGCGGGGGTCGTGGGGCTCTTCACAGAGGGTGGACAGGAGGAGCAGGAGTGAGCCAGGATTTCTGGGTCCTTCCATAAAGGTCTCTGGCTGACGGTGAGGCTGAGCTTGTGGGCCCAGGCTGGAGGAGCCCCAACTCAGGGGAGAAAAGGGGGTCATGGAGGGGCAAAGCCAGGAGGGGCAGGAAAAACAAGTGGTAAACACCCCGTACAAGTACAGTCAGACAGTCCGGGCTTGGCCTCCAGAGTTGGATGTCCCCAGGAAGGGCAGTGACTGAGGGAGCAGGAGGACGGAATCTGGGAGGGTGGAGGCCAGGGTGAGGCGAGTCAGTGTGAGCCGCGTGGATGAAATACAGGGTCAATTTGGGGGTCTCAAGCGAAGGAGGTGGCCGGAGGCAGGAGGTGGGAGGAGGCGGGAAGGAGGCTGCTGCCTCACTGGGGCGCAGGCAACAGCCCAGCCCCAGAGCTGAGGGCGTTCTCTTCCCAGCTCGGGTCGCTGGAGCCTTCAGTCCCACGTGTGCTGCAGAACAACCGTGGCCTCGCTCTTGGACGGCAGGGGGACGGCCCCAGGAGCCGAGGCCCCGTCCCACCCACTGTGGCCTCTGAACACCCATAATCTCAAGGCTGGTCCACTCTCAGGGGTGGCCGAGGATGCCTGGTCCCCACGGGCTGAGAGAGGGGCTCCCGGGAGCGTGGGTGCCATCCCCAGTCCTCTGAGCCGAGCCAGAGGGCAGGAGCCTGTGTTCGACGCATAGTTATGCCATGTGGCTTCAGGACCCGCTCTGCCACGCGTTGGGAGGTGGGGTGGGCCAGGCCGGCGACGTCCTCCCGTTTCCCCTCTCTGCCTGGGGCGCACAGCCGGGTCTCATTACCTCCCATACCCCTCCCCTCGCGCCCCACGTGCCGGGGGGTCTCGGCGGCCGGGGGAGGGGTGTGTTCTAATCAATCCCAGGCCGGAAATTCCTCCCGAGGGGCCAGGCAGGGCTGCGGGAGTGAGGTGGGGGCCCGGCACTGAACCTGGCAATCCGCCTCCTCTGAGCCCGCCCCCCGCATCATGGAAACTGGGCCGCCGGCCGACCCCCGCGCTCAGCTCCACATTCTTGCCTCTGGGGGCGGGCGGGGCATGAAAGCCAAGCCGCCCCCTTCAGGCCAGCCTGCGGGTGCTCTGCGGTTCTCAGTACCCTGCTCCTGCTTTGGGACAGGCACCGCCCCCCACCCCTAGATTGCACGCATCTTCTTAGGGAGTCAGGGAGGCTGAGTAGGACCCGCGACACCCCGTCTGATTCCCTCAGCTCTGGGGCTGGGGCTCGGCCCTATTACCCGCACCCCCACCCCCGCCGTGATTACTAGTCCTTGAGCGCTCGCAGCAGCAGCTGGGGCTGCGCCCGGGGTTGCCCCTCCCGCCCTCACTGCCGGAGTTTGGCCCTTCGGCATCTCGCCAAGCAGGCATCATATGCCCATTTTACAGGTGAAGGCAGTGAGGTTCAGATCGCGGAAGGGCTGGCGGAGCAGGAACTCGGGCCGCCTCCTCCGGGCAGATCCCCGGACGGCGCTGGGCATCCGTGGGCTCTTGGCGCCCCCCGCGAGTCCCCTCCCCGGCACCTGGACTGCGGGGTTCTGGGAGGCGCGGGACAGTGTGCGGCCTTCGACCCCTCAGACTGCGGGGGCTGGGCGGGGGGCTCTCAGTTCCCTCTGGTGGGAAGAGGGCGCCCTCCCAGGCCTTTGCGGACGTAAGCGGGGGACTTGGGCCCGGGTCACCAAGTCTCCACGCGTGCACACAGCGCTTACCTGCGACCCTGAGACCTGAGGTGTTGCTCCCTCCCAGCGGCGGGGCTTGGCGGGGCGCAGGCCAGACTGGCCCCGGGACTCTTGGGGGGCGGGGCCGGGGCGGCGCGGGGCGGGGCGGGGTGGGGGCGGGACCGGGGATCCGGATTCCTTGGAGACCGCGGCAGCGCGGAGAGCCGCGGCGCGCGGACTCGGGCCGGGACCCACCCGGGCGCAGAGGCGCCAGGTGAGCAAAACTAGGGTCCCGGGGTTCGTTCCCCACTTTCCCCAACTTTGTGTTTGACTCCTCCCTCCGGAAAGGCCCCGGGGAGGGGGGCGGGAGCCGGGTCCACCCTTTCTCCGGGACTGAAGAGCGGACGCGGGCGGAGGCGGAATTCCGGAGTGCCCAGGACCTGGTGCCGAAGAACTTCCCGCGACCTGGAACCTTCGGACTGTGTCGCCAACTTTTGGCCTCTGAGCTCTCCAGAGTCGACTCACACCCTCCAGAGGCTTTGGGTCTCGGAGCATGTTCCCATCTCTCTTCACGCCTCCGACTCTCTCCCCGCAGGGATGCACGGGGGCTCAGGGGTGACTTTTCTCGAGCTGGGGCTGGGGCGCTAGCTCTGACCTGGGGCGCGGTGACCCCTTCTCCGGCTTGGGGCTAGGGAGAAGGCCTCACACGCAGCCACAAGTGGGTAGCGGGCCTCGCCTGCTGCCAGGACCCTCTCGTGGCTGTGCCGAGAAGTGCCCAGCGCCGAGCTAGGTCCGGAGGCCCGGCGTTGGGTCCTGGCAGAGCCCCCGCCTCGTATGGCGGTGTGACCGCGGCAGGCTCCTCGCTCGGGCACAGTTGCCATCTGTGAAAAGCAGGCTGTGGACGCGGTAGATGCTGCTACTCCATGCTAGGCCCTGGGCTTTCATCTCTCCTTTCGGGGGCAGGGATGGGTGTTCTGCTTTGAGCTTCTGGGGTGCGGATGGGGAGTGGGTAGAGTGGCAAGGCCTCCTCCCTGGGGCCTTAGGGCGGGTTCCAGCGCTGGAGCTGTTTAGAAACCAGATTGGGGTTGGGAGGACACACCACTGGATCGCGCGAAGTCCTAACGCCCTCTCCGGCGGCCTGGGGCGCCCTGGATGGGGGGGCCCCATTTTTCCCTGCGCCCTCTCTTCCTTAAGGGCCACACCACACGCAGCCTGGTTACTCCTGCCCCGGCCCAGAGCCAGCCCCAGGCCGGGCCGGACCGGCAGCGGGAGGGGCTAGAGCCCGGCGCCCGGACCCTGGCACGGCTCTAAGAGCAGGGGCGGTGCTGCTCCGGCCGGGACGCGGGCCACTGAGGCCTCGGGCAGAGGAGGCCGCAAAGAAGGCCAGGCGGCGGGAAAGGGGGATGATTCATCCAGAGGAGCCCGAATTGGAAACGTTGCAACTGGGAACAGCCTTGTCCGGGCCGAGGGGAGAGCCAGGAGGGGAGTCCACCGGACAAGGCCTGTGCCCGGCCCTGCACCCCCCTGCCTCCTGCCCTCCACAGCCTGGCCGCTGGGGAGAGGGGGCGGCCTCTTCTGAGCGGAGTTTAAAGAAATCCCGGGCAAAGTCTACCTCTAGTCATGGTCAGAGTGGTCTTCCCCGAGTCTTGCTCACGTCTCTCCTGCTGCAGCTTCAGTGCTGACTGAGGAGGTCTGCAAGGAGGAGGGCGCGGGCAGGAAGAGGCTGGAGTCAGTGACACCCCCTCCTTCCCACGCTGCGGTATGTAAAACACAGGAGGGGGAAGAGGGACCCGCGAGCGAGCGAGCGAGCCAGCGAGCGGCTCCCGCGGACCCGGGCAGCCTGCCTCCTCCCTCCCCCTTTACTACGGTGCAGCCACGTGCGGGGGTGAGGTCGCGCCCGGCGGGACTTACCCTGCAGACGCTGTTCCCGGGGCCCCCACACCTCCCGAGGCTCCCGGCCCGCGGGGTGGCGAAGAGGGCGTCGGCGGTCCGAGCCCCGCAGCCGAGGACGCGCCAGGCAGCAGCAGCGGGCGCCCCCCTCCCTCCTCTCTGCCCGCAGGCCCGGCCAACTCGCGCTTCTGCCGTGCGGCCCTGGCTCCGAGCACCGCTGCGGAAAACCGGAGTGGGGGCGGCTCCCCGCCTGGCAGCCCGGGAAAATCCGGGGGTGGCCGCCAGGGATCTCCAAGCGTTCTGGGCGAGGCAGCCCGATCTTCCCTCCCGGATTTGTGTCCCAACCCTGGCGCTCCGGCCCTAGGCCCGTCGGTTCAGCCCCTGCCTCCCGTCCTCTCTCCGCAGAGTGCCCAGACGACAGCGAGATGACTGCCGGGAGCCCCGGAGGCTGCGTGGAGGTGCGGAGGAGCCCCGAGGGCCGCGTCTCTCGCCTGGGCCGCCGCCTGGGCCGCCGCCGGCGCCCGCGCTCCCCGCCGGAGCCTCTGCGGGTGCGGGCGCGGCTGCAGCTGCGCTCGCCGTCGGGGGCGTTTGCAGCGCTGGGGGCGCTCGTGGTACTGGTGGGCATGGGCATCGCAGTGGCCGGCTACTGGCCACACCGCGCCGGGGCCCCGGGGCCCCGGGCTGCCAATGCCAGCGCGCCCCCCGTGAGCGAGTTGCGACGCGAGGGGCGCGGTGCCGGCCGGGCCCACGGCCCGCACGAGCGGCTGCGGCTCCTTGGGCCCGTGGTCATGGGCGTCGGCCTGTTCGTGTTCATCTGTGCCAACACGCTGCTCTACGAAAACCGTGACTTGGAGACGAAACGACTTCGCCAGGGGGTACTGCGGGCTCAGGCGCTCCAGCCCCCCGACGGCCCTGGCTGGGACTTCGCTCTCCTCCCCAGCCCCGGCCCAAGGACTCCCCGAGCCATAGGTTGTGCGGAACCAGAAAGCTGGGACCTATCCCCACGTCAGGGTACCTCACCTGTCCCGTCAGTACGGAGTCTGCGTTCAGAACCTGCTAATCCTCGCTTGGGGTTACCTGCCCTGCTCAACAGTTACCCACTGAAGGGCCCGGGGCTGCCCTCACCTTGGGGTTCAAGGACCCAGACTGGCCACGTGATTATCACCGTGCAGCCCTCTGGTTCCTGCATTGAACACTCCAAGTCTCTGGATCTGGGCCTTGGAGAGCTCCTGCTTGGGGCCCCAGCTACACGGGACTGTGCCCACCGAAGTTGGCCACGGCTGGACCGCCTTAGTCTGGAGGGTTATGCCAAGTTGGGAGGGGGTAGAGACTTGGGGGCTCGGGTTTGAGGAGCAGAGGGATAGCCTGCTATGAGACTGCAGCATGGACCGTGGTAACAGGACCAGGAGTCCCAATGTCTAGCAGATGCTTCAGTCATATCCCAGACTGGGGAATGGATGCTCTGGCCCCAGCAGCTGATAAGGCATCCTGATTTGCATGTCGGCAGAGAAATGCCAACTGCACAAGGGTTCAATAAGCGGAATGTGTTTTAATGTGGATTCTGGAGACCAGCATGACTCGGCCTCAGGAATTCCTTCAGCCTACAAAAGTGGCCTTAGCCCTGAACAGGTACCTGAGGGGGCTGGAGGCCCAGGCCAGGGTAATTGGGAGATGCACCTGGTGTCTTGGCAAACCCGAAGTGGGCGGCAAGGACCCCTACGTCTTGGAAGGTAGATTGAGAGGATACAGGTTGGGACAGGCTTCCTCCAAGGTGGCACTGGTGACTGGGTTTGGGCCTCCGGGAAGATGGGCAATGGGGTAGAGTTGAAACCCTTCACTGCCATCTGGGATGGGGACTGAGCCTTGAACTCCCCCCACCTCAATCCCTTTCTTCCCTCAGCCATGCAGGGTACATGCTACTAGGGCTACAGTACTGCCAATGCCTTCACGCTGAGGGCCTGGCCTTTCCCCAGGCAGGTCTGAGAAGTCCCCTTCTCTCCTTTGTCCTGGTCTGTGCTGCAGAATCTCCCTCCACTTGGCAAAAAGCGTTTGCCAATTCTCAGAAATCCTTTTATACAATGTTGAAGCTGCATTTTGGCTAATGTAGGTAGTTTACTTTAGCAAAAGGGGAAGAGAACTTTAAAAGTTGATCAATCCTCACAGATTCAGTCCTTTTTTTAAAAGTTTATTGAAAAATGCAGTACAAGAAGCAAGACCAAACACGTATCTAAACACTACAGCCACTTCTCTTACTACGAAAGGCCAAAACAGCAGACCGAATTATTGCCTATTTAAGCTAAGGATTTTGCCAATTTGATTCTGCTGCCATAGTTCCTATTTTGTCAAGAAATGTAAACAACTACTTGATATGATTTATAATTTTTAAAAATTTTACAAAGCTCCTTCATTTTTGTCACCAAAATAATACATTTGAGAGAGATTTGTAAAACAACCAGCCTGGGGCTGAGATCCTGGGCAGATATTTCCTATGATCATTCCTGGGTGTTGGTCAGGCCATAGCTCCGGCTCCATCTCCCGAGGTGGCTTGTGTCCCCTCATCCTCGGCTGCCCTGCAGAGCACGCGGCAGAGGGCCTGGGAAGGGCGGCAAAGGTGCCCTGACCAGTCCCTGCAGCCAGGCTTTGTGGGCCTTCGGCTTACAAATGCAGGTCCAGCTTGGGGAGTGGGTGGGTGGCAGAGACCTCACGTGGCTTGGAGGAAGTCTTTATTTCTCAAGTGAAATAAAAATAAAATTGCAGCAAAAGTTGTTACTGTGATATGTCTGACTCTTTAGGAAAACTGCTGCCAAGTCCCTCCCCTCTGTTTTTCCACCTGGACAGAGCCTGTTTTTCTTCACACACACACACACACACACACACCCACAACTGCAGGAAGAAAAAAGTCCAAACTATTGCCAAACCCCGAGATCTGTTACCAGAGAAGGAAAGGGGAAGAGGCTTGGAAGGACCCCCCTCCTGCCCTGCCCACCCCATACTAGTTTGTCCAAATCATGACTCCTCAGTGCTGGAAGGGTGTTATAGATCTCCTGGTCCAGTTTATAGATAAGGAAGCAGCAAGTTGGTAACAGAGCTGAGGGAAAGGTGAGGCCCCCGGGTTTGTGGTCCTTGGCTCTGAAAGCTGCCACACTGATCTGGAGCACAGAATATTCAGCCTGCCAGATTTCTAATGCACCTGCTGTGCCCTCTTCCTCTCTCCGCATTCTCTTCATTCTGCAGGTTATGGCTTTGGAAGCCACAGTGGCTTTCAGCAGGACAGCTGGCCACTGGGAAAGTCAGCTCACGTATGCTTGTTGATGTGAACTGGACCACCCAGGCTTGGGTGCCAACCAGACAGCTCCACCAATATTCAGACCTATGCCCACCGGCTCTAAGTCTGTTCCTGAGACAGGGTGACCTCCCCAAACCTGTCACATGCCCCACCTGTGCTCTTCCTGTACTTCCCCAGAGAGAGCTGCCTGTGGCTCAGTAACGATCTCACATAGCCACTGAAGAAAAATGCACACACCTGAAGTAAGTTCAAGCCAGCTGAGACTTTGGACACAGGCCACCAGCTCCCACTGTGGGGAGCAGAGGGTGGGACTTCTCTCTTGCTCCCTGCCCTTGAGCTCCCAGCGACTGTGGGCTCTGGCTCACTGTCTGTCTCATAAATTCACTTCTGTCCCAGAATTAGGATTCTAAGAACTTCCAGGCAGATCTGTCTGTGGGAGGCAAGCTGGAAGATTAGAGAAGCCCTACTGAATAAAAATGCCCCCAAAATCTGTACCAGGAATGGTGGATTTGGGACATCAGCCCTCATCTTCAAAACCAAACCAAGCCAAACCAAAAGAATTCAACTCAAACCCACCATAAAAATCAAGCCTACAAAACCTGACAGACCTCAGATGGTCAGTGAGAGTGAGAAGAGCTGGTGCTTGTACCCCGTGGCCTGTGGGGTCTTGTGGGAAGAATGACCCCTAAAAGCCAATTCCCTCCCTCCGAAAGGGTGTCTGCAGGCAGGTGCTGGTTGTAAGACAGGTCCAAGAACACAACCTCCTCTCTGAGTCCCATTCCTTATCATCCCAGGATTAAAGACGAGGTCCAGGGATGGTCGCCTGGCAATACTTCTTAGCAGGATCTGTCGGAGGTAAAGCCCACCATTCCCTTGTGTGAAGTGCACATTCCTAGAACTAGAAATCCTTTCAAAAACCTCGTTCACTTTCTTTGCCCAAATCACCACTAAAAATGTGCCATTAGTGCTTTTGGCCAAAAGTGCCTATTTTTCCGTGAGTTTTGGTCTCCTGAGATGGGAGGTAGGGGAGAACTTAGCAGAGCCACTACTTCTGATGAGGTAAAAGGAGAGGGAGGGCAGGAAGGTGAAGGCCACAGATCTGTTAAAACATTCACAGTATCAGATATAGCTGAGCAACTTCTTATGTCTTTGATCTAAAAAAGCTTGGAAAAGAAAGAACGGGAGGGAGGAAGGAAAAGCAATACTATATTCTTAGCAGAGGTCTCTGCCTCACCAAAACCACCTTCCACAAAGGGACAGGGACACTTTCCTGGGGTTGGTGGATCAGGGCAGCACCCTGCCTGACATTCCGGTAAAGTCCCAGCATTAGCTCTGAGAAAGGGCTGGTTTTTGAAGTTTCTGCTGTCATCCAAAGGGTATAAAACTAGGAAGGGAGCAGGGCAGCCCCATTACGCTGGCTTTGGCCCCCAACCCAGCTGACAGAGTCTTTGGAGGATTTCCAGAAGAATTCTGTGGACCCTGTCAGTATCTGGGTTGGAAATAAATGGGGAGAGGCTAGACTGAAGGGATTACAAACCACCCCATAAAAAATCCAAAAGCTCTTTAAAAACAGTCCGGACAGTGAAAAGTTGAACAATTTCTGGTATCACAATATAGAAAAAGGTATTCAAAAGGATCGGTGATGTCTAGAAGACTTTGTTGGTATAAACTCCAAATAGAAAATGAAATTAATTTCCTGGTGGTTTATAATAATCTTGAAAGTCTGAAGTCTGACTATTGCAGTTTAGCTTCTTTATCATTTCTCTTGGATGGGAGATGGGCAGGGAGTCGGGGGTAAACGATTCCTAGAGGAAAGAAAAGCAAAGCTGATAAATCTCGAAAAGACCTACCCAGTCCCATTACCGAATTCTTGTGGCCACAAGTATAACCAAGGCCTGAGCGCTTTCACAGGACCCAGCCCTCGCTGGCGACGGATGGCGCTTCCGAGTCATCTGTAAACTGCTTTTAGGCATGAATTTATCTGGATCCCTGTCTCCCAACAAGCAGCTACCCTGTTTCCAACCCTTTAGTCTGGTCCAAGAACTTCAGCAATTCCTTCCCTGTCCTCAAGCCCCCCATTTCCAGACAGCCTCGCCCTGCCTTTCTTGGCTCTGTTCCCCTCTGGCCCCCTCTGCGGTGGCCGAGGGCAGAGCAGCAGAGAGAACTGGAAGGCAGGTGAGGTGGAAAGGCAGGAGGCTGCATGGAGACTCAGGGGTTCGGCAGGGGTCTGCACCCACGGCTGGGGTATCTCCTGCACCCTGGCACTGCTGGCACTGCTAAGGAAGGGCAGGAGGGCGCAAGGGGAACTAGCTGCTTTAGCTGGAGCCGAATATTTAATAACTTCCAATGTCGTCCTCATCACTCTCTCCTCTGCCCTCACCGTGCCAAGCCACAGGGTGGACGCCTCTGGGGGGATGGCTCCCGGAGGGGCCAGGTCCCCGTCCGGCGCTCTCTGAGGCCGGGAGAGCGAGCAGCCTCCACCCCCACAAGAAAAGCCCCTACCTGAGCTCAGTCCTCAGAGATTTCGGTCTCCTGGTGAACCACCACCTTGGTCACTGACATGTCTGGGTGCTGCTCCTTTGCCTCCTTGATGGCCTGTACGAGGACCTAAGAAAGACAGAAGGGACGCCCATCAGCCTGGCTGATGGAGTAAGGCAGGGGTCACAGGACAGCACTTCTCTGGCAAATTCGGTGCTGTCTGCAGCACCAGGGCAGCATCTAGGCTAAGCCAGGCTGCTAATGACCTGCCCACTACCTCCTGCACAGGCAGGCTTCTGGACTAAACACAGAGGCAGGGAAGGTTAGGGCTGTCTTTAAGGAATCAGAGAGGGACTTCAGTGGTGATGGCTGCACCTGCTCAACAGGTCTCGGATGATCCACTCAGAAGAGTCTAAAGGACAAAGCAAAATCTGTGTCCAACAAAAGGTGACTGGGAAGTTCAGAACAGGAGAGGCAAATGAACATGCTATGAAAAGAGATGTCTTTGGCTAAGGCAGAGAGAACAAAGGAGGAGTGGGAGGGCCTACTGTCATGCGCCAGCCTGACCACATTACTTATTATTACACAAGTATAATCAATCTTCACAACCACCCAATGAATGAGGGTAAAGCCATTATTTCCCTTTTATGCACAAGAAAACCGAGGTTCAGTGGTTAAAGTGCTTAATGTTTCACAGCTAGTAAATAAGTAATGCAATAGAAGTTTTAACTGAAGTCCACCAAACTTTCCTCTTTATCATACTGTCTTTTAGATTCTGGGGATGAAGGACATGTTTTAGCAACAGGTTTTGATCATTTTAGAAAAGCTGGAGGGAGCAGAGGGAAAGAAGAGCAACAAGGCCTCTAGTCTCCTTGGGCCTCGAGCTCAGGGCACCCCGAGGTGCTGGCAGCACAGCGGTTCTCAGAGACAGCCCCCGCTCCCCGCCCTTGAAAAGGATCCTAGCTAGACCTGACGAACTGACTGCTGATTCTGGCTCTAAGGTGGACAGAGACGGACGGGGAGGAAGGGAAGTCCCTCCATCCCTCTTTTGGTTTCTTGCCTTCATGAAAGCCATTTTCGGAACCACTACCTCTGTCGGTCCCTGCGCACCCTCCCTGACTCCTTTTTGCCCAACTTATCTGCTCATGCTTCAAGGCCCAGCCCAAGCCCTCCCTTTGGTGGATCTGGCCTTCACCCACCTCACTATGAAAGCCTGCACCACACAACTTCCCCTGAACAGTCCTTCTTCAAGTACTTCCCTCCCCGATCCAGGGAGCACCCCACCTTATCCTTTGGAGTAGCCCTCAGTACCTAGGAGAACTGAGGGACCCTGGGGCATCTCTTCGTCACAACAACCCTGAAAGAAACCTATGACTATCTTTATTCTATAGACGGTGAAACTACATCTCAGAGAAATAAAATCACTTGCTCAAGGGCATAAAACCAGTGAGCGACGGAGTCAGGGTTCAACCCAGGTCTGTCTGTCTCCCAGGGCTACACCCCTTCCCAGCCCACTGCTCTTGCCGCCCAGCGCAGACTGAGCACACACGGCAGGGCCCGGGTCAGACCAGGCAAGGAGGTGGGTGCCGGCTGGCGATGCAGGGGGACCCACTTGGGCTAAGCGGCCTTGTCACTGGGGCCCTGCGCCCAGCGTTCTCAGCTCTAAGTCTCAGCGCTGCTACCAACGGAGCTGCCGGCACTGCGGTTCAGGTTTTGTTTTCCTTTCTTTCTTTCTTTCTTTTAAAGGCCCTCGGTGTATCAGAGTAAAGGCCACAGGATCGCTGCTCCAGCACTCCTGTCAGCGATTCCAGAAGCACTGCACGCAGTGTCTTCCGCCCCCTCTCCTCTGCAGCTTTACTGTCCTAGCCTCTCCGGCAGAGAATTGGGAACATTAATCCTGACCTTATTATTTGTTAATTGCTTGCAGCACACAATTAGCACCTAATTAACATGAAAACATAGAATTTAGCTCTCGGAAGGGCCCAGAAATGATCTAGATCAACATACCGTTTTAGTAGAGGAAAAAAAATCAGAGGCAAAGTGTTTTGCCCAAGGTCACACAGCAAGTGTGTGTTAGTTCTAGGGCAGAAATCAAGTCTATTTCCCCCTAGTTGTCGCCGCAGCTATGACAGCCCTGAGGGCAGGGGTCATACCTTTCCTGTGTTTTGACAGCATCTATGGTCTCTGGCACAGGGTGAGGTACCTGACGCCTCTCAAATAGCAACAGCTCCATTTCCTCGGCGCCCACCACGTGCCACGCCGGCCACGCAGATTTCACCTGATCCTCACAGCCTGGAGCGGAAGAGGCTCAAGCGCCCATCATACAGATGAGGAAGCGGGAGCCTGGGGACTTAGGCCCTAGAATTTGGTAAGACCTAGGATTTGAACTCAGGTGTTCTGAGACCAAAGTCCATGTCTTCTATTCCACTTCCTTGCTCCGCCGGTGTACGGCCCCCATCCCACAGGCCTCAGTGATCTGATTCCCTTTGTCTTCCTTCTTCTTTTAAAACAAAAAGATTTTATTTATTTATTTTTAGAGAGAGGAGAAGGAAGGGAGAGAAAGGGAAAGAAACACTGATGTGTGAGAGAAACATCAGTCAGTTGCCTCTTGCACGAGCCCCAGCTGGGGACCTGGCCACAACCCAGACGTGCGCCCCGACTGGGGATCAAACCGGCGACCTTTCGCTTTGCGGGAAGATGCTCAAGCAGCTGAGTCACGCCGGCCGGGGCTGTGTGCTTCCTCCTGAGTGAGCGCTAGAGGAGCCAAGGGGGCTCTTTGGAGGCGAAGCTGGCAGAGGTGTCTTTTACAGCCACCGATCTTCCTGCCCGGGGACCCCTCCCATTCTCACAATCTCCTCCGTATTCCCACCTGATCGTGGTCAATATCGGCATCTCCTGTGATCACAATTCTTTTTTCAATCCGGGTCTCCGATATCCCACCTTTTACGGTCTGAAACCAAAGAGAGGTGGTCATAGAGAGAGAAAGAAAAGAGAAACAACAAGAGATTATTCTGAAAGCTCCACTCCAAATTTTAATCTGCTGCTCGTACTTGTCAAGCTTTCTCAGGTACTTGTCCAAAATCTTGGCTGGACTTGCCAAATGAACACACCTCTATCCCCTTGGACTGGTAAAATCTTTAATAAGTTAAACAAAAAATCGTAATTCTCTACTTATTTACTTTTCCCTTTTTCTTCCTCTCAAATACCACAAAAATTCAGTGAGTAAACAAAATAGGTAGGTACTTTGCTTATTCTTCACCTGTATATTTTACTACTTGATTATTTTCAGGAGGAAAAAAACAACAACAGAACACTGACCAAAAGTGTCACGAAGCTTAAAAATGGGCTCTTTATTTTAAAGCATTTTCATATTATTGATGTCAAAAGAGCCTCAAATAATACCCTCAGGGTAGGCAGGTTTCCCAACTTGACACATGAAGAAAGCCAAGGTTACCTAACATGTTAGGTAACTGGCTGTCAGTCAACTGTGTGTTGATGACAGAGCTTGGTCAGAAATCTAGATTTCTTACTTATAAGAAAGTGCATTTTCCTCTAGTGCTACAGCAAACATGGATTGTCTCTGATTTTCTTGGAGCAGTTCCAATTTTATATATGTTGTCCCCCTTGCCCTCATAAGCAGTACTGTAATACTTCCAATATTTCTGCATCTGAACTACAGTTCTCATGGCCTTGATCCTGGACATGATCCTGATTTTTTCAGCCTGGAAAATATGGTTGCATAATAATACCAACACTTCTTCCCTGAAACTGACTTTTAAAACTTACCTCCACAGCTGGATAGGAAACTCACTAACCAGAGAGACAGACTGATGTGTAAAGAGAACAACCACATGTGACTTTATGAGACTACTAAGTAGGCAGGAATACTCTCGGGGTCTCCCCAGCTTTATTCTCGGGGAAAGCAGTAGGTCCTTTCCACCTGGGACAACTGGAATAATGTGGCTCGGCAGGGATAGAGCAGGAACCCTCACTTACAGACCAGGGTCCTTCCTGCAGAGAGGCAGCATGCTTGACACGCTGCTGGGTTCCAGAAGTACATACTGGCTGGTCTATTACCTTGGTAATCTGAGTTGTGGTGGTGCTGCTGGTGGTCTCAGATGTGATGGTTTGAGCTGTCAGCAGGACTCCTGGGTCCAAGTCCCCATTGCTGTCATCAGTCTACGGAAGGGAAGGAAACAACCCATCATTATGCCTTGCAGGAAGCTCTGTGGGCAAATGTTGCAAGAGGCAGTTTTGCTCTTCAGCTGTACATTCTAAATCAATAACCTGATTCCTTTACAGTGATCTTTCTCCCTTTTTAAAAAGTTTTTCTTCCTTTTCCTTTTCTTTTTTTAGAGAGAGGGGCAGGGAGGGAAAAAGAGAGGGAGAGAAACAGTGCATCGCTCTGTTGTATTTTGTGTGCCCCCTGATCAGGGACCAAACCCACAACCCAGGCATGTGCCCTGACCAGGAATCGAACCTGCAACCTTTTGGTTTGCAGGATGATGCCCAACCAACTGAGCCGCTTTGGACAAGGCTACAGTGATCTCTTAATAACTAAATTTTAAAAATAAATAAATAATATCAGCCCTGGCCAGGCGGCTCAGCTGGTTGGGCCAAGGAATCTCGGGCTATCTTCTTTGAAGATGGAGATGGAAGACTGGAAACAAATGAGGTAGGAAGTGTCCCTTTAAAGCAAAGTGGAAGGAAATATACATAATACCTCAATGACGTTTCTGACGACAACACTATTATTAAAATGGGTCCTCATTATAGGAGGGATTTAAAATTTTTCAAAATGCTGAGCTCTACAATTAATCTGAAAAGAGAACGAGGGCTGGGGCTACTTCTTATCTCTCTGGAGCTCATCACCTGTGCCCAAAACAAGCCTATTATGGTTGGCATGGAGGAAACTCAACATGAGCAGTGATCAATAATCCTTTGGGCCATCTGACTCAGACCTGCCGCTAACCCCATAACCAAGAGGGAAACGAATGAGACTAAGAAGATAAGAGGCTGCCTATAGCGACAGGAGTTTCAGATGATAATGACCTAAAATACCTGGTACAGGTATTGTACTGTTTCAGAGGGGGATTTAGAGAATTGCAATTATTTTCATAAAGAATCCTGAAGCATAAAATGTGTCAGGTCACTACCTTTCTCTGTCCCTTTACACAAGTCATTTGTATTCTAACAGAGGCCTCCAACCTTTTTATGAGAAGGCCACATTTTATTAAGGCAAAACGTTGACATGGAGGTGGGAATCAGGCGGAGGAAGGAGAAGAGAATTCGGATGGAGAAAAGCCCCTGGTTGGATTCTCTTCCAAGTAGGAATCTAGACAAACCAAAGAGAGGGAACATGGTTGTGTCACCTAAATCTTACATACGTGGCACTATCGTACTGGGTATATTATGGGCTGATACTTTCACTGATACTTTCTTCAGCCCTCATCCACTTATCTATCTTAGATTCAGACTTAACTAAGCTTTACTGCACTCCTACTAGGTGTCAAGCACATAATGCAAGTGTTATCTCAATTACATTTCTCAGTATCTGAAGTAGGTCCTATTATTATACTAATTGTATAGAGTTAAGAAAACTGAGGTCCAGAGAGGTTACATAATTGGTCACAGTTCTATAGTTAATAAGTGTTTGAACTAGGACTTAAGGCAAGAAACTTTTTGAACTTTGAGGTTTTGAAGTTTGAAGACTGAGGTTTGGATCTCAGTTCAAATAACTGGGCAAGTTATTCTGACTTCCCTTAGCTTTAGTTTTCCCATTTGTAACAGGTAATACTGTAGTATGTGCTCTGCCTCTGCCATAGCATTGCTCTGAAGATCAAAGAAATGAAAGTACTTTATAAATTGTTGTAAGAATATAAATTTGCATGCCAGGAGGGCTAAGCCTTTTTATTATTTTTTAAATTTAAAAAAAGATTTTATTTATTTTATTTTCAGACAGGGGGGAGGGAGGGAGGGAGAAAGAGAGGGAGAGAAACATCAATGTGTGGCTGTGTCTTGCGCGCCCTCTACTGGGGACCTGGCCCGCAACCCAGGCATGTGCCCTGACTGGGGAATCAAACCAGTGACCCTTTGGCTCACAGGCAGACGCTCAATCCACTGAGCTACACCAGCCAGGGAAGAGCTGAACCTTCTTGAAGCGTTCCTCCTCTACTAAACCTGTGACTCAATTTCTTTTCTACCTAATCCCTAGCCCCTTACTCCTCCTTTTCTGTCCCTGAAGGAGGTGGCAGACGGAGGAGACACATATCAGGCTTTTCTTTGACCATCTTACCAGTGTTTTCTCAAAATGGTACTGTGGCTTTGACTGTTGCTTACAAAGTTAAACATCCATTTATCCTGTGACCCAGCAATTCTGCTCTTAGATGTTTACCCAAGATAAGTGAAAACATATGTCCACAGACAGGCTTGCATATAAATGCTTATAGCAGCTTTATTCATATTTGCCCCAAGCTGGAATCAACTCAAATGTCCATCAACAAATAAAAGGATAAACAAATTGTGGTACAGTCACACAATGCAATACTATTGCACAATAAAAAACAAAGTCAACTGTGGATTCATATAACATGGATGAACCTGAAAAATATGTTCATACACAAAAGTGCACTCTATTTATATCAAGTCCAAGAAGAGGCAAAACTATGGTGACAGAAATCAGAGCAGCTGCCCGGAAGGGTAGGGACTGACTGGAAAAGGCTACAAGGAAAGGAGTGATGGCAATGTTCTGTATCCCAAATGTGTCTTGGTTATACAGGTGTACACATTTGTCAAAACCGGTCAAAGTGAACACGTAGGGCCTGTGCGTGCCACTGGACGCACACTTGACCTCGAGCAGCAGGCCCTGTGCTGGCTCCCCGTCGCCTCTCACCGTGTCCCAAAGTGTGGGATTGCGGGAGAATGACAAAAAGCTTCCTGGGCTTAGCTGTCTGACAAGACAATACAATCAGAATTAAAAACACTTATAACAAATAAAATAAATAATAACAACAGCAAAGAATTACCTGGTACTTATTATGCGCCAGGCACTTTTTTCTATAGATTATTTCCATTTTGCACTGTGCTGTTTCACTTACCAATTTATCATGTAGATCATTCTCATCAGAAGCTTTTTAAAATAGCTGCACAGAATTACCTTAATTGGATGTGCCATAATTTATTTAACCTGTTCCCCACTGATGGACATTTGGGTTGTTTCCATGGTAGTGACAACTTAAAGGGCTCCCTCCCATAAGCAAGTAATTCTTTCCTACATCCTCTGGCTAATTGTGCGCACAATCTTTAAGTAATTTCCTATTTCTTCCTTTTTTAGTCCCCTTCACCGCCAAGTCCTATTCACTCATTTCTATCTCGCTGGCTGTCACAGTTCTTACTTAGTTCCTCAGGCTACACTTCAGTTCTCTAGAAGAATTGCCCAGGCCTGCTTCAGCCATATTCCTGTCCCCAGGCGTCCCCCTGCTTTACATGTTCCGAACACAGCTTCAGGAATCATCTTCCAAAATCATGGCTTTAATTATGCCACTTTAGCACCACTATTAAAAAGCTTCAGGCAACCTCTCACTATTTACCAAGCTCCAATTCCACACTTGAGAGAGAGAAGGGGGAAACAGTCTAACATTAACCAAGCACTTTACGGACATCACGTCACTTAATCCTCCCCCAAATCTGGCAATGGCAGGTAGTATTATCCCCATTTTACAGCTGAGGAGCCAGAGGCTTGGCGAGATTAGTGATTTGTTTAAAGTGATCCAGTTAGTCATCCTGCAGGCTTTGGCCACAATATCTCCTCTTCAGAGAGGATTTTCCAGACTTCTCCAGCCCCAGAGTAGCAGCCTCGCATGTAATCCCAGGTTGTCTAATTCTTTTAGTTTAGTTTCTTTATAGCACTTACCACTGTCCGAAAACTTATATATTTATTTATGTGTTTTATTTGTCTGTCTCTCCTGACTAAATGTGCGTTCTGGAGGCTAGGAACAATGTTTACCTTATGTACTGCTTTGGCCTAAAAAAATAAATGCTCAAGAAATATTTACAGAAGGAAGAATTAACAGTTCAGTTTATAGAGGGGGAAGTTTTTCTTACTGTTGGCTTCTGTGAATTAAAAAATAAAAAAAGAAAAACAACATAAGCAACCCTAGCTCATTCAAATTGCCAATAATGAAGGAGAAATTTTATCAAAAGTAGGAAGTAAACAAAAATGTTAAATACATATATTCTTATGTGATATTAAATTTGATTTAATTATACTAAATTATTATAATTATTATAGCTGTTATTTATGCTTTCAGGCTTGGGGCTGAAGTCAATTCCATGCAGTACTATGTCTTATATAATTTTTTTTTAAAGATTTTTTAAATTTATTTTTAGAAAGAGGGGAAGGGAGAGAGAAAGAGAGGGAGAGAAACATCAATTGATGTTTCTCACACATGCCCCAACTGGGGACCAGCCCGCAACCCAGGCATGTGCCCGACCAGGAATCAAACCGACAACCTTTCACTTTGTGGGACAATGCCCAGCCAACGGGGCCATGCTGGCCAGGGCGATGTCTTATATAATCTTCACAACAAAATCATGAGGTAGAGACAGGTTCTAACGTCATGGGGATGGAGGTGGGGGGTGGGGCAGGGCATCAAGGCTCAGAGACATTCAGTTATTTGCTTAAGTTAATAAATGGAGAGGCCAGGACCTGCACTCAGGTTTGTTTGACCCAAGGCTCATGTTCTTAACCATTACACTAGACTGCCCTCCCTAACTGAGTTCGGTGGACATAAGCAATCAGATCCAAGACAATTTCGATCTTAATAAATCGCTCTGGGGCAGGGGTCCCCAACCCTAGGCCACCGGTACCGGTGAGAGGCCTGTTAGGCACCGGGCGGCATAGCAGCAGGTGAGCCAGGGGCGAGGAAGGGAAGCTTACTGCTTGAGCTCTACCTCCTGCTGTCTCCTTCCCTCCGCTCCCCTGAGCCTCTACCGGTGCCAGGAAGGCTGGGGACCGCTGCTTTGGGGCATTCTTAAATCAGTGATCTCTTTGGAAAAGAATGACCCCGGAAAAGCCTAGCATTATTTGGAGCAAATATTTAGACGCCCTGTGTGTGAAAAGAGGTTATCGATTGTGTTTAGTCTAGTCTTTGGCTCTCAAACATTAAACCATGTCCTACCTGAGCAGCCTCATAGGTGATGGTCTTGGTCTCAGTGTGGACAATAGGGACGTCTTTGGTTGGGATTTCGCTTTTCACGGCATTGGCGGTATCCGAGATGGTCACGGTCTGGGTCTTTACCAGGGGAGGCTGTAAGGCAGCAAAGAAACAGTCACGGGGACCTTCCGAAGGCTGCGGGGGACTGATCTTCTGACATTGATCTGATCGAAGCGATGGCGCTAATCAAGCAAAGGGCTAGTACAATCTCTGTCCAAGATTTGGACACTATTCCGAAGTAGCTCTGACAAGTGTCAAATCATGACAGGTATTAAAGAACAGCATTACTGTAATCACTTCCATACGCTTAATGGAAAACTATAAGATCAGACAATTATGATTGGTGATAAAAAAAACCACTTCAGAATGACCTTCAGAATTTGAATATAAAACCGTCTGCCAAACAATAGTCTTTTGTGTTTGTCCTTCTGACTGTACCATTAAGAAAATCAGCAATATAGTTCCTCCACTAAGTTCAAATGGTACATGAAACAGCAGTGGCATTGAAATGCATTACTCTGAATTCATTAACTTCTTTCAAATCAATGTCAGACATTCACTTTGGAGTGATTGAGAAGAAACAGTATTTGGAAAACTGGAAAAAAAAATCAGTTCTACCACCACCTGGTGATTAATCTCAGAATTTCAGAAGAATAAATATTAGTGGAATATCAAAGGCTACTTATCCATCAGTTCACCTTCCCCAAGACTAAACCACGCTAAAACTACCAATCAATTGTGATGAAGTTAAGTGGCCATCCACCTTAGTATAGGAGATTAGTGCCTACGATCACGGAAGCCCCTGTGAGTGGGGTCAGTGGGAGTGGTGAGCCGTACTGACTGGTTGCAATACATAAATAACTTTGGGGGGCCTGAAATCTCATAATAAAATCAGTTACCCCTTCTAATTAAGAGTACTTTCATTTTTTGAGCACAGTCTCAGAACACTGTAGGCTCCTCATCATATAAGCCTTGGAAATTCACCTCTTTACAATTGTCCGTCCTTAACGAAGGAAGAGAAACACATACCAGCTTCATAAAGGTGAAGAGCTGGAGTTTACCCCCAAGGGTCTTGTTAAGTCATCAGGGGAAAAGGCATTTCAAAGCCATGGAGTTGATTCCTCTGGCTAAATTTCTTTATGGTAATCAAGGGCGTCAATTTTATTCCGTGATTTTGAAAAGAGCAGAGAGGCTGCTACCCTCACCACCACCACCTCCTCCTCCACAGAGCAGATTCTCCCAACGTGAGTTGTTAGACCTGCATCACTGCATCAGTTACTACCTGGAAACTTCGAATGAGGGTGGGGAACTGGTTACCCACACAAGAGTCAAGAAATGATCCATTTTGCTTCCCAGGTGGCTCTCCTGGTGTAGCATGATCTTCACTACTCTCTGCTTTTTTTTCACCAAGTTGCCGCTGAGAGGAAGCTGGTGATACTGAGAACTTTACGGCACTGGCCTGTTCCTCCACTCCTATACATTCCCCACTTGGGCCTCTTGGCACTTCCTTAATATCAAGACAGCCAGCTTCCCCCTGCTCCTTCTCTTCTGCCTCCTTGTTGCTTATGGAGAGGGAGCCAAAGTCAAAGCTTTGTGGAGACTCCGACGGGGTGGTCATTTGGCTCTTACTAGGAATTACTGAACGCTTGGGGCCCTCCCATTCAGAGTCGGGGTTGGTAGATGGCCCCTTTGTCACGGCAGCCGCCTCCTCTGTGCGAATGCCATTTATATTCTACAAATAAATGAACACATACAAAAGCAAGAAGATTAGGAATAAGTGGGGAATATAGTGAACTTTGAGAATCAACAGTGATTTCTACGGGGCCTTAATAATATTGATACAAATATAAACCAATAATCTTAGCTCCTGAAGTAGTCAAAGGAAGAATTAAGTAAGCAGCTTAAGCAAGTTCCAACTTCGTTTTGGTCATGTTTCTAGAACTCTGTTAATCTGAGAAGTAATTTTGATGTCCTCTGCCCAGTACCAAGCACTTGGAACTGCTATGGTCTTTCCTTTATAACATACTATTCATATGTAAAGCAGTTGCTTTGCCATTCTTAAATATCCAACTCACTACTATACACAGGGCACAATGCAATTTATGTGAGTTAATCAAAACATTCCTGAGGCATCTGATCAGGTTATAAAAATGTTTCATGTCTCCGACATATGTATCATCATATTAGCACCTAATGCAGAAGCTAAAATCTAGACTTTGGTTGGTAGGGATACAGAAGTTGAGTTTATCCAGCACAGACTTAATCTAATCATTGCCGTGGAATTAAATGCAATATCAAAACTAGTCAAACATTTCTTTATAAACAAAACAAAAGTGACCCAGCAGCTGAGGTCATTTCTTCACAGATGAATGACTAACATCTGCAGCCCCTGAAGGGAAACGAATCCTGGAAACACAGAGTTCCCTCTTTGGCTAAATGCCTCGCATCACAGTAGAAACAGACCTGAAATACATACTGCCAAGAGAATGTGGATGAGAAGATGGGCCTATTCCTAAACTTTAAAGAGAGGTGCTAAAGGTGGAAGAAGGGAAGGAATTCACATAGTAGGAAAAGAACAAGCCTTTTGAAAAGGGAACAATCTAACAGAAGCCAAATGTAATGAAAAGTTACAAATGCGAGTACTCACCAGAAAGCTGTAAATATGCCACTTGGGCCTGAAATTTTGGTGAGGTCAAATTGCATACTACATACCACATAGGAAGTTAATAACAACAGACAGGGACTCTTTTAAAAAGGTGTTCCTGAAGTAAATGACATATGTTTGGACCAGCTTGCACATTTTAGTACTCAAATCATGTCATATGTATTATATTTTAAAAAATCACTGCTGCTCCTTTACTTGTAAACCAGCCTACCTGTGATGAATAAAAACAGTGCTCTATCAAGGCAAGACAAGATGCAGTGCACTCAAGAACTTGAGGCCAACTTTTCTTCTAAGTCATCTTGAAACAGTTGGGAGCATCACATTAAGCAGGTCTTTCACAGACTGGTTATAAATATTACTTAGGACATAAAAGATGGAATTGAGAAATGACATTAGAAACTGTCTCTGTCTGTACATGTATCAGGGACACATAAAGTATTCTTGCTAAGGGTATATGAATTTCCTCAAACTTAAAATGAGAATAATACTTGGCTTGACTGAAGATCAAATACAATAATCTATAAGAAAGCACTCTGTAAATTTTAAGTACCATATAGATTCACTTAATTCAATCAACATTATCTGAGCACCTATACTACGCTATCGTCTGGGGATGCTAGAATGAACTTGTACTTTCTAGGGCACTTATCTCACCATTTCTTTTGGGTTAGACAAACTGATATAGAGATATCCAAAAACAGACAAACTGGAAATAAACAAATAGGCTTTCTCAAATTGCTATATGCTCGCTCTATGAATAGCATACCCAAACCTACTTGCACAGAGAGGAACTTCATCAGTGAAGGCTGATTAACAATAACCAGGAAAAGACCGAAGATAATCAATCAAGGAAGAGACAATTTTGTACCAGTCTACTCAAGTGATAAGTGGTAGTCTGTCATCAAGAAGCCATTTGTGAATTAAACACTGTTCAGGCCAGCACCACCTGGCCCAAAGTTGCCTACTGCGGAGTAAAATTAGATCGATCATTCTTTTCAAGGCATGTACAGAGGAGACGAAGGGTAAAAGCTGTAGCCACAGTAATATCAATTCAACAAATATTTACTGATCACCTAATATGTGCTAGTCACTGGAAACACAGAAAAACTGATAACAGTTGGGTTAAATGACCGCTTACAGCAGCTCTCTCACATACGGCCAAGCCAGCCTCTCCGGCTGGCTCTGTTGTCCAGATCTCTTGGACAGCAGAGCCAACGACTTACTGGACATCCTCCCAGGCATATGGAGCGCAATATGCCCTGAATTAAACTCATCTCTGCTGCTGTCTGGACCCATCGCCCCAACCTCCTCCACCATTTCTGTTACGTTGGTACGCGGTGTATCACTCAGCCGGTCTTCCCAGTCGGAATCCTGAGAATCATCATCACACCTTCTTTACACTCACCCGCCACCTCCCACAGGTTATATCATTCAAGTCATTTCTATCCCACTTTAATCTCTCCCTTATGTATCTGCTTGTTTCCATTCCACATTTACTGTCTTCATTCAGGCTCTTACAATGCCTCACCCAGCTTACAACTCATGCACCAACAGTGTTCTTTTTCTTTCTCAACTCAAACCTTCCTTGAATGCATCCTCTATTCTGATGCTAAAGTGTTTATTTTGAAAATGAAGCACTGAAAATTCCAATTTGCAGCTTGAAACCCTTCAGTGATTCTTTATTGCCTTCTGGTTCAAGTCCAGACCCTTTAGTAAGACACAGAAAATACTTTAAATTATGACTCCTACCTCTGCCCTGGCTGGTGGGGCTCAGTGGATTGAGCACTGGCCTGTGAACTGAAAGGTCGCTGTTTAATTCCCAGTCAGAACATATGCCTGGATTGCAGGCCGGGTCCCCAGTCCGGGCTGTGCGAGAGGCAACCGATTGATGTTTCTCTCTCACATCAATGTTTCCGTCCCTCTCTCCCTCCCTTCCCCTCTCTCTAAAAAGAAATAAATAGAAATCTTAAAAAAAAAAAAAAGACTCCTACCTCTCTCTCCAGTTTCACCCTGCCACACTTCCACACATATCCTTCTCTCCATTAATTCAAAACTAGTTGCAGTTGCAGTTCCTAGAACAGAGCAAGCTTTCTCTTGCCTCTGTGCCTTTATAAATATTGTAATATTGTTCCTTCAGCCTGTAAGTCCACGGTCAGCTCAAGTGTCAGTTCCTCTAAAAGCTTCCCCTGGCTGCCTAAAGCATGTTTAGGTACCAGTCCTCCTATTCCCACTGCGCCCAGCACTGATTTAATCATCAGTCTTTTCCATTAGACTAAGAGCTCCTTGGGGGATATGCACTTACTGTGTTACTATGTGCCCTACTGTACAGTTTTCGACATATAATAGATGTTCAGTAAAAACTTGTTGAAAGTATACTCCATCCAGGTGAACTGAGAACTTCTGCTTTGCCCTGTACTGGTCAAAAAACTGAAAAGGATGTTTAGAAAGAACACAAAAAGAGGCTCGCTTGACCAGACACATTGTCTAGTCCAGCATGCTATCCCCTCCATCAGTCAAATAAGAGCAAAACTAACGTCGTTACATGTTCACCATGTGCCAGGTACTGTGCTAGTCACTTTAACACGTCTCCTCATTGAGGTTTTCACCTCACTAGGACATGAGTCACTATCTTTACTTTATAGATGAAGAAATGAAGAGGTTAAACAACTTACGACCAGTAAGTGACGGAGCTAGGATTCAAATTCAAGATAGTCTCTGGTTCTAAAGCCCATTTCTTCCCACGGCAAGAGAAAGTATTGGTATTTCAAGTAGGAACAAAGGACATGTCCACCCAACCTCACTACACTTTTGAATAAGTACAAAGACTGTCTAAAGTCTTCTGAGCAGGATCTGCTTTTAGTGGTCAACCCTATTCTTTGAAATATAAGGAGAAAGCTGGAAAGCCAGAAAAAAAGATTAAGGTAAAAAGAAGATATAAAATCTCTATGACATAACACACTCAAAATGTGGAATACATCAGTGAGAAAATTTAACTGACAATGTTGTGCCTTTGGCTGTGACCACCAACAAGGACCACTGGACAACTGCAAGTACCAAACTGACCTGAAAACTTTAAAGGAAACTTCTCAGGGATATGAATAAATATATGACTGCATCTGAATCATCCACAGTGATAGACAAAATTGAGAATGTGATTCAAAGGTGTTAATTCAGATGTTGCTTGTCTGGGCTGATGGGGGAATCTAGAAGAAAGATACTACAATAGGAAGGCCAGCTGCTTGTGTAAAGTACTACAAGTCCTTCTAGTTGGTTTCAAGAATATGAGAAGGAAGGATGTCAGACAAATATTTAACTGTGCAGGAACATAATTTGATTGAAAAATCTCAATTTTACTTTAAAAATCAATGGTGCCTGCTACATATAATCCAGCATTTTCTTTGTGGGGCTCAGGGCAGGGAACAGGATTTTTTTTTCCTAAAGGTTTTCTCTTGAAAACTATTTATTCAAAGGGATTATGTCTCAGGATTTTCCAGCTCTATGTATATATGTGCTTTGGGGAGTTACAAATTAATTCTCCCTTGCCTTAGAGATTTCAGATATCATTAAGAGTAGGATACAGGTGTTTTACAGATACTTTGCTGCCATTTCATTAAATACAATCCAGAGTATTTTTCTCTTCAGGTTATTTTTGAAGTGAAGGGTCTGTATATATTTAGAGAGGCTATGAAAAGAACACAGTTATGCCCTGGCCAGTGGCTCAGTTGGTTGGAGCATCACCCCATACACCAGGAAGTTGTGGGTTCGATTGCCGGTCAGGTCATATACCTAGGTTGCGGGTTTGATCCCCACTCAGGGCACATACAGGAGGCAACCGAACGATGTTTCTCGCATCAGTGTTTCTCCCCCTTCTCTCTCTCTCCCTTCCTCTTTCTCTAAAATCACAATAAAAATAAATCCTGAAAAATCTTTCTAAAATTTGGCTACATAAGCAAGAGCCATATAATTTTTTTCTTCTGGGAGGTCTATGTGGTTGTTTCTACCCCCCACACATTTGATCACTTCTTCCTGCTTAGTGAAGACCAACTTTACCTCTGGGCAACGATACAAAAACAAATTCTTTCTCTGTTAAAAGGAAGATAAGCCCTGACCGCTGTGGCTCAGTTGGCTGGGAGTCATCCCGCAAAGTGAAGGGGTCGGCAGTCAGGGCACACGCCTGGGCTGCAACTCGGTCTGTGTGCCAGAGGCAGCAGCCTGACGCTTCTCTCACTCTCTGCCTTCCTTCCCCCTCTCTAAAAATAATTTTTTTTAAATCCTTTTTTAAAGGAAGACAAGAACCTGCTATTGTCCCATTTCTATCTTTCTCTGTATTAAAATCTTGGGCAGGCAGATAAGAACCAAGCACACAACAGCAGTGGCCCTGCCAACATTGCCGTGTGATTGCCGGGAAGTACTTTCATCTCGGGACCATGATTTGATGTTGGAATGAGGAAAAAGGCACAAATGCTAACTGCAAAGACCAAACCTTCCTCTTGATAATGTGCTGTTATTTCTTATCCATTTAAAAATTATATTTTCTTATGGGTATAATTCTATACATGGAAAAGACCTTAAGGTACACTAAAATATCACTAGTGATGGGGCTGCAAACAGTTTGATTTCTCTTTTTGTGTTTCTCTGTACTTCCTAACCTCCCTAAAATGCATATGCATTACTTTTTAAAATAAAAATGTTGTTAAATTATTTTCTTATGCAAGCTTTTGTATCTGGCTTCATAATGAAATAATCTAAAAAACCTAAAGAGTCTGGTAAACAATCTATACTGTGTTTAATATTTTCTGATTTAGAGAGTGCAGGAATATTCTCAGGAATGTGTAATAAAAATATGGTTGTAACTGTAATTTAATTCCTAAGTAAATTTTCTTATTAGATACCCCCTCTGCAACAGTGAAGAGACTCAAAGAAAATTATCACTCTCTTGGTAAAGTCATGATAGCAACTAGAAATTTAAAATATTAAGGATCATGCCCTGGCTGGTGTAGCTCAGTGGGTTGAGCATCGGCCTGAGAACCAAAAGGTCGCCAGTTCAATTCCCCAGGCAGGGCACATGCCTGGGCTGTGGGCCAAGTCCCCAACACGGGGTGCACGAGAGGCAACCACACATTGATGTTTCTCTCTCTTTCTCCTTCCCTTCTCCTCTGTCTAAAAAATAAGATAAAATATTAAAGATCAAAGTATCCCCAGACTTGATCTGAATAATAACTCTAGGTTACTGATAACAGATCAACACTATCATACTTCACATCAGAATGATTTATGATTTTTATTTCTTTCTCTCTTTCTCTTTTGGCCGAGTGCCCTGTACCTCTGGCTGAGATCCTGTTTTATTAAAATCAAGTATGAAACACCAGAATGAACTGACCAAGCTCAATAGACAGCTGTTTAATTGCCATCTCAGAAGAGAAAACTTTTAGGTGATTTTTGAGATAATGAAAGAACAAAGTGATCCAATCTCCAGCATACTTAGATTTAGTTGAATGAAGATATTGACAATGATACATACAGATGGCAGTTAAATATGTTTACGTAATAAACTCAGGGCCATGTGGTGGTTGTGGCAATGGTGGAACCTTGGGAAAAGGCCAACTTTTATCAGAGCTGGTCTCTATGCTTAATTACAGTGCCTTTTTCGGGGTGCATTCTCAGGTGTTATAATGTTACACTAAGTACTGAAATAAACAAGTCAGCAATGTTACTGAGTCTACCACAAGCAGAATTAGGCAGCTGAGAGAACAATTTTGAAAGAAAGAAGACAACACAGTCATGTCGGTTATAAAGCTAACTTCTAACGAGGTCCTCGGAATCACTACATTTAAGTTTTCAAAAATGTTTTCCCTCATATTCCATTCAATGTTTTCAAAGATCTTTCTTCAGAACACCTGTGAAAATTTTATCTGCATATATATACATGTTTAAACATACATTATAAAAAGTTAATAAATATGGTTGATTGATTTTTTAAAATCCTTACCCGAGCATAAGTTCATTGATTTTAGAGACAGAGGGAGAGAGAGACAGAGAGAGAGAGAGAGGCATTGATATGTAAGAGAAACATCGATCAGCTGCCTCATGTATGCGCCCCAACTAGGAATGAAACCCACAATCTTTTGGTGTACAGGACGACACTCCAACCAACTGAGCCACCCAGCCGGGGTGGGGGGTGTTGATTCTTGTATGTGCCCTGACCGGGGATCAAACCCTTAACCTTGGAGTAGCAGAGACAATGTTCTAACCAGGTGAGCTATCCATCCAGGGCCAATACAAAACAAAGTTTAAGGGAGGGCCATTAACATACTAAAGTAACATTTTATTTTATCGAATTGACTAAATTGAGAAGTAGGAAACACAAATGATGGTTGCAAAACAAACCGTCATAGTCCAACCAAACCAAAATACAAATTCTTTCACTAAATTGCGTAGATACCCTGGCCTACCTCATTGTACCAGTACCATCTTAGTCTGAAACCCTCTATTCTAATCAATGAGTTTCACATTTACATAAATATACTTAGGGGCTCAAGCAGAGAATTCCACAAATACTTTCTTTGATGAAGAACAAATAATTGTTAGAGTTACAAAATGTCATTTGGTTTAATGATGGTATTTTTGGTTTGCTTGCTTTTGGATACCAATTTAATTTTCTTCTGACCTGTGCTCGCGGCATGGTTTAATTAAATAGGAATTTAAATCTTGATCTATCTAAATAGCCCCAAAAAATATACAAAGGAAACTACTATTTTCTTCTTAAAAGTTCAACTCTTTTTATTGAATGATTTTAATACTGGAACCAGATTATCTCCATGGCCAAACGAAAGCCTGAGACCTCAGTCTCGGTACCAGGCAAGGCCTCGTTCCTCGTTCTCATATTCTGGTCCCTACTGACTGACAGAGGTCCTATTTCAGGTTCTGGGAGATGCTGCCTGACTCAACCGGGGGCATTTAAGGCAAGATAAAAGGAGTCCAGTATTAAAAAAACAATTCATTAGTGGCTTCCAGATCTTAGAGAACAATTTTTAATACCCAGTTTTATAAATCATTAGG
Source organism: Mormoops blainvillei (assembly GCA_004026545.1). Classification (NCBI taxonomy): domain Eukaryota; kingdom Metazoa; phylum Chordata; class Mammalia; order Chiroptera; family Mormoopidae; genus Mormoops; species Mormoops blainvillei. The sequence continues at coordinate 143,631 of PVJD01000242.1, forward strand.
GCTTCACAGATTCCAACCTTCTCCTCAATTCACTCTCTGTAACTTCCACCAAGTTTTCATTTGAGGACTAAATGACTTAGGAGACAGCGGGAGTAATTAGAGAATGTTACTGGACTGAAACATCAAAGGTCTGCGGTCTAACTCTACGTCTTTCACTTAAAAGCTGCTTTTTTTCTCTCTCTCTTTTTTTAAATCCTCACCCAAGGACATGTGTATTGATTTTAGAGAGAGAGGAATAGAAATATCGATGTGAGTGAGAAACATCAATTGGTTGCCTTTCTTGTACACGCCCCGACCGGGAACCTAACCTAGGCATGTGTTCTGACTGGAATTCAAACCCATGACTTTTCACTTTACAGGACAATGCTCCAACCAACTGAGTCACGTCAGCCAAGGCAAAAGCTACTTTTTTTAGGCCAGGTCTCTGAAGCTCTCTGAGATTCAATTTTATTTTTTATTTTTTGAAGATTTTATTTATTTATTTTTAGAGAGGGGAAGGGAGGGAGAGAGAGAGAGAGGGAAACATTAATGTGTGGTTGCCTCTCAAGCGTCCCCTCCTAGGGACCTGGCCCGCAACCCAGGCATGTTGCCCTGACTAGGAACTGAACCAGCAACCCTTTGGTTCATAGGCAGGCACTCAATCCACTGAGCCACACCAGCCAGGGCTCAATTTTATCATATAAAGCAAGAACATCACTATCTATCTGATACGGCTATTATGAGGGTTAATTGTGCTCAGTGCGCAAAATGAAGTGCTAAGCAAATACTAAATATTATTTGCCTTTGTACTATATTTCTTAAAATATTACTTTTTCAAAGAAAAATGAACCAGAGCAATTAGGACATCTAGTCCCTACATGGAAGTGTTTCTTGGGCACACAAAGTAGGTGGAGCCTATGGATTTAACTGACGCTGGACTTCCACCACATTCTCATTATATTTTTGAGAACATCACCAGGCAGAATTTTGAAGAAAGTAATTGTGACATAATAAGAATTAAAATAGGTACACTATGAGGATACAACAAATATTCCTGAGCCAAGATCCTTATGAAGAACATTAGGTAGGTCATTTTTAATGGTTTTAAGAGACATACTGTTAAGGAAGAAAATAGGGAGAACATTTCTGATTAGTCACAAAATCTACAATCATTTTAAAGCTTAATAGACTTACTGTTTCTAAACCCAAAGCACATCTTTCTATGCTACTACTCACAGATTTTGTTTCCTGAAATTTACTGACTTTTGCAAAAAAGAGTCTGAGAGTTAGCACACTACCTCTATGGTCACTTATACCATGCAACCCTAAATCCACCGCATCTATTAAACTACCACTGGTTTTCACATTCTCTTCATTCTATTTTGCCATTTCCGCAAATAAACTGAGAGTTAGGACTGGCCTTGTAATGTCTCCATCATCTTTGCAATGACTTTGTGGCCTGTTGAAATGCAAATACCTCAGAAAAAAAGGGGATTTGGAGGTTTGTTAGACTTCTTAATAAGATCTGTATAATTTTTAAAAATAAATTTTGATAAGAAAAAGGGAGTGCGCAGAAGGTGACAGCGGGATTGAAGGGGAGGGGTGTGCACAGACACACAGATACCTACAGAGCACATTACCCTCGTTTTGCAAACCCAGTAAGAAATGCTTTGCACTGCAAATGCCCACAGAACCAGCAGGAATCGAGGTTATCTTAGCACAGAAGGCAGATACCCGGCAGAAGAGTCCAGCTCCTGGTTCTTAACTGAAGTAAACAATAAATATCACAGTCACTTACATTATCAACAATGTATTTAAATAATACCCCCAAATGGTCTGCGACATGCAAACTAAAAAATGTACCATCCAATCCTGATAAGATCAGTTAATTGCGAGTGCTTTGTTTCTACAATCTTTAGCAAAACATGGCAAGTCAGCAAAGAATGGCTTTAAACGCCTTTGGGAAAAGCTCTAAAAAACAAAACATATCATTATTTGTAGTATTATTCCTATTTTGAAAAATTAATAATAACGGTGTTTCCCCTGGTTGTGTAATAATCACTAGGAACATTAATCTAGTAATTTTTTAAATTTAATCTTTATTTTTGTATTTTTTTCCATTACCATGTAGTGCCCTTAAGGCCCCCTCCCCCAGCAATCACCACACTGTTGTCCATGATTTTTTAAATTTGTCAAGTTAAAAACAAATGCTTTTAAATGGGCACTTGCAATAAAAGATAAATCAGATGTGGTAATGGCTTCTTTTGTAAAAGCCATATGTAAACAGCACATAAAGATGACAAGTCAAGCAGCAGTAGCCCATTCTTCAGCCAAAAAAGGAAAGAAATGAAGAAAGAAGAACAAAAATTACCAAAAAGGAAAACATTCCCTGGCCCCCTGCCCCCAAAAGCCTCATAAATAACGGTTTTGGTACACTTTCGGTGGAAAACTCAGGCCAACTGGTGGTTTAAAAAGGACATTAGAATCGCAAACACTCAAGATGGGGATAAACTAACAACAGAGTAACCATGTGGCCAGCAAACGATGGTCGAAAAATTCTATCTTTCCTCTCCAGTGGGCTGTTTTTTATCATGCAATACATGTCTCTTCATTCTAAAGTTTCTCTCTTGGCTATACCCTCCCCAACTTAAAAAAAAAAAAAAGTTTGTATGCTCTTGGTCCCTAGCTAGAAAAACATCCCTATGGAGCTCACTAGCTTCTCCATGAGACTTGAGTCATTTTCATGGTCCACTGTTATTCTCTGGCATACAAAGGTTACATCTGGATGAAGTAGCTGATTTAGGAAGATGTTGGAATTAAATCACAGTGGGTAAAATCACTTATTATATGAAAATCACTTCATAATGCAGCCTTTCACAAATGCCAGCAAATGGAATTTGCCAGTGACATATCCTTCAAGGATAGTTCTTATAATTTCCTAAATAGTGCTGTTATTAGATTATCCCCACGATACACAAACGTAAAAGCAAACAGCTTCAAAATCAGTGCCCGCTGCAAAATTTTAACTATTAGGTAATAGAAAATTTTGCCTTAACACTGCACTCACCAGCAAGGACTCCACAGATCAATGAGTGTTCTCAAACTTGAACAGAGCTATAGAAGTCAAAGTGATTGAGCAAATATTAAAGGTTATACTAAGCATATCTAGGAGAGTAGAAGCCTTTGGTTGGTCAATTTTATTTCATTATACTAAGAAGGGTTGAGGTGGAGAGATGAAGATGGAGAGAAGGGGCTCTAACCTATACAAAAACTCACTTAGCATGGAACACAATTAAACATATTTGGTAGGATTTCTTAGAAGTCCCAATTCCAAAAATGATGAAGCCAAAATAAGCACTTCAGAAAACTATTAGATACTAACTAACTGTGTCTTCTCTTCCTGAAAAAAATCTGTAATAATGAAAATGGCTTTCTCTGTTAACATTTTCAACAAATTCCTAAAAGGAATGTGGCTTTGGAGAAACACTACACAATTTTTATATTGCTCAGACCTCCACAAGGTACTTACTTTGAGCTGGTAAACAGACCTTCAAAATGTAGAGTGTTGGTTTTAAGTAATCACCTGGATAATACAATACAATCTAGAACTGTGAGGGGAGGATAAGAGATAAGGTTTATCCAAGGTGAAATAAGAGATGAGTGGAATCCCTTCTGTTAATTCCACATTACAGGAGCAAGCTCTCCCCACACCCACAAATCCACACCCACCCCATTCTTCATTCTTCAATCTGACCAGAGTGGAAGTCCTGGCTGGTTAATAACTACTAATTTGTAGAATGCTCTTAAAATAAACAAACAAACAAACAAAAAACCCAAAGACATATTCAGCATATTAAAAATGCTTCTAACAGATGTGACAAGTACATGTATCATAGTGACTGATTAAGTTGGTCAGAAAAAGTTATTTTAAAAGCCTGGCATAAATACATCGAATGAGTTCCAAGCTGCTTTAAAATATTAATATTTTGAGAACCGAACACATGCCAATAGGTTATCTCTGTTCTAGGACCGAACGAAAGACTACTGGGCCACAGATGAGAGTAAAAACATAGAAAAACAAGGGAACTTTCCTGGAAAGACTGGCCGACAGTATCTCTTGATGATCCAATGAAGCAAAGGTTCCTTTTCCTTTCTTTCTTTTTTGTAGTGCGTCTGTCTATGTACAGCATTACTAGCTCCTGTTTCCCTTAATTACTAGTATCAACCAGAACAAAGATTTGCAAGAAGATTTATTCATGAAAAATTTACATATTAACAGAGCAAATAATGTGAGAAAAATATCAAAGAAATTGTTCCAAAAGAAAAGTTCTTAGCAGATTTTTTTTTAGGCTTAAATATTTGCTGAACTGCTAACTGGATAAACAGTTTACTCCACTGAGTATCAGAGCTCAAAAACCCTGGGCCAGGGAACCAAAAAGGAACATACGCTTAGGGCTTAGAAAGCACCTCCCAAAGCTCATTACAGATCAAGGAATCCTTCAGAGCACAACCATGTCAACTTGGGAGCACAGACACTTACAAAAGAGTATAACTTCATTTTATTCTGACTTATTGGTAAATACTGCCTAATTAGGCTCGGAATTGAGGAATTTCTCTCAGAAAAATCTCTTTATTTTCAAAGAGAAACCCTTCTAAGATGTTTTCCTAAATACCCAATTGCTTAAAACACTAAGGTGTACCAAAAGTTCAGAGTGAAAATTATTTCATTTTCTTTACCATGTTTGTTAGATAATGTCTAAAACCTGGCTAAAGAGATGGTGAATTTAGGAATTGTTTATTTCTTAGGGGGAAATGGAGGTAGACTCTTAAAAACCAAAAAACGAACAAACACCAAAAAAGTTAGCTGGATTCATCACTGAATATGTTTTAAACACAATTAACAGAGAACTATTGGAAAAACTGACAAAGGTAGGCGTGCTGCCATGGTTACAGTTATTTTAGATTATAGTTCAGGTGTACCCCGGCTGCCTCATAAACAGAAACAAATATCTTGTCTTTTGTTTTCCATTTCTAATCATAAACAAGATTAAAAATACTTCAACACTGAATGAAGATGCCAAGACTGCAACTACAGCTCTTCAGAATAAATAGCACAGAGGTAGAAAACGTAAGTGATCAGTTCTCTGGCTCTCTAGACCTATGTCAGGGGTCAGCGAACTACAGCCAACAAGCCAAATTCAGTCCTTTCCTTGTTTCTGTATGGATATAAGCTAAGAATGGTTTTACATTTTTAAATGGTTGGGGAAAAAACAATCATATTTAATGATAAAAATGATATAAAATTCAAATTTCAGGGTCCATAAGGCAAGTCTGATTAGAACATATTCATGTTCATTTGTTAACTTATTGTCTGTGCTGCTTTCACTCTATCATGGCAAAGTTTTAACAGAGGCTGTGGTGTGCAAAGCCTAAAATATTTATTATCCGGCCCTTTACAGAAAAAGTTTGCCAACCCCTGGTCTATCTGATATATAACTCTTGGTATCACAAGAGTATGATACAATTGGTGTTTTGATGTCATGTAAAACATAAGACAAATGTATCAAACTGCTCTCTGCAATGTATTTTTGGATAAAAACAAATTGTCAAATAATTTGTTCCCTTTATTACAATCCAAGGTGAATTTATACATACAGAAATGCACCCTAGCCTTGATAATATATCCTATGGTGAAAACAGTTGATTATTACCTGTGGTAAATGGATAAGAGATTTTAATTGAACCAAATTACAAGACATTACTAGAGAGACTGACACCTATCGGACAAGTATATGTAGATTCTTTGAATAAACTAGGGACCATACTACAGAATTAACGGGAGACAGTGGCTTCTGGCTCTTATAAGGGGATTTTTGAGCTGCCGCATGTCCTGACTGGGCATACAGTGATTAATCGGGCACACAGCTGTGTTACAACAGAAGAGATTCTAAGTGAAAAGCTGGAGCTGATCCATTGCCATCTGTGACTAATCACTTAATTCAATTTAACAATTATCATTTATTATATACCTGAGATAAAAAGGTGATAGACGGGCAAACAGCTAAATAAAGCAAAGCCTCTCACTTTGAGAATCTCACAGTTTTGAGGAGACAGACACAAACTAAAAGAGAAGGACTGATGATAATATTTCAAATTTTTAATTATCGTTTTTTCTGGTGGGAATCTAAATCATAATCAGAATGTGAAACAGAAAGTTAAGTTCCCATGGCTTTATCATATCACACTGGCATAAATCAAATCGCGTGGGGGTGCTAAAGCACGTAAAGGTCATCAGGCTGTCAGAGGCGGCGAGCAGGCTTAGAATGCAGACTCTGGTGCCATGCGTCTTCAAAATAAAATGGCAATACTATCTTGTCAACAGGTTCTGGGCCACAAGAAGTTTCCAAAACTGCAAAACTATCCTACCCCTACTCTTTGATCTAAAAAAATTAATCCCAGGCCCTGGCTGGTGTGGCTCAGTGGATTGAGTGCCGGCCTGTGAACCGAAAGGTCACTGGTTAGAGTCCCAGTAAGGGCACACGCCTGAGCTGCGGGTCAGGTCCCTGGTTGGGGGCGTGCGAGAGGCAGCCAACTGCTGTTTCTCTCACACACTGATGCTTCTCTCCTTCTCTTTCTCCCTCCCTTCCCTTCTCTCTGAAAATAAAGAAGTAAAATCTTTTAAAAAATTAAAAAATTAAAAATATCTCCCAATTGTCTGTGTTATCTATGAAGAAGCCGGGATTTCTAGGAATTTCAAAATGTTCTTTTAGAGAGGACATAAAGCTAAAAAAAAAAAGGGGGGGGGGCGACCTATGGGCAATAGAGCCAGAAAGAGAAAGAGTTGAGAAAGCGAGGAAAACTAGAAAAGGAAAGGAAGAAAGCAGACAGATAACATGCCAGGAGGGAGACTGAACAGATCTGGATATAAGACGGTAAATTATCTGAGGGCAATAACTGTCTAATTCCAACATGAGAGTTACTTTTAGCTGTACAAAAAGCATATAACGTGGAAGACAGAAAATTCTTCAGGACCAAGAAGTGAAAGCTATGAGAAAGCATTTTGACTTAACATAATAATGCTTTATATATATATATAAATCAGAGATGTCCAAAGATATAATGTGTTATATCTTGGGAGATATTTAAATACAGACTAGGAGACCACCTGGTCTCTAAATCTCTAAATGATACTGTACGGTAGAGTCAAGCGTTACAGGGGAAAGGAGTTGGATCCTAAAATTTTAATAATGCTGCCTCTTAACACCCCTGTAATTCATTACCCTAGTGGGTCATGAACAAATGAATGGATAGCAGTAACCATGTTTTTCCTTAATTTTTATTCTCTGTGTTTTGTTGAGATAGGATCCTACACATATAAAGACTCTTCTTTAAAGAGATATTAGAGGAGAATACAAGACTAAACTGTATCTGTTACTAAAGGGATAGTTTGGACTCTATACTTCCTTCTCTGAAGGAAGTTAGACTCCGAAATGTTAGATTTATTCTATAATTTACCCCAAATAGAATTCTGACTATGATAAAGAGGAGGGCTGCCCTCTAGGATATCAATCACAAAAGATGAGAAAAGTCATCTTAAAGCATACATTTCCTCAATAGTCTGTCATCTATACATTTAGTTAGACTACTATTAAAGTTATTTAGCTTTCTGTCTGTATTTCCTATCTATGCATGTAATAAACTACTTTCTCTTCTTTTTGTCTTTCAAGTTTTAGTACAATAGGAACTTCATTTACAAAATGAAATCCTCCATGAATTTATAATTGTTGATTACAGCCACCCTTTTTCTCTTCCAGCCTAACTTTATATGGTCTCTTCTCTCTAACAACCATATCTTCTTAACAATTTCAGGTGCCCATTCCTCAGTCCGCACCATTGTATTTCTTTTCGCATCATGTTCTGTTGCAGTACAAAGGAGACCCTAAAGCATAAAGGGTAACAGCAGAATAAGTGAGAGCAATTTTACTGTTACTGTCCACTATGGTGTAGAGGAAGATTGGGATTTTGCAATTTCTATGAGGAATAATAAAAAGGAAAGAAACTCTGTAGAGAAGTTCTGGATATCTTTACTGTACTCAAAATCCTTGGCAAAAAAAGCAACAGTGAGAAAATGTCTCATCTTATTTTTGAATTTCAGGGCTTCCTATTGAAAATACGTGATCAATGGGTAAAGCCTAAATATAAATTCTGACTGGTAATGCTTTCTAAAAATAACCAAACCTCTCACACCTAGTGTGTCCTATATGCTTATCTATAGGAAGTGTTACAGAAGTGACTTAGTAATGTAGGAGAAAGTGAATTGGCTTATATCCACAGAAATTTCAGACTAAAATTTATAATAATATTTAATAGGAAGAAGTGTACTGGGTACAAGGATCTAGGATGATTTGGAAATTTAATCCACAGATAACCCCCGGTTAATGATAGTTAACAGAGTCAATGTCTTCTCCCTTCAAAACTTTTACCAAAGATGTAAACAAGTAGTAAAACTGGCCCGTACAAACTGAATCTCATTCATATTCCAAGTATTAGCATAAGAAAATGGCTAAAAGATAGATCCAAAATCCTGATGCTGGCTTTATTTACAAGTATGGCCAACTCTAAGTATACCATATGGATAAGAGGAATTGTTTAAGAGTATAAAGAATTAGGGAAGATATTTTTAACCTCAGTAGTTTTAAGCGCTTGTTCAAATACCTTAAAGGAGTAGATAGAAATAAACACAGCTATTTAATTGCTTCCTTTCATATAAAAAATTTCGAGAAGTTGACGTGTGTTTGCTTTTTCGTTTCCGTCTTCCTGGTCCCCAAAAGATCAAGAACTGAACAATAACCAGGGCTTCTGGTGCCTGGAACGCGTTACAGACTCATTCTCCTGAGGTAGGTTTGTTCCTGCATTACTGCTGGGTGGGAATCTGGGCACCAGGTAGGGCTAAGTGGACTTCTCAGTCACCCTAGAAATAATTAATTAAAAAAATCAAGGCAAAACAAGACTTTTTACTTGTTTGTATTAACCACTTTAGTCCAAACTGTTTTTTACTTATCAACCTGATATTAAGAAAGTGAACCAGGGTAAAACCAATCAGGAGTGTCCAATCTTTTGGCATCTCTGGGCCACACAGGGAGAAGAAAAGTTGTCTTGGGCCACACATTAAATACACAAACACTAACGAGCACTGATGAGCCAAAAAAAAAAAGGTTTAAAGTAAATTTACAATTTTGTGTTGGGCCGCACTCAGAGCCATCCCGGGCCGCATGTGGCCTGTGGGCTGTGGGTTGGACACCCCTGAGACACAGTTATTTAGGATCTGTCTCTGGTATTGCGAATGGAATGAAGTATGAGAAGGAAACCAAAACTATTTAGTGTTCTGTTACCATTATAGGCAGCATTAACTTTAGGTAATACAAAGCTATAATGTCCACTATTTTTCCTCTGATAATTGTGTTGGGTATAGCTTTTGCGCCCCCAATGACCCTTCAATATCAGTAAGGATCTGTGAGGACTCCTGCTGCACTTAAGAAAACTGGAAAGTACTGTTGGTTTACACTAGAATGAGTGAACTTGGAACAACTCCAATACAAAGGACAACAAAATTCAAGGTGAAGTTTACAATAATAATTAATAAAAACCTGTGTATAGGAATGAAAACTGGAAATATAACCTGAAACAGTTATAAAAGTATCAATAAAATTCTTAAGTTATTTCCTTTTTAGTTCCTTGAAAAAATAATTTAAACCAATGCTATAGTTTTATTTATTTCACAAGGAAAGCTCTTACATCTCTATTTCACAGATAAAGGGAAGTACTTATGATAATAACTTTCTGGGTTAGAGAATAACTGCAATATTTCAGGTTGACTTAAGGTCTCTTATAATGAGAAAATCAATAAATGTTCTTAATTATAAAATATTTGTTGTAAACAGTCTGTGACATGAAAGATACACAAATCATACCAGATTTTAAATTTAACCCAATCCTTGCTTCTTTTTCCTTTTTTTTTTTTTGGAAAGCCTATAATCAGAGTAGCAGTTTTCAGGAATACCAGAGAATTATTTCTGCATGTCCACAGAGACAATAAAACAATAGTGGTGAATGAAGGACAAAAGATTCTTGGCTTTACTGTTCTTTTTCTTTTCTCTAAGGAGTCATCATCTTAAAAACAAAAAGTCTTGTTTAGCAGTTTCATCAACTGAAAAGCATTAAGAAGTAAAATATAGTGTAATAATCTCAGTTTGATAACCCTATGAACTCAGGTTTCAAAACAAATATTTGAGACAACATTAACCAAATCATCCATATCAGTACATTCAAGTGCCAGAAAAAGCAAGCTACATGCAAGACTTCATTAATGCTGAGGTAAAAATAACAGGTTAGACATCCGAGTTGTGTTATAGAGAACACGCTCATCTTTACTTCAGGGAAGTCTTAAAAATCAACATGCAAACAGAGGACACACACTTGTCACATAGAACTCCATAGCTCACAAGGCCATCAATTAAAAACAATTGGTTTCAACACAAATGTTAAGAACAAACATGTCTGAAATGTGTCAAGGAAACAAAATATATCAATGTATATTTTAAGCTTACCATGTGGCTACATATTGCTTCTAGCAATATAATTAATTACTTAAGTCATAAAGAAGTAACACAGTATTTTAATTCAGAAGAGGGTATGTTTATGTACAGATCTTGAATAAATCTGTATTCCAGGACTTTTAAAGATGGGTAGAGTAGTATGGAAAATTCAGCCCTGGCTGGAAGCTAAGGGACACCAGCACCATTTTCCTTAAATCATCAACATGTTACTTGTGAAAAGGTGGCATTTAACCTTTGCAGATGTCTTCTCTACACCAGGCAGGATAAAGTTGTTTGTCCCTGTACATCTCAGAAATACACATTAAGAAGGCCACAGAAGACAAAAGCCCTTTCCCAAAAAAGGCCTTTGTATATACTGGTTTGATATCGCAAGAAAAGGAGTGGTTTTGGATTCATAGATTAAAATGTGTCATTTTAAGGCTTTTGAAAGGTTAGCAAGTTGAAATTTTTTTCTAAATTACAAAGCTCATGCCACACAAATGACTATAGAAGATTAGGGAAATATTCCATCTAATGTTTCTACAGAGTATCTTGCTTTGTGCGAAACACTGGAGAGGAGGACATAGTAACAATAAATAAAAACATGCGGAATAAAAAGGTGAAAGCTTTTGGGGAAAGTACCGACCTGCCATATGCTTAAATCTGATTTTTCTAAGCTTGTTAAACTTCAGTAAGGAAAGCTGGCTTGGGCAATCTATTCCTACTCCTTTGTACCCCATAATACATATTCTACAAAGAGTAACATTTATTGACAGAAAAATGATCACAAGAGCTTTCCTAAGACAGTGAACTATCAAGATCAGAGAGCATCATACAGGAGATAACACAGTAGAAGTCAGTGACAAGTTTGACAGTTTTAGTCTTGACATTTCAGGTGAGCACCCTGTTTTCTGATCACAGAAAGACCAACCACCAAACAGCCAGTGCAAGAACCACAAGAAAAGACATCATGAAAGGAATACGAGGAGATGGAAAAGTACTAGAGTAGAGGTGGCACTTTTTGAAAGACTTGTGGTCCTCAGAGATTGGAATAGAAACCTTGGGAAGAATTTCTTCATTTTCTTGCTGGGGTAAAGCTCTTTCAGCAGATCTCTCTTGCCTTTTAATTTTCTCTTCATCCTGCACTAACAGAGCACGTTCCTGTGTCTGCTTTCACGGTAGAAGATCAAGAAAGACAGAGAAAGATGAACAAAATGACAGATGAAAAATGCTTAAAAATGATACTTGGGGATGTGCAAAGGATTTGGGAAGATCTTTTGGACATTCTCTTTTACTTTACTTTGGCAATTTACCCCAGCAAAGTCTTTATAACACAGTACTCAATACAGAATTTTTTTTTTTAATGAATGAACATTAGAATTCCTGAAAGTTCAAGGAATCATGGACTCCAATATAGCACTTATTCACCCTACGAAGATTTTCACGTAAGAACTTTGGGTCATTTTTCATTGCTTTGGTGCTGCCAGTTTTTCGTAGATCAGTTGGGCAAAGCCAATAATGAAGCATTCATCTTGCCATCGGAAAAGGTGCCTTTATTACAAATAGAATGGTAGAATATAAAAAATTATCCTTATATCTCTCCATATAGATTTAAAAAACTGTAACAGTTTGTTCAGTACAGCAATTAGCTTTTGCTCAAGGGAATAAAAATCTTAATCCTATACATTTTAAAGGCTGAAAAGAAAAGGAGTGTAAAATTTTGTATGTGTCTCCAAGGTCTACTAAACCCCACCCCCACCACAGATCATAACAACTGCAAATTCCCTGCCCCTCTCTTTCGGAATTATGATTAAAAATAATAATAATGACCATCAGGAAGGGTTATACATCACATTAAGCAAATACTTATGATACTTTTAAGGAAAGTTATTTTTTAAATAATTGTCCAATTTTAATTCCCAATCCCAAAATTTCTGTACTCTGCCATCCAGTCAAGACAGGCATTGTCTATGAAAGGAAAAACTTGGCTCTAAGTTCTCTCAGTTGAGCCAGCCTTCTCGGGTCAGTTTGGAAGTTCGACACTGGTTCTTTGCACACCCCTAAGTGATATGTATCAGGGAGAAAGTAGCTGGGGGACTGGTCAGCAAAAAAGAAAAAAAGGAAAAGAAAGGATGCAAAATTATAATAATGATTTTTAAAAGAAAATAAAGGGAAGAAGAAAGACAACATAAAAAGAATAGGGTACAATTAAATTCATTTTTTCTCTGAATACATATTTATATCTTCATGCAGCTTTTCAACCAGCCATGCGCCAAAATAAGCAAATTGAAAGCTGCAAAGGCTGCAGCAGTGGAAATGCTATGTTAGGTCAGAAGGTGGTGTATGTGAATCTACTAGGAGAGCCAAAAGAAAAAAAATTACTCAGCAGCTGCTGTTTGATTCTGGGGGATTATCTGCTTGGTGCCATGACAAGAGCAAAGTGTGACTGAGAAGCACAAGTCGTAACAGCAGCTTTACCTCTGGCCCACCAACCTTTCTTTCCGAGGGAAGGATAGAGGTTTTCTTCACCTGGTCATACACAAATTATATAAAATTCAGTTGCTTGCAATGCAACAACAATGCTGTCAAAGGTGGAAGAGGTATCCCCAGAGAACAGAAATATTGTCCTAATTATTAAAGAAAAAGTAAGATATGCCAGAAAGTGGAATTCCTATATAAACAGTTATTACAGTACAGTTCTTATTTATTCCACTATTTATTTAGAAGGTAAAATACACAAACATAGAGCTAAAGGGGCTCAAGTATCCCCACTGATGTAATTTAATTTATAAAGAGTCATTTCTTTAAAAGTCCACAGAATGACATCGCCATTCCCCAAACCAGCCCTGAGATGGTTTCTGAAGGGTTTCTGTTAAGATATAAGACATTTTCTGGAAATGGAGACTGATTCACCTTTACCAAACCTCACCCGAGGGAATGCTTTTACTTTTTCAAAGTAGTTGAGCATCTTTTATTATTTGTCCAGAGTCAAAAAGAAAACTTCTAGAAAATATGCAGTTACCAGGCAAGAGGGCAAGGCAACAAGGCATTTTCTCTTTGAGCTGAGCTAAAAGTCAGTTCAGGGGACATTGGCTAGATTTAGAATACAAAACTAACGTCCCCGTATGTCAGGGCACGGAGGCCAAGAGGGTAAGGAATAGGAACAAATGCGTCCTATCATCCCTGGTGCCTCTATTTAGCCGCTCATCATTCAGGAATTCTCCACCCTCACTCGGTGAAACTGGTTCAATTCTATTTTGAGAGTCATTAGCCAATTTTAATCACATTTTGAAAAATATAAAAAGTACCCTTTGTCAACCAACTTTTATTATCGTCTCCAGTTCCAGAAACTAAATAAGTTGGGTAGTTTATCATAGACTCCAAATATAAAAACAAGTTTTTAAAAATTATTAAGACATCACTTTACCTTTCTTAACTAGAATTGTTAATGCTTTGGGGGAAAAACAAGCATATAATTTAAAAATCATTACAATCACTCATCGAGTCATTGTGACTATTTATATAAATATTTAGCCTGACAGGCTAAAGATTAAGTAAAGAATTTTTTAGTATATGCTCAAGGTAACTTTTTCATTACACAGATCCATTTATTTAGGCGTAGAGTTTCTACAATAGGTAATAACAATAAGAGAAAAGAGTGGCCCCTGAAAGGTATCTCTGGATTCCTCCAATTACGACTGTTATAAAACAGTGTATTCAAAGTTTGACGTTACTCATAAAGATAAAATAAAATATCAATAGTTTTTCTAAACTGAATCACAATCATTTATACTTGGTACTCTACATTCTGTGGCTTAAGGGCCTCCTGGGTTTATTATGTAACTGGAGTCAGCCATTCCAGACATTTCTAAGTTGTGCAAATGTTCAAAAAAAGTTTTTTAAAAATGCTTATTCCTTTCCAATTTTGACCTTACTAAATTTAGTAAACTCTCTGGTCTTTGAAGGCAGAGTTTGAACACAAAGTTCCTTCAGCTTCTGGTCAATTTGTAAACACACACTAGCATGCAGCTACAGAGAGTCCTCAGACCCTAATCATCTACCAGGAGCTCCAAGTGGCTCCCATAATTAGACTGGGTCATCCTTGTGACCTAAAAATCAAGTGTTTGATTGTGAATGCCTTAAAGCTGCAATGAACTGGTGAGGTACCAAAAATAAATTTCAGCTCTAAACTTTCTCTCAGATACAGAACATTAATATACAAAAACATTTCTTCCGCCATGCTCACAACTGGTCATGTGGACAAAGTACTCACTCCTTCTCCTGTGGGGATTTGGCCATTGATGTTAAGTGATCGGAACGGGGAGTGAGTGGATAAGCGTTTATCCCATTCGCTAGGCCGTGGTTCTGGTACAGATTCCATAAAGTTCTTTTTCAGCTCACTGATGCTCGCATGATGTTTTTTTATCTCCTCTTGACTTTTGTCTAAATCCTACAGTTGAAAGGACAAAGATGCAAAACAGTAAATACTCAGAGAAAAAGAAAAAAAACAACACACCAAAGGAAGCCCATCACAGACTATGGGCACCGGTAGAGAAAACCCCACATCCAGGACAGATATTACTAAGCCATAAATTGCATTCAAATTGTAAATACACAACGTGGTATATTTGCTTGCTTTTTCTTTTTAAACAAGATGCTTTTCTTGGAAGCAATGAAGCATCATAACCCCCCCGGCTCTTCGCAGTTATACGACCCATAAGGAGCTCACTCAATTTTACAAGTCTTCTTCCCATTATGACACAGAACTAGCTAGCTCTCCAACTCCTCATCCCAAGAAGGTAGTCCCACAACTCAATTAGCCTCAGCTTGATATGAACTGATTTAGGCTCAGCTCAGGCAGGATGGAGATAGCAATAGACAAAGAAACACTGTCCAATGAGGGACATGGTGAGAGATTCGGCTTCCATCACTGACTGCCTTGCCTGGTGAGATGCAACTGTACAGTTTCCCTCTATTTCTGCCTAGAGGTGGTTCTGCTTCCCTATTATTTGGTGGCTGTTATTGGTTTTTGGTAAACAGGAAGAGCCCTTTCTTGATATAAGAATTTATTACTGGCACATAAAAGTTGAATCAGTATGTTGTACACCTGAAAATAATATAATATTGTATGTCAACTACAATTTTTAAAAAAAACATATTCTTCTGGGAGAAAGTGATTGGTTCTAAGATTATCCCACCAAAAAACTGTTGAAATTTGTGACTCAAGCCTTCAGAGCAGGTTTTACTATCTCTGAATAATTACTCAGGGGTATGTAATATAATGGCTTTTTTCCTTTGCCAATACTATTCACGCAAACTAAAAGGCTTATGCTTTCTAGCTCTTGACAGCTTCATGTCATTCCTTAGTACCATTCAAAATAGGGACCTTCTTCTACTAACCTTCAATGAATGGGGAGTGATTTAACAAGAGCTCGTCGAATACCTTATATATCTCCTTGACGATTTAAAATACCTCAACTGGCCCTGGCCAGCTCGCTCAGTTGGTTGGAGCACCGTCCCGCATACCGGAAGGTTGCGAGTTTGATCCCTGGTCAGGGCACATACCTAGGTTGTGGGTTCAGTCCCCAGTTAGGGCACATAAGGGAAGCAATTGATCGCTGTTTCTCTCTCTCGCTTTCTCTCCCTCTTCCTTCCTCTCTCTCTAAAAATCGATAATAAAAACATATCCTCAGGTGAGGATTAAAAAATAATAAAAAATAAAAGAATAAATAAAATTACTCAACTGTTCCAGCAGATTTGCATACTGGACAACTAGGGGTAAGCTCTTCAAGAGCATTTTCTAAGGAGAAACGATCAAAGCTAAGGTTAATAAAACTAGATATAATCAGAAATATTTAGGTTTATGTAATAGGAAGTATATAACAATTTTCAAAAGGGACATTGGCCAGAAATAATCTGAGAAATACAACTTGAAGAATGCAAATGTTCTTTGTCCAAAATACTTCTCTGAAAAAACTCTTGAAAAAAAAACCTCTATGCTTGAGATCAAAATATGTGGAAGCCTGTCACCTGATAGCTGCTAAAAACTCTGTGTTTATTATATATCAAGAAAGCTCTGTATCCAAGAAAAGCATAATACTAAATATATATCCTAATACACTGTGTGAATTTTGGGGCTTAGTCTTTTCTATTCTTTTAGACTCTGTGGGAAACAGCCTCATTTTGAAAAAGACAATTGGAACCCATTTAATTAAAAAGTTTTTTTCTGGAGCAATTTACGCTTCAAGTAATTAGGTTTTTTTCAAAAGCAATGTCAAAGGGAAAAACAGCATAGGAAAAAAGAATCAGTGAGGTACATGACACAATTTTGATTCTGGAGATATTCATTCAGAAAATTCATTTAATAGTCTATTCTGTTTATTTTTGCAAGAATGAACAATGTATATTGGCTTTGCAATCACTCAAAGAGAAAACTACCCCACAAGGGCAACCTTGTAGCTTCCTGGGATAAAGTGTGAGTATAGCTCATGAATATAGGCTTCACCATGAGGAAACAACAGTTTGCACTTTTGTTCTAGCTGAAAGCAAAAATAGCATATTTACTAGCTAAAAAAAAGTCATGAACAAGCTCAGTCAAAGACTCAGTAGTAGGCTGAGCGACTGAGAACCACCAGGGAGGTAAGGCCCTGCGACCCTGCTCCTGACGGGAAATTAAATCTGCTTGGGCCAAAAACAACTTAACATTTTTAGAGAGTTAAAAGTGTGAATGGAGCAAAACAAAAATGAGCAAGAGATGCTATGGTAAAACCATAACTCTCTCAGTTAGTCTTTTAAAACGAGAGATTTGTTACTCTTCTTGTCTAGCTTTTCACTGGCTTGGAACCTGAGGAAATAAATGTTTCAGTAACATCAGTAGCTTCTGAGGGAGCTTTCTCCATCCTTCTTAGCTGGCTCTGTTGGAAACCTGTGGGGGCACAGAGTAAAATTAAGATCTCAAAGGGACCTGTTCCAAATAGAATTTGTCATAGACACTTGCTATAAGTTCCTTCTGGGAGATGGAGGAGGAGGCAGTACATCTAAAAATGAACTCGACCTTATTTGTGCCAGAACAAAGCATTAGTGGGAGTGGGGGAGGACTAGGGGGAGGAATGCTTTAAAAAAAACTGGTAGAGTGACAGATAGGTTGAGAGAACTTCCTTAGGAAGAAAAAAAAAAAAACCCCAAACTTTTACAATAACTAGAGAATGATGGTTAGCCAAATTACTTTAGCTGTTTTCAGGTTAGACACATTTTGATGCCTATCATATTATAATTTTAGCAGCAATCAAACCAAACACTTCATTTA
Organism: Mormoops blainvillei; assembly: GCA_004026545.1. Classification (NCBI taxonomy): domain Eukaryota; kingdom Metazoa; phylum Chordata; class Mammalia; order Chiroptera; family Mormoopidae; genus Mormoops; species Mormoops blainvillei. The sequence goes on from PVJD01000242.1 coordinate 161,511, forward strand.
ATATAAAATATTCTCAAAAGGTAGCTAGTAGTTTTAATTTTCAAACACACACTTATTAGAAATCCCCTCTCACTGCCATCAGTGAAATGCTGGGGAAAAACACATCACACACAGGGACTTTATGAGTCTCAGAAGCCATAACACACCTCATGAAACAAATGACAAATATATGATTGGTACTGCAGGTTCCAGTTAAGAGGAAGCACTAAAGATGCACGAGTCAAGAAATAGACATGTTTGGAACTGGGAGATGTTATATTGCTGAGTTCAAGGAGATCAACTGACATGTTACTTTTCCTACTCTCAGAAGAGGAACCATTCAGGACTCGTTTCAGCTCTGGGCTAAAGCGAAGAGATCTCATTGCCATGTCTGACATATCCTAGGGTCCAGCCTTGGAAAACCTCATGTTACATGAAGTAAATGTATGTAGAGCACTCGGTATTGTGCTTACCACACAGTACATGATTAATGAAGGCTGGCCATAATTTGTGTTACTTTCATCAAAGTACCTTTCTTTTCTTTAAAGATTTTATTTATTTATTTTTAGAGAGGGGAAGGGAGGGAGAAAGAGAGGGAGAGAAACATCAATGTGTGTTTGTTTCTCAAGTGCCCTACACCGGGGACCTGGTCCGCAACCCAGGCATGTGCCCTGACTGGGAACTGAACCAGTGAACCTTTGGCTTGCGGCACTCAACCCACTGAGTCACACCAGTCAGGGCTCATCAAAGTACCTTAAACACAACAGGCACTCAAATATATAAGTTTTGACAAAGAATAAGATGAACTTAAGTAATTAGTAGAGACCATTACATTAAATCAGAGATCTATCTAAAAAAGTTTTTTCAAATTTCCAGATTAATAATACTGACCACATTTAATATATGTTCATCTTTCAGGTCTCAGTTAAAATGTTATCTCTTCAGGCAGAACTTCCCTGTCCATCTTACTCAGAGCAGATCCTTTTCATTAGCACAGCATATAGTTTATTTCCTTCATTGTCATTTTATTGCTATTTGTTTATTTCTTCTTTTTCTCTTCCTTACTTCCCCATGCTGTAAACTTCCTGAATGCAGGAACCGTGTTTATCATCTTCCTATATATTTATATTCCTTTATATCTAAATTAAATACCTGATATCAGAGTTTGTGCTCATTTCTTTTGGCTCTGTCTTGAGTGGAATTGTAAAATAATCTATCATCGACTTTCATATGAGAGTTTTCAATTTGTCAACTAACATGGACTCAGTTTTTTCCATGCAGACTAATTATAGTTTCCTTAATTTCTCCTTGTAGAGTTCCCTGAATCTTCTAATTAGTTTTACATGTATGTTTCTTTATCCAATGTGGAGAGCCCAGAACTAGATAAAGTATGCGACATAACTCTGGTAAAAATCTCACCAATGTTGAATATAATAGGAAAATTACCTTACAATTGCTATAGCAGACATTACGTTGCTATTTCTGAATGGGGAAAAAAAAGCGCAGTTTAATAGGCTTAAATAGGCCCTATCTGAAACCCTAGTTTTACCAATCTATCAGGTCTGTAACCACAGGGAAATTACTTAATTTCTCTAAGCCTCAATTTTCTCATCTTTAAAATAATAATCTCATACTCACACACCTGTTTTTATGATTAAACCATCCTATGTCATACTAACTACATGTGAGGTTCCCTTCTTTCCTCCCTGTCTCTCACTTTTCCCCCTGACGGTCCTTCTGTCATTTTCTGGTATCCCCAATATTTTAAACCCATTTCGAATTATGATCATTTATCTTACTTTTCCAATTTAGAAGATAAAAAACTTGATGCCTGGGACCTATAGTAGTTTATACTCTTGGAAAATTTGAAGAATTTTTTTAACAGTGATATAAATTTTCTGGAAGTGGGTAAAACAGTGGAACCATAAGAGGCAAAGGTTAGTCCCAATCATATATTTTTTAGGTAAGTATGAGAGATGGAAACTAAAGAGAAATCAGGTGAGATGGTTACGTATCTTCACGTTCACCAACATGCAAAAGCGTTTTAACCCTAAAATTCTCTCATGCAATGGCATGCAAAACCAAATGCAGCGCAGAAAGAAGGGGCATCAGCAGAGGACGCAGAAGGTCACAGGCAACCAACTGAAATGAGCTTCAAGTTCATACAAACCTCCAACATTAAATTGCTATGTCTGATATAAATGTTTTCACCATCTAGTCTCTCTCTCTTTTTCTGTGAAAATGAAAGAGGGGAAAAACAGAAAAGCATAAAAAATTAAAATGTCGTTCTTGCGGGAAAAAATCGCAAATTGGCAAACCAAAAATTATTTAAAAATAAATGTCCACAGCGCAGCATATGCCAACATGAAATGGTCACAGAACCACAAAGACACACAGAGAACACAATTACCATTGGAAAATGGATGCCCTTGTTCATGAGTGATGGAAGAATGGGACGATGTCATTTAAATAGACAGTGCTCCTGGCTTCATTGGCTTCTTACATAACAAGCTGTTTTATGTTCGCTTGTGAAATTGAGCTGTTGAGGGGTTATCTTAAAATATGTGATTTTAAGAAGCTTTGAAACTCCGTGTTCAATAGAGAAATACTTTTAAGATGTTAGTTTTTTGACACATTTCATACTTAGTAATACTGCAGTAAGTACATCTGTAATACCTCCCATAAGAGAGATGTATGGGCATTTCAGGTAAGATCATTCAGCATTCTATTCAGTGGAAACTGATTCAGCCCACTCCACGGTCGGGAAGAAACAGGCACTGGGCAGCCACACACAACGTCATTAACAGTGCTGGAAGATGCTACGATGGTTTAATAATAAATAAGTATAAAACCTTGCCAATGATTTTAAGAATATGGTGCCACTTTGAAATGTTTCTTATAAAGTTTAATAAAGGATAGGTTTGGTCTTTTTTTTTAACGATTTTAAAAATTTATTTTTAGAGAGAGGGGAAGGGAGGGAGAGAGGGAGAGAAACATTGATGTGTGGTTGCCTCTCGCGCACCCCCTATTGGGGGCCTGTCCTGCAACCCAGGCATGTGCCCTGACTGGGAATCGAACCGGCGACTCTTTGGCTCGCAGGCCGGCACTGAATTCACTGGGTTACACCAGCTGGGGCAGATTTGGTCTTTACTAATTATTACACATTTCAAAAGATATTTCCTACAGGAAAAAATTTTCAATATATAGTATAGGATTATAATTTCTTTTATACACATATGTGTGCATATATGCATATGTATACATATATCTATCTGCCATCTGAAAGTAACTTCTGATTGAGAGAAATCAATGAAAAGAATGGATCACTGTCTTTTTAACGCACTGTAAAAGTCAGCATGGGTGATGCTAATGCAGTTTTGTGAAGTGAAAAATGGCTAACCTTCCTCATTCTTATCAGATCTTCAGTTTTTTCTGCAAGCTTCTGTTTTGCCATTATTAAGAAAAAGAAAGAAAAATTATAAAATATTGGCTCATTGAAGTTTGTCTGAATCTTCATTTTATTTTTTTAAGGAGAGGGGTAGGGGAGATGAAAAAATTGAGGAGGGAGGGGGGAAGGAACAAGTGGCCTACTGGCACAAACCTGTGTTTGGTCACCATTTGAGGTGGGTACTGTGACCTCGATGTGGGTTTTTTCCACCTACATTTAAGAAATAAAGTGGTAAAAACATTTTTAGGTTAGTAGATTTTTATGAATAGCATTGTTTCCAAATAAGTCGCATCTGTAAGCTGGTTGTAAAATAAGCAGATACGTGATCACCGCAATGCAGACTTTAGGGGGTGTCACACGGAAGAACATTACTCTCAAGAGTAATCTGTTAGTTCACCAACACATTTTCAAGGCTGAAGAGATAATATGGGCAGCCAAATGAGCAAAAAAGAAAATTAAGGTAATTATTCTACTGATGAAGAAAATATTTTATACTTATCTATAAAAAAGTACTTATTAAAGATAATAATTAGGCTTAAATAAGCTGTATGTTTTTTTTTGCTTTTTAATGATCTAAAAATACCTTAAATAACATTTAAAAACAAATTTACAAATGAAGATATCAATGTATGACATACATGATAGTTAGAAACAAAAAGAAAATCTTTACAGTTAAAGCACACATATAAATAAACCACACGGATATAACACCAAGCAGGTAAATACAAAACATTCTGTTAGTTGATCAATATATTTTAGGAGGCAATTTCATCCTTGAGTTTATTAGACAACAAAACATGAAAATAAACTTAATCCAAATTGCTACTCATGCATGCAATTATTACCAAGGCTGGTTTATAGATAAGCACACACAGGACTCAGCTGTGAGAGTCAACACACTGTAATCTCCTCTCTAGGGAGTTGGAAGGTATGTGTCTGGTGAATGGGTAAGATTCATCCTTAATACTAGTTCATCCTTAATGCTAGGAGGAGAATAACTAAGCCCTCTTGCCTAACTTGGAAATACCTTTGTCAGAGTCAATTTATATACCCCAAATGGAGTAAGTATAAATTTAAAAAAAACAAAAACCCACCAAAACAGACTATTAAAAGGAAGCATAATAAAGTGAGCAATGCCTAATACTGGATATCTCAAAATGAGAAAACTGTTTTTATTAAGGGTCAATTCAGTCACTGTGTATCATTAAGTTCTGTACAGAACCAAATCAATCAGTCATTTTGACATGTTCTTTCTGGTCACACTTGGCAGCATTACTTCGGAGTACAATGTCATTGTGCTATGGTCTCTAAGGCTGAACGTGAAGAAAATAAGTTAACACTAAACCTCCTGACAGCATCAAATCACCAGCAATTGCATATTTAACTAACAGAGGTAATTAATGAACAATTTGGGTCAGTTCTACTCTGAATCCCAGTATGCTGGCTGTGTGGCCATTAGCAAGTTATTTCACCTCTCTGAGTTCAAGTTACTCATTGATAAAGTGGAAATAATATCTTCACAGAGTTGTGAATGTTTAGCAAATGGTAGTTTTTAATTATTTTGTAAAGCTTAAATTGTTTGTGTAAATGAATAATGACTTTTTTGCTTTGGGTTCTTAGCAATCCAACAGCAAGGAACTGGAGTCTCTACTTCAGTCTAAGAACGGAGGCCAAGTGGCAACAGTAGTTCTCTGTGCCCCGACGGAGAACGTTAAATTAGATAAAGATGTACACACCTGCAAAACAGGTCTTGCCAAATGACTCAAGATGCCAAAAGGCTCTATCTGGCATCAAATTAGTGTTAGATAATGAAATTTACTCAGTTACAAGACTATTTTATTACTATAGTGCTCTATACAATAAATATAGCTTCCATATTTATTCCATAATTATTTTCTAACTGCTATGAATAAAATCAATTCAGAGTCACTCTTAATTCTGTTACTACTATTATGGTAACAGAAGGTTATCAGAGGTGGCTTTCAGTCTGATCTCCACACAAGTAGCTTAAAACAATATTATACAGAATTAATTGTCAAGAAGCCCTTCTATAGGCACTTAAATGGAGAGTGTATGCCAGAAAGTGATCTGTCCACTTTGCCAAGGTCCCAAGAGCAAAGAGAACCTTTCTTGAAGATACTTGTGTCTGCCTATAGGCAAAAGAATGAGTAAATTAGCTGAAAGCCAAAGGAACCTTAGCTACTCAAAAGATCCCCTTGCTCATTCCAGTAATCTAACACTTTCCAGTTAGTATAACAGTTAAAAGTGCCAGGTGAGAGATCCTAGCACTAAAAACTGGGGTAGTCTAACACTAAAAAAGCACCACTGACACTGAGCCTGATGGCTAATGTCATGCACATTTGGCTAGGCACAAAAATGCAAACACCCGCCCTTCAGTCAATTTTTTTTCTCTCTGAACTCAAGTTGGTCTCAAAGGACAGTAAAACTGCATGTCATATTGAACAGTTTTTTAATACGGTCAAAACAGAGCCAGATTGGCCTCTGCTCTCCAGATAAACTAAATATTGAACTGATTCCAAAAGAACAGGATTAATCCATCCATCAAGGTGAGAGCACTTACTAAGATTTTATATGGTTTTAAATTTCTTAACAGATATGAAAACATCGTTTTTCTTATCAAGACTGTGTCTATTAATTCCTGTTGTCAACAATGAGACCTGTATTTATTTGCATTGCTTCACTAAATCTCAACTAGAACTTCAACTCCATCATTGCTTAAATGTGTTTAAAAAGCTTATCAAAACATGAAAGATCAGTGCAGTTACTGTTATTCTTGGGAAATCCAATTAAATTGGTAAGTTTTCAACAAGGTTCAGTGACCAAGGGTACAATCAACTGAGAACAGTAAGCAAGTCAGCAGTATAACTTCTCCTACATGATGGATCTCTCCCCGCGATTAACCTACTCCAGGGTTAAGCCAGCGCACAGCCGTGCTCTGCGCGGCCCCTGGGTATTCTGAGGCTACGCTGCACACACACCCAACTAGAGAAATCAAACGATGGCACAGCTTACTCTTAGAAAGGGATGTGGAGATTCCTTCTGGATGAGTAAAACTTAGCTTTTAGAAGCAGACAATCACAGTGCTGTTTTATAGACTTCATTTTTTAAATAAAAAGTTTGGTAAAGGTTGGGTCATGTGAAAACTTCTGGGGCAGTTTACAGTCCTCATGACATAATTCTATAAAAGCATTTTACAGGTTCATGGGAGATACCGTCTTTCAGAAAGAGTGAGGAAGAAATAACTTCATTAGGATTCTGTAAGAATCAGTGCTTTGGAAATCTTCCTGGTCAAGGAGCTACCACCTGTAAATCAGGAAGCGAATTTGCCAGATCCTTGGACTTACGACATACCTTCCATATTTCCGTGGACTCTGGCTCGGCTTGCTCAGGTGGTACTTCTTCCTTTTCCACTTCAACCCGCACTGTTTCCTTCTGTTCTTTAGCAGCCACTGTTTTCTTGGCAGGTGCACCTGGCACACTGCCTTCTGTGTCCTGACTATGAGCAATGGCTGGTGCTGAAGTGGGCCGAGGACTTGGGTATGTTGAATCGACAGCCGCTGTCAAGTGAGGAGAGGAAAAGAGAAGAATGAGTGAAGAAGACAAGGGTCACTGTTCCACTTCAAAGTTACCAGGTGACACATATGAGTGCTACAGTGTCCAGTGGACTATCACAGAGAAGGTATAAAAATAAATCATTAGTAGTGCTCTGCCAGGCAACTGATAGCAATAGGAAAGCTACAATAGAAAAGCTAAAATGTGCTGGTGATCATATTCCAGAGCAGGGGCTGGGGGTGGGGGCACTAACATCAAAATAAGCAAGGAAACTGAAAACTCATTTCATTAAAAAGTTAGCAATGGTTTAACCCTATAACATGTTTGTTAGTTTCAAGAACCTATAATGCAGTCTATGTAAGGGGAAAAGAGGGATTAAGTAAGTCTTATTTCTTTCATAAGGTCTTTTTGAAATAAAAATTTATTCACTTTTCGGAAATTTCAAGAACCTAAAAATATATTCTAGGAAAAAAGGACTAAGTCTGATTTCTTCTGTTATGAAATTATTACATAACAATAACTTGATAAATAGATCTTCTAAGACATGTATACCTTTGATGACTGTTTAAGGGCAAATCTTTGAACCAAACGCTGATTTTTAATAAGTCATTTTGTTAAAATAATATGAATTCAAAACCTTTGGCCATTAGTCTTTAAAAGAAACAAACAACCCCTCCCCTCAACCTTTCGAGTTTTGTTCTACCATCTCCTCAAGTCTTATCAATATGCATTATAAGTCTTATTCTCTAATATATTTAGGGTAGCAGTTCTCAACCAGAGGTATATGGCAATTTGCCCCCCAGAGAATATATGGCAATGTCTGGAGACATTTTTGGTTGCCACAAAAATAATGGGGAAGGGAAGTGGGAGGGAGTACTGGTGTACAGGCCAAGGTTGCTGAGATTAAGAAAACCTATTTTTTGAAAAAGGTTATATATAGGCTATTTTAGAGAGAATATTCAATGTAGGTTTATGAAAAAATTTGATCTTTTCACAGAGTATATATAGTTGTTTTGGTTTGGACTATTTGGCATCTAAGTTTAAGATCACTTATTTCAAAACAATCACTCACACTCTTATGATATTTATCTTCATTATTCCAGGGGCTAAAAGAAAACATCCATATATTTTGTAGTAAAATCTCACTTATCTGGCAGTGTCTAGGGTTGCAGTGTGTTTCCACTTGATTTAATATTTCTGATAACAAATTATCCTTTCATGTACTGAGAGGTTTAAATTTTAATTACTTTGCATGAAAACCTTTACAACTTTGTTTTTTTAAAGACTTTATTTATTTATTTTTTGAAAGGGGAATAGAGGGAGAAAGTAAGGGAGAGAAACATTGATGTGAGCAAGAAACATCAATCGGTTGCTTCTTACCCGTGCCCCAGCTGGGACGGAACCTGCATCCCCAGGCATGTGCCCTGACTGGGGATCGAACCAGCGACCTTTCGCTTTGTGGGATGATGCCCAATCCGCTAAGCCACATCAATAAGGGTGAAAACTTTCACAATTTTTATGACACTTTCTTGTCTTCTTAAACTGAGTATACTGAACTTAACATACCCTGATAAATTCAGATTTATAAACAGTAAGGATTAGATAAAACAAAGAAATCCATGAATCAGAACAGATTAAAAAAAACCCTGAAATTCACAACTAGTTCATTCAGATAACACCAAGAAAGAAATGCTCATTACCCTGTAATGCTCTCCAGTGAAAGAAATAATTTCTCAGAAGGTATATATATATTTTTTAAAGGCAGAAACACAAGAACCTACTTTGTCTTTCAATGAAAACTGCCCTGTTGCAAGTCCCTGCTACTCATGGGTTCTCTAAGCCAGTCAATGCAAGAATGGCAGATGGCAAACCAAATCTCACAACACAGAGGAATGTGACAAAATATTTTGCTCACAGTTGTGTTAAAGTATCATTATACATGTGTATTCACACCTCCTCTCGAAGAATTAATTCAACTCAGACTGGCATCATAGAAACATAGCCCATGCTTTCACCATGTGTTATTTTGCCACTTGCATTTGGTTTTAATCCAATACTAATATTGCAGAGCCAAATGATTTATGTCTTCAGCATTCCTAGCCCTGGCAACCTGTACCACATGTGGAAAAGTGCATATAAGTGCAGAAACTGGCAGCTAGAAACAGAGGCTGAAAGCTTCATCATTTGTGAAATGTGGAAGATATTAACTCCATAGGATAGCTGGGGAAGGCATATTCAATGGCTATAAAAATACCTAATAATCCCTGCCCTGGCTGGTGTGGCTCAGTGGATTGAGTGCCGGCCTGTGCACTGAAAGGTTACAGGTTCAATTAGTAATCAGGGCACATGCTTGTGTTGCCTGCTACAGGCCCTGGTTGTGGGGTATGAAAGAAACAACCGACATATCTCTCACATATTGATGTTTCTCTTCCTTTCTTCCTCCCTCCCTTCCCCTCTCTCTAATAAATTAAAATATTTTAAAAATAATAACCTCTAAATATTAATATCTTTTAATGTCATACCAAAGTCTTTGTATTTCTTTTGTTGTGGGTTAATATTATTTCAAGAGCATGTGGGTCAAAACTTATGTACACAAAGATATGCAATTCAAGTGAGAGATATAACCTGGGAGCACTAGGAGGAGGCAAATTTCTTTCCTCTCTTAGATAAGAAGACTACAAACTATGGGCCACAACAGAGAATCATGGATGTGTCTCTGGTTGTTGAGATATAATTCACATCCCATACAATCTGCCCATTTAGAGTGCCTAGTTCAATGATTTTTAGTACATTCACAGTGCTGTAGATAGTGAATATTTTTAAAGAGGTTTTGGCTCTTCAGTTTTATGAATTCATTTGTTAACTATTACAGGATTTTGATTATATGTAGAGAACATCTAACCTGAAAATTCAATTACTCCCCATATCTGAAGAGTGCAGGTTATGATCCTCTTACGGACCCATTAATTCCATTATATTGCTCCTGCCTGACAACAGAAACTTAGGCAGTTGTATATTAGAGCAGTAAAGAGTAAAACTCAAAATTATCTTGTTGAGTGAAAGGAGGCTTAAATTCCAGTTCTAGCTCTGAAACTTACTAGCACAATTTCTGCCAGTATAGTACAGGTACAATAGGCAGCAATGTGGTTCCATTACCAGAGTGACCCCACATGAATCATCTGTGGATCTTAAAAACAAAACAAAACAAAACAAAACAAAACAAAACAAAACAAAACAAAACAAAACAAAAACACCAACTGATGCTCAGGTCTACCACAGGTAGATGAGATATCTAAGAGTGAGGTTTGGGCATTTGTTTTAAAGCTCCGAAGATGATAGGGATGTATGCCCCTGGCAAAAGTCACTGCAACCACTACTCACCAAATGGATGAACTTCCTGGTTGTGTGACCCTAGCAAGTTATATAACTTTTTTTGTGTCCTAGTTTCCTCATGAGAAAAATAAAAATTCCTAAATTCTTCTTGGTACTAAATGATTATTGGTATTAAATAGGAATATATGGTAATGGTTTGAAAAGCAAAAAGGGTGCCCTGGCTGGTGTAGCCCAATGGATTGTGTGTCAGCTTGTGAACCAAAGTGTCGCTGGTTCGATTCCTAGTCAGGGCACACACCTGGGTTGTGGGTCAGGTTCCCAGTACGGTGCGCACAAGAGGCAACCACACATTGATGTTTCTCTCCCTCTCTTTCTCCCTCCCTTCCCCTCTGTCTAAAAATAAAAAATAAATAAAATCTTTAAAAAAAAAGAAAAGAAAAAAGGGCAACGAAAATATAAGTCAGAAAATCCTTGGTATCATTATTAACTATTCTTGTGACTATCATATAAGCTGGGATCTGAACTAGTTTTAGTTCTTCAGCTGGTAAAGCAGATGCCCTGAGCACCAGATGTAACGATACTCCACTTTGGTGACTGTCTTCTAAACCTACTTATTAGTCACCTTTTTTCCAGTGGCATAAAAAACTGAACACGGCTTGTTACTTCATTTCAGTAATGCTCACAAATCCTTGAGACTAAACTTAGAAAAGTTCAGAAAGATCTTCTGTCAGAATATACAATCATGAAACTTATTTCCTCACTATTTTATTTAAACAAAATTTGGAGACTCCAATAACAGGACTGCTTTTTGCGTATATAATTGCCACATGACAAATGATCTAAACTTTTTAAATGATTGTTCCAGTGAGGCAGACCCTTTTCCTCTTTTCTACTTGAAAAAATAACTATTTAAAAACATTCAAGAGGGCTTTATTTCAGTATACTACATTAGATTTTCACTCTGTGGTAAATATTCCGGATTCTAATTCTAATTCTAGTTATGTTCAATCTACTACTACCTACCAGTGGAACCTTGGTCTAGTCACTACTCTCTCTGAACCTCACTTATTTTCTTAAGATGATTATGCTGACTTAGACAATTAGTGACATCCATTTCATTTTACTAATGACATTCTTCAATTTGGCTCTCTTATAGATAACTGTACTTCCTTTATCTCTCCCTAAAGAGTTGGGGACATCAGAAATCATCAAAATTCAACACAAACCTCCATCAAGGCTCCGCGATGCCCGTTTGCTTGCAGTACGCTCAAAGTGAGGAGCAGGCCTGTCAATCAGAGCGCTAGCTTGCCTGGTCTGAGCCTGAGTTCGACCACTGTATCGAAATTTGGATCCCAGTGCAAGAAATTTGGTTTTAGGAATGGTGTCTGTAGATGTCAGTCTGGAGGGAGAAAACATAATGACCATATATTATATATTTATCTCACTCTAATGAGATGGTGAGATCAAAGACAAAAATCTAGATTCTTAAAAGTTTCAAAATTCTCAAAGTTTCCTTACAGTTACAAAGACAGATTTCAAGTTGAGCAATCATTTCAATTCTATGTCATTTCTTAAAGCAACATGTATAATTTACTTGTGGCCTATATTAATAATATTATCTTATATCTCTATAGATAGGGCCTTATGGTTTTCAAAACACTTTTATAGCACTGTGATGTTTTCACTATGTCCCCATAATATTGTCCTGATTTTATAGACACAAGAAACTGAACCTTAAAAAATAAGTTACTTGTTTAAGGTCACATAGCTGTTAAGAGGTTGGGCAGTAACAGAGTCTAAACCCAGAGCTCTTTTTCTCCTCTTCAAGAATAATTCTGTCAAATGCACTCCAAACTCCATTAATGCCTGGTAATCTATTTAATAGGTTACTTGGTATATTTTCAACTCAGTTAGGAACCCCATCTTCTTTTTATGCGTACCCTGTGCTCTCTTTTTAATGGCATTGATGACACTGATTGAAACAATGTATGTGCTGGTTTCCACTACAAGACTGTGAGCTGTCTACGGGTAAAGGGTAAAGACTAGGATTTATTCTGCTTTGTGTTTTCACCTCTGGCATAGTGCCTGGCATGAACTTGGCACTCAATAAATGTTTGCTGAATAAAAAATTACTACATCAACTACTGTAAAAAAGAGTATTTTTTCCTTGGAGATAGTTCATTTTAATTCAGCAAATACTGACTTCCTTTTAAGTAACGAAGTATTACATGTTAACATACCCTCTTATTTTGATGCAATGGATTTAAATATGTTACCCTACAAGTAAATACATTGGTTGCAGCTGAAATCTATACCATAGATATTAAACATTCAAAATAACTTTTTTCCCTTTTCCTTACCCATTTAAAAAATTCTATTTTCTTGGTTTGATTTTAAAGAACAGGATGATGAAAGCTTAAAGAAATATATTAATGCCAATAATTAAGATCTTTTAATTGGGTATAAAATGTACCCTCACGTTTTATTTTGAAATGAGAATGAAAACGTTATTTTCCCTGACTTTTCTTCCTGCCCACTGTGCCATAGTGCTAAGTACGATATAAAAATACAAATAGAAGGAAAAGATATCAAGATTCTCTCTCTCTCTCCCCCTCTCTCTCTCTTTCTCTCTCTCTCTCTCTCTCTCGAGCCATTCATACAGTCAAATTTATTTATGAACGACATGACATGAGGTCTTGGATTTATTTCAAAATAATCTAGGAAGTAGTGGGAAGAAATGGGTGGGGCTATAGATAAAACAGGACTGGCCTTGGGATGATAATTATTGAAGCTGGGTGATAGGTACTAGGTGAGTTCATTATACTATTCTATTTACTGTTGTTATGTATACAATTTTCCACAATAAAAAATTTTCTTTAAAAGGCAAGCTGACAATAAAAAGCTGGTTCTCCTTTCAATACAAGTAATTATTTGTCTGTGGTCTGTATTCTCTGCAAGACCGTATGTTCCATCAGAACAGGGACTAGAACTATCTTATGGTATATTCTCAGCGCTTAGTAAGTACCTACACAAATGGTAAGCACAGAGAAAATGTTTGGTAAATGAATACGGGGAGTCAATGATAAGGCCTCTTGAAAACCAGAAGAGAGAAAAACTTTCGTCTATCTTCTGATTATTGGATACAATTGGGCTTCAAAGATGGTTCTCTGTGCTCCCTTTCTGGGGTTGATCAGAGCCAAGATAATGATCAGCTTCATACCTTTAATCTTCTAGTAAAAGTCTCACAGAAAGTAGTTACGCATTGCTTAGACAGATTGCATGTGGAGGTAAGTTCAGGGCACCTCCTCCTGAAAGGACTGATTTCAGCTCCAGTTGGGGCAATCACAGAGCCCCTAGTGAACACAGGTTCCTAGTCCTCACTTCTCTCTTCCTTCTACCATACACAGAAAAGTGCTCTGGGAATGCTGAGGCACGATTTTCAACCCAAAGGGGAAATGGATTCATTTTGTCTTGCTTTGATGATCTTACCCGAGCTAAATAAAAGAATGCCAGCCACACAAAGAAGGGAATTTTAATAGCAGGCTTAAAATAGAAATATGCATAAATACTTTATCCTTGAAAAGTATTTCAGTGAGAACAATACCTGAAAAACGTGTGATGCTCTACACAGACTTTCCATAATTTCTTAGCTGCTCTGTAGCTGGGAAGTTTGAATCCGATTGTACTTTCATACTGTTCTTGCTATAAAAACACAAATAAACAAAGAACATAAAGGATTATTTGACTCTAGTGATACAGGGCCAGAGAAATATGGTACTACAGAAAAGGTTATCGTAATAAAAACAACATTCCTAGTCTAAAGACATAATATATTTGAAATTTTTCCTGTTTACAAAAAGAAATTTACTCACCAAGGTGACTTTTTCCACAACAAGGAAACCAGGGAATGCATCTTATATTACTTACGCATCTTATTTTGTTCAAAAACACACATGCACACAGGGTTAATTTTTCTGAGTCATAATTAAGTCACCTTTTGATTGTCTGACCCTGCTCTTCCTTAGTCACCACCTGCACCTGGGATACTAGACTACTCAATGTTCAGGGAATGGGATAGATACGATTCCTCCAATCAATCAATATTATAATGCAGGTCTTCTTTTTTTCTTTTTTCTTTTTGTAATAGGAACTAAAGATTAAAGATTTTGGCTCAAACCAATTCTTGAATTATTGTCTTCTCTTTTCTTCCTTTGGTTGATCATTAGTCTATTTCAATACCTCTTTTCTTCCTTTTTCTTTTATCTGCACCATAGTTTTTTAAACTCTTTTCATTGCTTTTTAGAGAGAGAGGAAGGAAGAGAGAGAAACATTGATTGGCTGCCTCCCATACGTACCCAGTCCAGGGATCAGACCCGCAACCTAAGTATGTGCACTGACCAGGAATCGAACCCTCAAATCTTTGGTTACGGGAACACACTCCAACCAGCTGAGCCACACTGGCCAGAGCTGGCTCAACGCCTCTTTGAAGCAAACCATATCCTGCCAGGGCTACTAGAAACACTGTCCTGCTGGTCTCTTGCTTCTTTGTTTCTGCCTTAAGCATACTTTTCAAAATGGAAAGGAAACTAATATTTATTTCTAGTGCTTATGATTGCCAATAACAATATGATTAGATAGTATCATACATGAAAAAACTGAAGTCAGGCAAGTTACTTCTCAGTCTCACAGCCATGAAGTGGCCAAACTCAAATTTCATGGTTTCCACTGAACAATGTTACTTCTAAACCATCTACTATAGTCGTAATACTTCACTTCCCAAAATCCTACTGCTGTTCCTGACTGCTTGCTTAAAGTAAGAATTCTGTATTTTTAGTATACATTATAGAGTTGACATTTAAAGAAACCAAAGACTTCAATTATCAAACTTATTAAAATTTGTGTGTATGTGCGTATGTATAAATATAGATATCCCCACCTTCCCACATTAAAATGTAAGGTCATTGAGAGATGGACTCTCATTCACTGTTCCCAGCCCCCAGAGTAGCACCTGGCACAAAGAATGCTGTCCATAAAGATCTGTTGACTAAATGACTCTTGGATTTGACAGAAGATAGTGACTGCTGTGATAGGCACAGGCAAATAATTATGGTCCCAGATAAATGCTTCAATGCTAATCCTTATGAGACTTTTAATGCTGCACATTGAGTATTTCCATGCTCAAATAATGCACCATTTTCACCAGCAGATGGTGATATATACACAAAAGCCAATTTACATTTGTATGATGCTTCCCTGCTTGTATCTTTTGCAGCTGTCATCTCATTTGATCTTCAGCTCTGACAGAGAAAGTATTACTCACCTTGAATGATAAAGAAGATAAGCCTTAGATTTCTCCATGGTCTTTTATTTAGTAGGTGGCAGAGTAGGAGCTAGATCTTTTTTAAAAATTTAATTCCTACTTAAACAATTTTCCACTACACCGTGATCACTCTTTAACATAGAAGTTAAATTTGGTCAGCATTAGTATATCTAAAACTTGCCCACCAACTAATAACTGAATTATCTGACACACAGTTAAATAGCTCTATTAAAAATCTAGAACTTGACCCTAGAATATATTCCCAGTAACTACTAGAATATATTCCCAGTAACTACTAGAATACAAATGTATTTTAATTATATGAGTTAAGAGATTGGCGGTACAAATGTAACTTAACCCCACAATTTAAAAATCTAACGCTACTTAATTTTAAACTATATTCCATCAAGATTTTACCTAGAGTAAACAAGGAACAAGTTTATCAATCCAAGTTTTACTTTGGCCATGGTATATTTATTACATAAAGAGGAGTGCCCAAAAAACCAGTAGTAAGGAGGAAAACCATTGCAGGACTAATTTAGAAAACAGAGTATCAGCTTCTGCATAGTTAACTATAGAGAGAACTTCGATGGCAAAACAAAGAAAACGGGAAGGAAGAGATGTTTTAGACATGGTCTGTGTTTGATTTAGAAGGAAAGAAACGCAAGTTCTGTACCTCTCCAGGGCGAATCTTGATGAAAAAGCTGCTACGTTTATAAGAAATCTTCAGCACTTTGGGCCAAGGAAAACGGTTAATTCTCAGTTTATCTTTGTAAACCAGAAGGCCACTAGAGCAGACACCTAGGATGATATCCACTCCCTCCAAGTCCTGAAAAAGAAAAGTGCTAACAGTTAGTCTTGAGCAAAGTGCTAAGCACATTGTCGACTATTACTAGACAATTGGAAGATATCAACAACCAAAAACAGTAATAAGCATAACCCATGGAACTATTTGGTCTATATAAAAATGTCATTTACTACATTTTAAAAAAAATCAATGTTAGGCCCTGGTTGGTGTGATTCAGTGGACTGAGCATCAGCCTGCGAGCCAAAAAGTCGCTGGTTCAATTCCCAATCAGGGCACATGCCTGGGTTGCAAACCAGGTCCCCAGTAGGGGGCGTGTGAGAGGTAACCACATATTGATGTTTCTCTCCCCTTCTTTCCCCCTCCCTTCCCCTCTCTAAAATGCTTTACACATGAAAATGTTCAGAATGTTAAAGGAGTGAAAAACTGGGTATAACATAAGTATCCAAGCACCAGGGTTAAATTATTGTCCATCCTTTGGTGAAATACAGTGTGGGTATTAAAGTAGCTACATGAAATTTGGGAGATAAAGGGGAATATAATTATGTTGTAATGTTAAGCAAAACAAAGCAGGTTAAAACTGCATACAAAATTTGATCCCAACAATATAAAAACTATACATAGAAGGAAGACAAATATACCAAAAAGTTAACAATGGCATTCTTTAGGTGGTACAATTATGAACAATTTTTAATTTTAGTTTTCTATACTTTCCAATTATAATGAACATGTATTATTTTCTTAAAAACATTTAAATATCACAAAACTAATAGATGTATGTAAAAAATTCAAACAATATAGAAGTGTGTAAAATAAAAGTAAAATTCTACCCTCTCCTCCCACACTCTTTAACAGTAACCAGTAATAATTTGATAATTTCCAGGATTATCGTCCTATTGTCCAGGTACATAGAAATATGTTTGGATAAGATATACATACATATTACTAACAATTATTATATTATGTAATTATGTATGTATCGCCTTTATAGTCAGGAAAATAACTAGAAAAAATTACAACCCAGGCTTTGAGGATAGAAATTATAGCTTAATCATTTCTGTATCACCCCAAGTACTGTCCGTTATTGACAACATACTCAATAAATGTTTATATTAAGTTTGTTACTGCCTACAGTATTTTTCATAATTTATTATGGCAAATATCAGTAAATTCTTTGCTTCTGATTTACAACAGTTTTGATTCATTTAGATTGACAAATTAAAGAATTTCACTGTATTTTGGTAACAAAATACATTAGGCTTAAACCTTCAACAATAACATCAATTATTTCATTCATTATTAGTGACTCTGAAAGAACATCTGCTTTTCTCTTGTCCAAGAAACATAGACACAAACATATATTATACACTGTAGGAGTCAACTGCTATAAGAAGCAATATAGTCGCCACCACTACCTCTCAAAGCCACTGTGAAATGTCACTGGGCTTGCATGTCATCTTCCTTTACAACATTCCTCCCATAAAATTGAGCCTCTGCCACCAAAAAAGCTTTCCTGAATAATCCAGAGAGACACTAATTTACTTTTACCATGCCTGTCTGTATATGAAAATTCTAGTAAACACTGATATTCTCATTTTGGCCTCTGAGTTCTAAAATACTCAAACCTACCACTATCATAATCAGCAAAGAATCAGTACAGTAGCTATGATGGTTGCATATCCTATACACACATGTTTACATCAGTAGACCACATGGTTTCCTGGAGGCCAGGGCTTAGAGCTATGTATACCACCAAACATCATGCACAATTAAAATTCTTTTTTAAAAAATGGTAAAGTGGTCATTCCTCCAAAAATCACAATAAGTAAAGGAGTTAACTTTGTCCCCATATAAGCTCAGTGTGAGAGAATCACAGATTCTTATCATTATGGTAAGTATATTAAATGATAAATATCAACCCCAAGTTAAATAAGAACAGTAAGATAAAATATAGTCATATTTACATGCCTTTTTTCTTAAAGAAAATTTTATTTTTTCCTTTAATTATATTTTATTGATTATGCTATTACAGTTGTCCCAATATTTCCCTTTTTGCCCCCCTCAACCCAGCACCCCCCACTGCATCAGGCAATCCTCACAACATTGTTCATGTCCGTGGGTCATGCATATAAGTGCTTTGGCTACTCCATGTCCTATGCTGTACTTTACATCCCCATTGCTATTCTGTAACTAGCTATTTGTACTTCTTCATCCCCTCACCTCTTCATGCATTTCTTAGAGAAAATTTTAAAAATTAAATATACGTTAATCATCTATATCTGCAATTCAAGGAAACTAAATTTCGCCTGAGTTAATCTCTACAGGTGATTAGTTATTTAGATAAGTAATCAACACCTAGAGTTAAATGCTTCTTGACTACTTCTTCTCCAGAACTGAGTACACAGAAACATATTACAGCCTACATGTGTTATGTACAAGCACAATCAAGAAGCAGGAATTATATACAGCTCCAATTCAATGACTATGTAACTGAGAATTTTCCAGAAGATGCCTTCTTAAGTTCTTAAAACATGTGGGTACAACAATATCTCTCAGTTATATGTTCTGGAGAAACAGTTTGCTTTACAACATTTGGGAAAGGATCATCCTATGTGACCTCTCCATCTATTCCAGGTAATTACTGAGTCAGCAGCCAGCCTCCAGCAGGAACTGAGAAGCAAAGCCAAACAATTTCAGTTCTGGAAATACAGCTGATCTGATGTACTAACCCCCCTCCCATGTACTGCACAGATTCGTAGATTACACAGATTCAAGTTACAGCACGCAGCCCAAAACAATCCAGAGCAGCACCTTTAAGGAAGACCCACTAACATGCCATGAAATTTTAATAAAATTAATGTAACTTAAATAAGGAAAAGGTTTCAGAGGTTGGGCACTCAGGCTGGGACAAGCCTGAAAGGCCACTTTCACCCAACCACCCACCACATGCTGGAGTGCCCTTCTCTAAATTCCTTCCGTGACCATGCTGCCTGTCTTTGAACACCCCCAGCAAGAAAGACCTTACTACCTTATGAGGTAGCTCACCCGTCTTCGAATAGCTCCGACTGTTAGACAATTTGTCAAACTGAGCCGAACAGCATTTCCCTGTATTTCTCGTTTTACTGGCTCTAGTTTTATATTTTGGAACATAAAATCTCTACTTCACACACCAATCCTTTAAATCCATGCAGACGTTATGTCTTCCCAATTTTCTCCTCTGTGGGCTAAGCATCCCTATTCCTTTGCTTGTTTCTCATTGGACATCGAATGAATCCCCTCTTCATGTGTCCTAGTTAAGTTTCTCTAAATGAACCTCTGATCATCTCTTGAGCCCTTTCCCTTAAAAGCTCCTCAACCTCCCAGCCATTTCAGTAGCTAAAGATGACAGAAGTCAAGCGACTTCCCCCTTAAGTATTCATTCTGTTAGGATGTATTAAGTGGAACTAGGATTAAAGCTCAAATTTCCAATCTCATAACTCAGTGGTTCTCCAATGAGCCAACACTGCGCAGGCCAGGTGCACGAGAATCACCAAAGAGCTTGGTGAAGCAGATTGCTGGGCTCTATTCACAAAGTTTCTGATTCAGTAATTCTGAGATGGGGCCCAAAACGTGCATTGCTAACAAGTTCCTAGAGATGATAAATGCTGGTTCAGAGACCACACTTGGAGAACTGCTATCTTAGGCCAATGGTTCTCAGACTCAAGCATAGATGAGAATCATTTGGGATGTTCATTAAATCCAAAAATTTAGCCTCTCCTCCAAAATAATTCAAAGTAAATCTGGGAGGCGTTTGGGAACCTGCATATTTAATAAACGCTCCAAGTGAGTCCGACATAAGTGATGTTGGTTGTGAAACATGCACTGATGCCACTCTACGTTTTCAAATGTATCTTCATGTTAACAAAACATCATTTCTTTTGCTCTAGGTGCTATATCTTTTTATCTGTATGGTGGCTTGGATATGAAACTTGAATTCTAATGGTGGAACTGCAAAGGGGTAATTCAATTTCCTTTGATTGATTCAATTTGTAGGCTTAAAATTCTAACAAGAACTCCTATTTCTTTAGAATGTTTTATAATAATATCCCAAATACAGGTTGGTGAGAAGTGTTATATGACACACAGATCTGACACCTGCATGTGAATAAAGGCCGAAGTTATCATTACCTTTGCTTTATGAAGGTCAACACCATACATAGACAACTTTTTGGCATTCTCAAGGAATTCCAGGTCAGCTTGAGCTGGAGTCATGGACCTTTGATAGAATACAAATTTAAAACTCTTTCAGTGTCACATTGTCAACATTTATAATAACATTTGCATAATAATTATTTTATATAAACATGTAAACATATATATACACCAATAAGCATGTAGATATAGTTCATAGTTCTAGAAGTAGAATATTATGTAAAATGACTCTTGAAATACGTCTTAAAATAAGAGATCTTAGAGAAACAAAAAGACCACCAAAAAGCTATCAGAAAAAGTTTTTTTAAAAATCATACTAAACAATTTCCTTAAAGTAGCCTCATCTGCCATTCATTCTGCCCCTCCCTATCCTCAGCCTTTTCCTCCAATACACATAAACTCCTCCCATTAATTTTTCTTGCTGAAGGGGTGACCAAATTAAATCCTCTGAGGTCATGGGACAGTTTACAATATCCTCTTGGCTGCCTTCTTCCTCCATACCTCTAAATTGAGTTATTATGGAAATTAAATAGCAGGACAGCTGAAGCTACTTAACTGGCCTCTTCATGGGGGCGGGCCTGACGGAAAGAAGGTTTCTGGTAACAGATGGTGTTCCTGCCCACTGCTCTAAACACAATAAACTGGTTAATGGAAGCATGTAGATAATGGGGCTGCTTTCTCTGTTATTAAGATGTCTTCATTACTAGGCATATAATGAATTTGATTTGTTTGAAAACAATCAGTTTCACTGCCTAAACACTCACTGGGATGTTCTTTCCTTCTCCTTTTTAACTTTCCTCTCTTTGAAAAGTGCTTTATGAGCAGTTATGTTGAGCTCTGAAGAGAAAGATATAACTCCTAGTGCTGCACAATTCAGACCAATCGAATATAACTTCATAGTAACAATAATGTACCCACGCCCCCAAAGAAAACCCATGGAAATGCCTTTTCCCCATAAGACTGGCTAAGCTACACAAAGCAGCAGTGGTCTATTCATTTGACAGGAGGAAAAAGTCTCTCCTAACCCATCTGTCTTTACCCTCATTAAAAAGGACAAAGCGTTCCTGGGAACGACAGGGTGGTGGGGTGGATGGGGGGGGGTGGAATCTCAGGAGAGAGGGGGCAGATTTGTTAATGTCTCAGCCTCCCTGAATAAACTTTTCACAAGCACTACATTATCACATCTGAATTCTGTTTAGTAATGGATCTGAAACTGAACACATGCAAAAAAAGAAGAAAGGAAAAATTAAGACATTCACAAGTCTGTATATTCAAGTCATTAAAAACATCTCAGGAAAGTTTTGTGGTCCCCCCTTCCCCACACACACAAACATATAAGTTAAATATTTTATAGTTAAATTTACTCCAGTCATTTTATGGTTTTTGTTGTTACTATTATTGATGGCTTGAATTTTAGGATTTTGATGCTGGAATGGAGCTTGAGGATTAGAGTCCAACACTTTCATTTGCTGAGGAAGAAACAGGCTCTGAGGGATCACATGGCCATGGGTAAGTTATGACTCCTTGTTTAAGGCAGCAGGATTTAGTCAGCATTCAAGTTTTATCACTTGAACTAGAATCCTGGATCCTGTATTTAACAGTGGTGACCTGGTGTGTCCTTCAATAGCTCAACGTAAAGAATCATAATAATACCTACTTTCAGAGACCAGGACTAGCAATGACTTTTTTCTGTGCTGAATGAGTAAATGTGACTGGTAGGACAAAATGAGGTGATGCCTGTGAAACTGCTTTGTAAAATATAAATGTTTATTACTAGTGCAAACTTGGATTTCTGATGGTACAGTGATATATTTTATGCAGTCCACAAAAGAGAAATAATTTGGACCACATGAATTCGAAGACAAATTTTAAAGCATTAAATGAAGCAATCATGACAAAATCTTCCCTATACTCACTCCTCCAACTCTAAGGGACATTAATGGGGTCAAGCAATTTTAATACGGATTTAAATTTCAAACTATGTGGTTAAATGCTTCTTTGAGTAAGCATGCTTTAAAGCTGTATTATGGGCAGGTAATAAAAGGAGATCTTTAACTTTAAAACGATAACTTTCCTTATTAGTTGAAAATAATATAATTTAACAAATTTTGAAACACACAAACTTATCTATAATACAAAAACTAATGCAAAATAATGTTGAATGCAAACTGTAATTGAAAAATAAAATCTTTAAAATAAGTTGCCTATAATACAAGTAATTTTTTTCCTGAACCATAAGAGTAAATTGTCAACCTGATGACTCATCACTTCCAAATACTTTAGTGTGTAATTCCTACAAACAAGGACATTCTCCTACATAACCTCAATATAACTGTCAAAACCAGGAAATATTAATACATCACTACCATCTAACCCTCAGACCCCATTCAAGTTTAGCCAGTTTAAAAAATGTTCTGTATAGCGAAAGGATCCAGTTTAGCATCACAAGTTTCATTTAGTTCATGTCTCTTTAGTCTTCCTCAGTCTGGAACAGTTCGTTAATCTTTGTTTCATAATCTTAAACTTTGGAAGATTACAGGCCAATTATTCTATAGAATGCCTCCTCAGTTTGGGACTGATGTTTCTCCATGAGCTGATTCGGATTATGCATCTTTGAGAGGAATATCACAAAGTGACCCTGTGTTCTTGGTACACCCTATCGGATGGCACATAGTTTCAATCTGTCCCTTCAGGGATGATGTTCATTTTGATCACTGATGTCTGCCAGGCTTCTCCTCTTTATCTCTTTGTAATTAATAAGCATTTTCATGAGAATGTATTTTGAAACCTTTTTCCACCTATTTATTTCTTTTTATTTTTAATTAAATTTACCGAGGTAACATTTGAAACTTTTTGAATATCCTATTCCTTATCAAACTTTCAACTTACTCATTTATTTAGATCAGTATGAACTCATAGATTCTCATTTTATTCAGTGCAATATAATAAATTATTTTCCTTATTTATTCTGTGCTTAAATTGTTCCAAATTTGGTCAGTGGGAGCCTCTCCAACACGGATTCTGTGTCCTTCTAACCATCTTATCATTTTCTGAGCACCTTCTGATACCAAGTAGGGTTAGAGCGTATCATGTGTTTATGTGTGCATGCGTGTGATTGTGTGTGTATCTATCTGTCTGTCTGTCTGTCCATCTACTTATCTATCTACTGGAAACCACGAGTTCACTTTGAAACCTCCAGTTTTAATGCAATATCACAGGGTTCATTTGTTTCTCATTCTCCAAAATTTGTATCTCCTTTACTGACAGTTAAGAAACCTGGCTCCTCTTATCCTTAATGGATTGACTAATTTGATCAGCCTCCTGCATATAACCAAGCTCTCACTGCTGCCACTGACCTGCCTGCCATGTGGGCAGACGCCCTCTTCGCCCACGTGGACTCTTAATTCCCCATGCTGGGCTACTCCCCACACATGGTCATCCTCCCTCCCTCACTCATGTTCTAACGCCTGGTGTCAGGCTACCCCTTTCCACGGACATCTTCTTCATCCTACTCAGGCTTCAACGCCCTGAATCAGGAACCACCCACATGGATGTCCTCCACACTGGGCAGGCCTTACCCTCGTGTGAATGCCCTTCTCACTCTGCTCTGTCTCTGATAACCACCGCCACATACCCACACATGACTACCCTCTTCGTCCTGTTTGATCTCTGACTTTCCATGCCAGACTGTTCTCCTCACCCTATGAACACTCTTCCCACCCTGCTTAGGGCCAAGTACCCCGGCCAAACTGCCCTTCTACACGGATAACTATCTTGCTCTACCCCACCTAATGATTTTAGGAAAAAACTGTTTAAGGAAGCCTTTTCTGATTATAAAAATCATATACATTCATTGTATAAAATTTGGAAAACATCATTAAGAGCACAGAGAAAAATCTCCTATAATCCCATCACCCACAGACATCTGTGCATGTCAATATAACATCTATTTGATAAATGTATTATCACATATTAAACTGAAATTATTTTCAACTTAACATTTTAAAGATCATGGCTTTTCCCAAGTTTTCCAAGACTCTTGAAAGTAGTAACGAATTAGCTAGGAAGAGATTAGATACTTCTAAACCATTAAAATTATTGTCTTGAATTATTAAGTACTATCTAATAATTTACTACTTCAAAGTACTGAAGCCCTGGCTGGTGTGGCTCAGTGGATTGAGCGCTGGCCTACAAACCAAAGGGTCACTGGTTCGATTCCCAGTCAGGACACATGGCTGTGTTGCAGGTCAGATCCCCACTAGGGGGTGCATGAGAGGCAACCACACATTCATGTTTCTCTCCCTCTCCTTCTCCCTCCCTTCCCTGTCAAGGAGGGAGGGAGGCAGGGAGGGAGGGAGGGAGGGAGGAAGGAAGGAAGGAAGGAAGGAAGGAAGGAAGGAAGGAAGGAAGGAAGGAAGGAAGGCCATAGATGTTTCTTAGCATTAAATATGATGATTTAAAAAATAAATAAATAAATAAATAAGAAAGTACTGCAGTTTACAAAAGTACCTAACCAGGGAGCTCTGGCACTGGTTAACTCTTGCTCATTAAAAAGGAAAGTTATAACAAAGTTTTCCCTGTATTTATTTTGAGCAAGCGAGGTCAGGGCATAGAGCCATTCAGCGAGTTCCGGTGTTATGCGACCACTTCATAATGATGTTTGTTGCATCTCTTAATTAAGGACTGTGATTTCAAATAATTAAAGAGGACAACTAACAAGTTGGCATACCTTCCTAGTACCCATAAAATGGAGGGCAATTAATTTGAAAGCTTCGTTTGCTAGTGTAAATTTAAAGTGTAATTATAGCTTCGAAGTCTCTGTCTAGGCAAAGGGCCGCTGCTAAGGGGTCCATATGTGTTGGTTGTCTTCTACCTCTCTGAGGAGCAGGGTGCTATTTGTTTGTACTTTTCAATGCATAGTAAAATGCCCCTGTCTAAGCAGAAGTGTCTTTGGACGGAATGCCACGTTGTTGGACATAATTAAAACTCCCATTTGGCTTTCTGTTTGTGAGGGTTGCCAATCGTTCTAAAAAGGAGCAAGTAAATTCCAAAATGACAGGCTACTAAATTTTCTATTCAAGGAGATCCATTATTGTTCAATTTCTATTTGTATACCTAACAGAACATCAACTGAGCCACACCCATTTGCCCTCTGGGATCGTTAGCCTTTTGGGGTTTACATTCTGTTAAGTTCCAAAGAGGGGTTCTCTAAACCCAGACTCACATTCATCACTTATAAAACAGGGACAAGAATTGTTATAATCCTAGCGAACATCTGAATTCTCACTATATGCTAATCATGATGCTAAGCACTTTACATGAATTTTCTGATTTAACAATCACAAAATTCACATCATCGCCCTTATTTTTCAGATCAGAAAACTAAAGCTTAGAACACTTAAGTAACTTATTAAGAGTCATAAAGTTAATAAGAAATGGCACCTGAACTCACAGTAAGACAGGCTGACTACAGAGCCCATGCTTCTGTCTTATTACCCAGCTCAGTAGTTCTCAAAGTATTTGACCTCTGGATCCCTTCACTCTCTTACCAATTATTAAGGACTCTAAAGAGTTTGCTTTAGGTGTGCTATTTCTGTTAATATTTACTATATTAGAAATTAAAACAAGGTAAGACTTAAAATATTTATTAACTTTTTAATACTCATATTTTAACATAACTTTTTGTGTAAAAAATAACAATATTTTCCAAAAATGTAGTAAAAAATGGACATTGTTTTACATATTTACAAATTTTTTAAATGTCTGGCTTAGGCTGAACATTCCTATCTGCTTCTGCATTCAATCTGTTGCAA
Source organism: Mormoops blainvillei (assembly GCA_004026545.1). Classification (NCBI taxonomy): domain Eukaryota; kingdom Metazoa; phylum Chordata; class Mammalia; order Chiroptera; family Mormoopidae; genus Mormoops; species Mormoops blainvillei. Next base: position 187,973 of record PVJD01000242.1, read on the forward strand.
TATGTTGGTTTTGTTATAATATATTAATGTGATCTCGAAGAGACACATAGTTGGAAAAGGAAGGATTAATGATTTAAAAATATCCTTCTTTGATACTACACCAAAACTCAACAGTGGCAGTTTCTTAAAGGTTAGTTGCAATGTGAAATCTAAAAACATATCAATAAGCTTTTATACTGTGTTATATTAACTTCCATTGGTTTATATTGCATTTTGAATGTTTTCAATGGACCTTTTTTTACCCATGCATGATTTGCAGCATGCATTTCATATTCGAAAAATATTAATTCACTGAGTAATGCAAGACTTCCAAATGTTGACATATTTCATTGTACAATATAAGACATTCATTAAAATCATCACAACTTCATCAGAAAAGCCTTTAAGAATTTTGATCCTGTCAAGATCATGGTGGCAAATACGAGTTTTCCAAAATTCTAATGTTCACTTGAAAGCTTGAATTTTGCCACTGGCAACAAATGCTGTTAGCTGTTTACTAACCCTAAAAGTACCGGCTCACTTCATTTTTAAGAAAATATCTTCCAAATAACCAAGTCTGAATAAGCAAAATCATTTTTTTCAAGTACAAATGGTGTTCATTAAAAAGGTGGCCAATGCAGCTCAAAACTCAAAACTATTAACTGGTGCTTTCCTCAGGACAGCTACTGAACTTCAGCTTGCAGCGGGACTGCTCTCTGTACACGCCGTATTTCATCACGTGGAATATTAAACAAGGATGTATTTAAGATTTAATAAAATTACCATTTTTTTTACTGCCTCATCAAGAAAATTACTAATTGAACTGGCCCTTTTAATCTTATTTTTAACTGCAAGTTAGAAAATGAAAGTGCATGTTGGTAAAGACTACAGTGACAACTAGTTTGGTGACATTGTCTTGATTTGTGCTTTACCCATTTCAACACACTGAAAAAGGCAAACATTGTCACAGTATTACTATGAAAATAATTTTGATCTTATGGGCCCCTTGAAAAAATCTTGAAGATCACCAGGCTGGCCTAACTCAAAAGGTGGTTATAAAGATTAAAGGTGATGTTGTACATAAAGTGCTTAGCACAGTATTTGGCACATAATTGATACACAATAATTAGCAGCTTATAATGGTTGTGCAATAATACTACAAAGGAGAGTCAAGCATTAGATGAGAGTTAGACTATAAAGTCCTCCCAAGCCTGAGATTCTACTATGATCAAATAACCAGTAAAAAAATCATCAGAGACAGATGTAGGGTATCGATCATAATCTAACACCATCTGCTGTTTGGTTCCAGAGCAGTAGTAAAAACAAAATTTTATACACACACACACACACACACACACACACGTATATATGTATATATATTTACTATTTTACTGATTGCCCAAAGATTATACTACTACTAATAAAAGTCATTCATTCATTCATTCATTCATTCATTCATTTTTAGAGAGAGGGGAAGGGCGGGCGAAAGAAAGGGAGAGAAAAGTCAGTGTGCAAAAACATTGATCAGTTGTCTCTCACACGCCCCCAACCAAGGACCTGGTCTGCAAGCCAGGCACGTCCCCGGGCAACCTTTTGGTTTGCGGGACGATGCCCAACCCACTAAGCCACACCAGTCAGGGCATAAAAATCATTTCTAAATTATTAGAAAATAAAAAGAGCATTCCCCTACAATCCTGACATTCTAACAAATCATATTATTTTAACTGACTGTTGCTTTCTACTACTTGCTTTTGCATATATATGTAGTGAATATATTTTATATATATCTATAAAAATTTCTAGAACATAATCAGAATATAAAGTATTAAACTGTAATAACGACAACGCGACATCCTTAAGTTACAATCATCAACAAGTTGCAACTGGTATATTTAGCGGATCCTTGATATTAGTGCGTAGTTCTCTTTGGACACAGTATGACCCCAAGAGAGTAGGGTGCTTCTTTTAAGACTACTGCTATGTAGGCTGTAGACTTAAAATCCTCATGGTTCTCATGACTGATATACCAGAACCTACAGGGGCAATAAGACAGCCAGAACTGGGGCACCTTGAGTTAAAGCTCTCTTACTTGAAGCATCTCAATCCACGCAATCCTACTGGAACCAATCTAAGGAAAACAAGGTTGCTCAATGGCCTGACAGAATACTTACTGCTACCATGTAAAGCCTGCTAAGACTGTTCTGGATTTCTCAGCAGTGTGACCCTCTAGAACATCATAACATAACTCATACTAACAAACCTCAAGGTGCTAACTCAAAGCCAGCAGCAGACATTCACCTCAGTTTGCTAGGGCAGTTTACAAAATTTAGCATAGCAAGTCACTCAAATAGCAATGGGACGTGTGGTGGAAGAAACACAAATTATTCTGGCACTTTACCATTAGCTAACGTTTATTGAATTTTTACTATGTGTAAGACATTGTATTAAGTTTTTCCACATACTGTCTTTTCTAATCCTATCAATCACCCTATTTCCTCTGAGGTAAATAATCTCTATCAGATATAAAAAAACCTGAGGCTCAGAGAGATTAAATGAATGTCCCAAAGTCCCAAGGGCAGGACCATGCAGAGCCAAGGATGTAGCGCAGCTCAGTATGCTTATAAACCCTTGCTCTTGATCAGTGTGTTACGATATCTCCCAACATTATCAATATTTCCATGAAAAAAACAGTAAATTTGACAAAGACTTTAAAATATAAAGGGGTTTGATGGGCCCTCTGAAGCCTATCCATGTACACAGACCCCAAGTTAAAAAACCCTGCACTAAAGATTTCAAGACACCTAATACAGCATAAGTTTAAAATTTGGAAAAATAAGGTAAAACAATAATAATAATAGCTACCACTTACTGCACACCTACTATGTGCCAGAGACACTGTGATTAGTGCTTTGCATATATCACCTCATTTAGTTTTCTCCTACAATACAACACCCATTACTCTGATGTGAAAACTGAGGTTCGGAGGACTTTAAACAACTTACCCAAAGGTTTGGGAGTTAACTAAGCTTATGCTGACTCTTTCTATGACACCAGTTCCCACTAAGGCAAATACTGAATCAATACCGGGTCGAGGGTTTAAACTTGCTGCCCAACAAACACAGAGCAAACCCTGAAGGCATATTTACCTGTATGATTTATGTAGTTCCATGACCTTCTCTTCAAGTTCCTTGGTCTGATTTGGGGCCAGTTTAAAGTCACTAACGTAATCCACGCCATGGAGTTCTGGGTCATAGTCGCCCAGCTCAGACTGGATGGTATAAGAGCCCAATAACGCTAAGGTTGCAAAGGAACAAGGCAGACGTCCTGCAACTATGTCCTGCCGAAGCTGAAGACATAAATAATATCTATAGCCAAAAGAGAGAAGATGTTACCATGTCAGCAACAACAATAACAAAATGTAGGGCGAGAAAAAGGAAGAAAAGTGGGGGGAGAAGAGAGGAGAGAGAAAAAAAGAAGTGATTAAGTAAATATGAGATAATATTAATAACTGTTCAATCCAGGTAGTAGGTATATGGTTGTTCCTTGTACTGCTATTTGTTCTTTTCTGTGTGTTTGAAATTTTTTCATATAAAAAAGTCTTGTTTTTTTTTAAACTGCAACTATGTTGGAGTCACAGTTGGGAAGAAGTTTAGAAAGAAAAGAGGAAAAGTTAGGAAATCTGAAGGAGGTGAAGAAACTAATGTTTCGTTGAGTGCACTAAGAACCATATATACATATATTATCTTGTCTCATCTTCACAAAGAAAACTTTGAGAAGGGATCATTGCTGGTTATAGACAAGGAGTCCGTCTCAAAGGGTAAGCCTGCTCAGTGTTGGACAGTAACAAAGGCTGTTTGACTTTGAAATTGGGCCCTGTCGTTTCTACTACACTGCTTTGCCAGTATATTGTTCTTCATATACAAAAATGGCATTATTGATACATTTTCACTACAATATGAATATTTTTCAGTGTGTTTTTCCTCCAAGATCTTAAGATGCATTCAGCCTTCACACGCTATCATCTTGTAAGACTAATTCCACCTGTGTGCTAACCTTTGGGAATGCAGATTGGTATTAAAACAGTTCAGGTCAACAAACAACTGACTGTCCCTCCACGTGTTATACACTCGTTTCTGTCCGTATGATGTTCACACCTATGATGCTGACCTCCGAGTTCTTGTTCTAACTGACTGAATTGACCAGTTCAGACGGTTTTACGCAAGAGGAAAGCTTGCTCTCTGTACTTAGTCACCACTACATTTACGTTTAAAAAAGAGCAGTGCCAACCAACCACAAGAATCTTAATTAAGTTCCTCTAAAATGTAGATAATTAAAGATTTTGAGAGATTTGTTTTGTTGTATATGTAATAAACCTCAATGAAGAAGATGAGTAAGTAGCAACTCTAAGAGACAAATATTACCCGTGAAAAAGAAATAACCAAGGTATTTTTTCAGGCAGAGGTAGAGTATCTCAACTTTAAGAATGTACTCAGTATAACTAGACAAAGAATAGTTTTTAAAAAACAATATAGATATTTCATAGGACTTAACAATCAGGTTTTTTAAGAGTCTTAGGTTATTACTCCTATTTGAGAGAGAAAAATACTAAAGCCCAGGAATGTATGTTTGTCTGCAATCAGATGGTTGAACAGCAAAGAGCAAAGCTAGAAAGTAATTTCTCAACAATCAACAGTTCAATTTAAAACACATTTGCCAAGCACCAACTATGTATAAGCTCCAAGCAAGAGGCTATGTGCATAAATATGTACAGAAGCACTCTTTACTATATACTGCTTTTCCATTTTCTTTTTGTTAATATTTATATAGAATCTAATAAAGGCCACATTCTTAAACCAGTAAGCTGTTTTTAAAAAGTACAAGATTTATTTCCTAAATTAAGTGGGCTCAAAAATTACTAACTGAAGAATATTTAGTTCACCAGGGTCATGTATGTAATCATACACTTTAAAAGGAAGAACTAATAATAACCCCTTAGGCTTTAGCTTTTTAAATCCCTATAAGAAAGAACATGGTGAGAGAGGAGTATTTAAAAAAAAAAAGTGAAGCTATTTTACTACATTTGCGTCTTGCCCTTTGGAGGCTGGTGTGGTTTACAGGTGGTTCTGTCCATGGCTTGGCATAATACCCATGATAAGCAAGGTTAATTTCCCTGCCAATTTCTTCCAGTCAAGTCACAGATATTTAAGGCTTTCAGGCTCACTTATTTGCAAGCCTGCCTTGCGGTAATCAGAAACTTTCTATCTTAGGTTTAATAGCTCATCATTTTTCTTCAATTCTGAAAGGAGAAATTCCCAGAGCTCATGAAGTTAGTGAGAATTACTTATTACACAGCTAACTATTAATAAATGGTTTACCTTGTTATATCTTCTGTTAACTGTGCTGGGTCAGGTGGATAAAACTTTACATTAAATGTGAAATTCCAAGGGACACCTGTAGAAATAAATGCAAAAGAATTGTATGTTTATGACTAAGTTTCTGATTGTTAGAAATACCTAAAAGTATTCAAAATTTTCTCTTTCTTGAAGTTTTAATATTTTCATGCTTTGTGAATGAAATAGTTTCATCTTTTAAAATGTTGTTTAGATACCACTTAAGAGGCAGAGTTAGAGGATCTCATTTTTTAAAAATCTAACAATATAGTCTTGTTTACAAAAGATTAAAACTATATAGGCAAAATAACACAAAGGAAACCATCTTATAGGTCAACATGGTTACAGCAGTAGTTTTCAAATTGTGATCTATTTACCGCTCTGGGTCCTCGGAAGTCTTTGAATGATCTACAAATGTTCTCTTTTGGTGTTGGCATTTTTTGTGATGTCTCTCAATATAGGCGTACCTCATTTTATTGAACTTTGCTTTATCACACTTTGCAGATATTGTGGGGTTTTTGTTTTTTTGTTTTTGTTTTTTAACAAATTAAAGGTTTCTGATAACCTCGTATTGAGCAAGTTGATCAGCACCATTTTTCCAACAAGTTCAGGTGATGGTTTGCCTTTTTTATCAATAAAGTATTTTTTTAAATTATGAATATTGTTTTCTTAAACATAATGCTATTGAACACTTAGAAGACTACATTATAGCATAAACATAACTTTTATATGTACTGGGAAACCAAAAATTTTGTGTGATTCTCTTTACTGTGATACTTGCTTTATTGAATAGTCTGAAACCAAATGGGAAATATCTCCAAGGTACGCCCAAGAGAAACATCAACATGAAAGAGAAACATTGATCAGTTTGCTTCTTGTCAGCGCCTTGACTGGGGACCAAACCTGCAACCAGGCATGTGCCCTGACAGGGAATCAAACCACTGAGCTCTTGTTTTGTGGAACGCTGCCCAACAAACTGAGCAACACCAATCAAGGCTGTATTACTTTCTGATATAATAAAATCATATCAACCTAGCCATTGTTAATTCATAATTTCCCATACAAACTTAAAAAAAAAAGGTGATTTCTATATTACCTATAAAAATGTTTGGCTAGAGCAAATCAATATGGAAAACAAGATAGCTAAAGAATGTTTAAACTATGTGAATTCAGCATTTAAGAACTTTAATCATAAATTTGGTTATTTCATAATGTATGTAAATATTTTTTTTAATTGTACAAGAAGAATAACAGTAAGGAAATCAAATTAGCAAGAGTTTACTGCCCTGACTGGTGTATCTCAGTTGGTTGGGTGTCATTCCACAAAACAGAAGGTTGCCGGTTCAATTCCCGGTCAGGATACATGCCTGGGTTGCAGGCTGTGTCTTTCCTTGGGAGCATGTGCAACTGACCAGTGTTTCTCTCCATTTCTCCCTCCCTTCCCCTCTCTCCAAAAATAAATAAATAAACTCTTTTTTTTTAAATTAGCAATAGTTTATAGAGTGATTTTTTTTTCTTTGCTCTGTGTTAAGTAACTGATATCAAAAGCTTAATAACACCAGGGTTGGTGGGGGAAATAAAACACTTTCATCTAATGCCACTCTGAATATAAACTGGTACAATACTATGGAGAATAATTTGACAATATCTATCAAAACATAAAATGTGCCTGGTTGGTGTGGCTCAGTGGATTGAGCACTGGCCTGCAAAGCAAAGAGTCGCCAGTTCAATTCCTAGTCAGGGCACATGCCTGGGTTGTGCGCCAGGTCCCCAGTAGGGGGCGCATGAGAGGTAACCACATGTTGACGTTTCTCTCCCTCTTTCCCCCTCCCTTCCCTTCTCTCTAAAAATAAATAAATAAAATCTTTTTAAAAAAGTATATATACCCTTTTGTCCAAAAATTTCAATTCCATAAATCTATCTAAACATATACTTAAATGTGGTCAAAATGAAATAAGTGTAAGAAATTGTTTACAATAGCAAATGTCTGGAAACAACCTAAATATATTTATTTAGCAAAAGAAGATATAGCTCCAAGACATACTGCTTAGTGGAAAAAAAACTCAAGGCAAAGAACAGTACAGACAGAAAGCAACTGTGAAAGCTGGGGTAGAAAAATGTATGTACTACAGGTATGATTACATACACATAGTCTATTCCTGTGAGGATATACAATAAACTAGTTATAGTAGTTGAGAAACTAGAAGGGGAGCTCCTGGGGAGAGAAAGTGAGAGGCTAGGGGAAAATGGTTAGGAGAGAGGCCTACTGTCACTACATGCTATTTTATAACATTTGAACTTTGTACTTTGTATACATACTATTTAATAGATATATGCATATATGTATAGATATACACACATACATACATATGTAATTTTAAAAAAGGGTAATCTTCGTCTCCTCCCACGAAAATGCTAATATCCAAGGACAAGAATTTTTTCTGTTTTATTTAACATGTATCCCTAGTGCCTAAAACAGTGCTTGGCATATCATGGACGCTCAAGAAATACTTGAGTGAATGAAATAAAGTAATTGATCTCACGCACTGTTGGAAAGGTTATAGCAGAATGCTACAGCTCCAGAAAAAAAATATTTTTTTTTAAAGGACTGCATAAAAGAAGAATAATAGGCATGAGTATATTAAAACTATTTATTGCCCTGGCCAGGTGGCTCAGTTGACTGGAGTGTCGTCCCATACACCAAAAGGCTGTGGGCTGGGTTCCCGGTCAGGGCGCGTACCTAAGGTTATAAGCTCCATCCCTGCGTGGGGCGCATACGGGAGGCAAGCAATCAGTGTTTCTCTCTCACAGCAATGTGTGCGTCTGTCTCTCTTTCTCCCTCTCTCCCTCTTCCTCCCACTCTCTCTAAAATCAATATATATATCCTTGAGGGAGGATTTAAAAAAATTAATTTATTAATTAACCCTGATCCCCCATTGACCTCAAGTTACTAGACCTAATCAAACAAAACTACAAAAAAACGACAACCTTGTATTCTGGTTGGACTTTTCTTCTCTATTTAACCCAAAATAAGGAAGTTTAACTGTATTAAAAACAATATCTAAACAGAAACGTCCCCCAAATTAACTCTTTTACTTTTGTTAATAGCAATTATAAGCAGAGGAACCCAAACTTTCAGTTCCGATTTTTTCCATGCAAAAGGTACAAGTTTGGGATACTTTTTACAGAAGATATCCAGTTTCACTGCACATAAGCTCAGGGTTAAATGCAATAGGGGGGCTAAAAAGTTAATCAGTTGGAATTGTTAAAAATATTAAAATTAAGCTTTAGTCAGTGACCATTTCTAGAATATGATACATATTGTTAGTATACCTTACAGAGAATGTTTCGTGAAAAAAAAAAAAAATGGTGGCTGGAAAAGCCCTGAAAAGTTTTAACATTAAAATTTCTGCCTCTAAATCCGCAACACTTCAATGACATTCCTGCCAAAAGTGCATACCTTTAAGATTCATGCACCATGAGGAAACATCAGACAAACTCAAAGTGACCACTGAAAAAATAGCTGCTCTGGGTTCTTCAAAACTATTAATACTATGAAATACTTTAAAGACTCAGGAGCCAGATTTAGTTGTCCAGATTAAAGATAACTAAAGAGATGTGATAACTAAATGCAGAGTATCGCCTTGGGCTTTCTTTTCTATAAAAGCATTATTGGAACAACTGACAAATAAGGTCTACAGGTTATAGTATTGCCTCAACATTAATTTCCTGCGTTTAGCAAAGGTTATGTAAGAAACCATGTGTAAGAAACCAATTTCTAGTTTTTAGGATACGCAAACTGAAGTGTTTAGGGGTAAAGGGTATCATGACTGTAACTCTTTTTTAAGTGAGGTGGAACTCCCACAAAACCATTTTAAAGTATAAAATTCAGTACATTTACTCACATAATTCAGTGGCATTGGGCACCTTCACAATGTTGTACAACCATCAACTCTGTCTAGTTTCAAAACATTTGCATCACCTTCAAAAAAAGACTCCGTATCCTTTAAGCACTCACTCCGTTGGCTCTCCCAGCCTCTGGCAATCTCTAAGCTGCTTTCTGTCTCTATGGATCTACTTATTCTGGGTATTTCATATAAATGGCATCATATAATATGTGGCCTTTTATGTCTGGCTTCTTTTACTTCTATGATGTTTCTGAGGTTCATCCATGCTGTACTCCATTACTTTTTACTTCATTGCTTTTTTAAGGCTGAATAATATTCCATTGTACAGACCTACCCAATTTTGTTTGTCATTATCCATTGACAGACATTGGGTTGCTTTGTTTTCCCTGTTTTGACTGTTGCAAATGGTACTGCTATGATGCAACTTACTCTCTAACCAACTAAGTTACCCAGCCGGGGCCTATAAACTCTATTTTAACTTTTCTTCCTAAGGAGTCTTTGTGTATAATCATTTATTCCTAAGTAAAATTGAATATTAAAAGTATTTTCATTGAATGGGGCTAGGACCCACGTTTTTCTTTGTCATGTCTGAAATATGCTGAATATTTTTTTGCTGACTTGCATTTTAAAACAAGATTTGCTAGGCTGGGAGCAAATATGGAAAGTTGCCAGTCCAAAGGAGTATTTTGTTTCTCTGTCTTAAGAAATATAAATTATAAATAGGGTCTAAAGAAAAACTTTTCACTATAATATTATTTTCATTTAAGACACAAAAATTAAAATTTGGTTTCAGGTAATAAAGAGTTGACACTTACCAATCATGATGAATATCATCTTTGCAGTTCCTAGAAGTTTCCTCAAAATAAACTAAACTAAAAGGACATCAAGTCATAAACAGAGGAGGGGGAGGGGCCTCTACCCGTTAGGCAGCCCACTGAGCCTACAACCAAAAAATACTAATCTATACTTTTTTGACCTAGAAATAGCTATTCCTAGACACTAGCTGGAGAAGGGTGTGCAGCAGTAATATATTTTAGAGGGTCTGACGCTAGGAGAAGGCCAGAACGTCAGAAGGGTCAATTGACAAGGAATTCTTATTCTCCTATTCTTATACTTCGATTTGGAAGAGGAATGCCGAAAACGTACGAAAAGAACCACAGGGAGGAAAACATGAGGACGGTTAGTCCGGAACAACTTAAAAGGAACAAAATGAGGCAGCACACTTCTAATTGAAGGCTACTACAGTTTCAGTCACTACCCTTTTGAGAATGGACTCGCATATCCTTTTTCTCTTTTCATCTTTGTTCTTTTCCACCTTCTGTTTCTTTCGACTGTTCCTATCTTCCTCAACTTTGCCTCGTTGTAAAAAAGAAAAAAAAATCATCAAGATCTGACCCACATCTCAACAGTGTCCACTACTGCTGTATCTTTCTATTATGGAATCTCCTCCTGCCCGGGGAAGGCTTTAGCTCAATTTCAAAGCCGTCTGCAATAGTCAGGATTCTAAAGTGACTAACAGCCAGAAAATGGTCAGAAATCCTCTGACCTACTAAAAGAAAGAACTATAAAAAAGGCAATGTTCACTTACCACGAACCTGCTTTTTTATTTCTTTGGCAGAGTCCAGCCATGTCTGCGAAAAGAAGAAAAGGCATTCACACAGATCTCCAAAACATAAATAAGAGAGCACCAGAATCAGGATTACTGACCATCTCAGACAGTGCTTCCAGGTCAGCCTACAGCTGCAACATTCTTTGCATTAATTCCACACAGCATAGTAATTTCGAATAGAAAAATAGGGCTGGACGGCTGGGCTGGAATCCTAGCTCTACTACTTCCTAGCTGAGTGTCTTTAGGCATCTCTGCACCTCAATTTCCTCATCTATAAAATAAGATATTAGTAGAGTGCCTATCTCAGAGAGTTACTGTGAGGAGTAAATGAATATATATAAAACTCTTAGTAAACAAGAAATGCTAAATAAGCACTTGTTATTTTTATTATACCACAAAGGCTAGTAGAGGTCTATAACCAGAATTACTGACATCACCCAGATCTTATTTTTCCCTCCAACTCTGACCTCCGGTCTTGTCTAGCTTTTCTATGTCAGCACAGCGCCTGGTACACGGTTCATAGTCAATAAATGTTTACTGAATGACTATTTTGTTTCCTTTGACTACTCTTGTCCACACTAACCTCTCCCTTCACTGTTCTTCAGTCCCACTTAGAGTCTGCCCCTGACTGTGATGGACCACACAAAATAATGGTGCTTGAAAAAAGCCTCACCCTTAACACCTTTCATAGGCTCCTAGGGAAATTTTTAAAGACAGAAATTTCTAAATTAAATTGCTTGAAAGATTTTTATTGACATAAGATACATACAGAAAAGTATATAAAACATAAGTGTATAGAGCAATAAATTATCAAAGCAAACATGTAACATTACCAGCATCCCAGGAGCCCCTCCCAATCCTTCCCCATTCCCTCCTCTAAAAAGTTTAAAATTGAGTTGTAGTGGTATTTAGACAATAAGAGTAAGGTGCCACCTCTTCACCCTTTACCAACAAGGGCAAAGCACAGGTGACCATCCAATTTGCCCCACCCCGGCAATGAGCTTGAACGCCGCCATCTTATATTTCATTGTATTCCACTTTAACTGTTATATAAAGACAGTCACTACAATAGACAATAAGCACAAGAGTGAGGACTAGTTTCCTTTTATCTCCCCTGCTTCTACAATTAACATAGATGATTAAGAAATATATGTTTAAAATGCCACAATATAAAATTGTTCTATAGTATAAAACTAAGCACACATTTGTTTAAGCCGTGACAGAAAGGGGATAACCTGGGTGTTTCTCCTTCATCTCTCATCAAGACCAAAGGACTTTAGGTCCAAAGGCAAGTGAAGACTTTAAATGCCACCAACTGATAAATTTTGTGGAACCTATGAGAACTATGGTTTATACCACGTAATCAAGAATTCTAAACAAAGACTGCTTAATACCACTTTGGAGTAAACATCTCTCCACCATAATGGGGCAGCTCCATATTTTCCATTATTTTTAATAGAAACCTCCCAAAATAACCTGAAGCTACCAAGTTTCATACAGGGATTCCATGAGCCATTCTATGAGTCTGGGGCTAGAATTTCGCCCCAAGTTGACATAGAGAGGACAAACCCAGATCTGTGTCAATCACATGGTACCCCAAGGTATAAGCTACCTGATAGAATATATTATTGTTGCTTTGGTACCTAAACTTCCAAATAAAAATTAAAAAAATAGTGTGTACCAGATAATAAAAATCAGTGTGCACAAGAATAGGTACTTTTATGTTCAATTTAAATGATTCATTTCATAGCATTTTATTTTGCCAACAAATATTTGAGGAACACCTCCACATGCTAGGCACCACAGTTACGAAGAGGGATTTAAAAATAGCACTTGTCTTCAAGGAGCTGTCTGTCTAATGGAAGCAGTGAACACTGAACACTCCGTTTGTTCTGGGTGTGAAAATTACTATAATAGGAATCTGTGCGAGTGCTATGCTGGAGCAGACAGTGCTCTCAGAGCACCGAGGAGCTGCACCAAAATGGACTGGGGATGAGAGGCAGTTAGGAAATGTTTCTCAAAAGAATGTCTGGGAGATCTACACTGAGGCTTGAAGGACAGACAAGAACGAGCCATGCAGAAAAGAAGAGGAAGTAATTAGAAAGGCACAAAGTATAACAGAGGACATGATGTATCTGAGTTCTGGCCTGCACTTCAACATGGCAGGCGCACAGGGGTAAGGGGGAGAGATGTAAAATGGAACGGCGGACATAGTTTTCCATGCTAAGAAACTTGGACTTTATCGAGTTCTAGGCAAGGGGGAGCTACTGAAGGATTTAAAATGGAGTGACATGAATTTGAGGAAACAAGGCTGTCCACAGGGAAACCAGATAAGAGGTTCTTGGTGAGAATGAGCAATGTGCTCCAGAAAGGAATAATGGTTATGGGTGCCAGTTTTGAGGTCAGATAGTCTTGAGTTCTAATCCTACCTTGACCTCTCCACCACTTATTTGTAATATGACTGACCTTACATAAGATAATCTTTCTGAGTCTCAATTTGCTCATGCATACAATTGGGACAAAACTGCCTTCCTCATAGTTACTGTGGATAAAATTATTTCATGTAGCTATATTTCAAAAAACATATAGCCAGTACTAAATAAATTATACTGATACTGATAATCAAAAGAGTATAATGGGATAAAGTCTACAGGACTGAGAAGAAAGATATTTAGGAGCTAAATTAGTACAGTATAACTGGTTTTTGGTAAGGTATAACGGTGAAAGATAATTTCCAAGCTGCTGGCTTGGTAAACTGGGGAAATGTGGGAATAGGAAATTCCCACATCTGAAATAGGAAATGGAATAAATTTTCATGAAGAAGAGAAAAGATAGCAAAAAACTGGAAAAAACAAAAGTGTCTCCATGTCAGGAGTCCATTTTGCCAATTATATCTGGTGAATTAAATAAATTAACATTTTAAATAGAATTTTAGTTTTACATTAAAAAAACTGCATTCCTATATAGGTAAACATAGCTCGCCTCCTTGTACAACCACATCAAAATTACAACTAAATTTTAGAACAACCACTACTCCGAACTGTCAGAAATCGAGTTGAATGGAAGTCTGACAACTATGGAATTAAAGAAACCACATCCATCCAGACAGACTGGAGGAGCGGAGATGCGGACAGGGCTGGTCCCACATCCAAGTGTGGTAGATAAAAATTCAGGAGGGATATCCAGGGGTGAGGAGTGCCAGCCCCACAACAGGTCCCCCAGCCTAGGGTTTCAGTACCAGGAAAACAAGTCCCCATAACTTCTGGCTGCAACAATGGCAGGGATTGAGTCAGTGGAACAAAATTCTAGAGTCCCAAGCAGTTCCTCCTTAAAGAACCCACACACAGACTTACTCAGACTCACTACCTCTGAGCTCCAACACCACAGTAGCAGCTTGAGAGGCACCACTGACATACAGGGAGGAGCTGAAGTGTCTGGCATCAAGGTGAGAGCTGGGGACAGCTTTCTCCCAGGCAGAAAGGCGGGCAGAGGCCACTATCCCTTTTCTGAACCCACCCCCAAGAAAGCCACAAAACCGGCAGGCAGGTGCCATATCTGAGACTCCATCAACCTAACACTGTTTGTCCTGCCGGAGATCTCCTGAGGCTCTGTCTCATCCAATTTATAGCTGTTAACCGTGGCTTTTCCATAAGAATGGCTGGTCTTGGCTCATGCTTCATCACTTCCTAATTCCTTTCAAACAAGCAACAGCCAGCCTAAGTGAGTAAGTGGTCCCAGGCCCAGCATTAGCAGTAGCCCGCCTAGATTCACAGCTTGGCTTTGCCTGGTAATCTCCAAGCCCAGCACATGTAGCAGCCATCTCAGGTTGTTTTATGCTCAGGCAGGGTGGCCTCAGGCAAAACACAGGTGGGGGCTGACCTTGGCATACACCACCGCGGAAACCCCAGGGCCTGAACAACCAGTGCACAGCTACAAACCATGTCAGACCACCACCGCCCTGCCCCTGCACAGCTTGATCCTCCATGAAGGGTGAAGATTGGTGGTCAGTGGTCACAGCCAGTCCTTGCAGCTGCCTGGCCTAGACAAATGCCTCCCTTTGACCTGCCAACAGCAACCAAGGCTCAACGATGAAAGGAGGGTGTACTCAGCCCACTGAGGGTGCACCTAGAGTACCCAGCTTGGATGATAGGGGAGGTTGTACCACTGGACCCTACAGGACACCGACTATGTTAGGCCACGCTACCAAGACAGGGAGTCATGGCAGCTCTACCTCATACATAGAAACAAACACAGGGAGGCTGCCAAAACAGGGAGACAAAGAAACAAGTCCCAACTGAAAGAACAGATCAAAACTCCAGAAAAAGAACTAAACAAAATGGAGATAAGCAATCTATCAGATGCAGAGTTCAAAACAAGGGTTATAAAGATGCTCAAGGAACTTAGTGAGGACCTCAACAGCATAAAAAGGATCCAGTCAGAAACAAAGGATACACTAATTGAAATAAAGAACAATTTACAGGGAAAGAACAGTAGAGTGGATGAAGCTGAGAATCAAATCAATAATTTGGAACATAAGGAAGCAAAAAACAACCAATCAGAACAAGAAGTAAAAAGAATCCAAAAAACTGAGGATAGTGTAAGCAGCCTCTGGGACAACTTAAATGTTCGAACATTTGCACCATAGGGGTGCCAGAAGGAGAAGAGAAAGAAAAAGATATTGGAAATTTATTTGAAAAAATAATGAAAGGAAACTTCCCTAATTTGGTGAAGGAAATGCATGTGCAAGTCCAGGAAGCACAGAGAGTCCCAAACAAGATGGATGCAAAGAGGTGTAGTCCAAGACACATCATAATTAAAATGTCAACGTTTAAAGATAAAGAGAGAATCTTAAAAGCAGCAAGAGAAAAAAAAGTTAGTTACCTGCAGGGGAATTCCCATAAGACTGTCAGCTGATTTCTCAAAAGAAACTTTGCAGGTTAGAAAGGATCGGTAAGAAATATTCAAAGTCACGACAAGCAGGGACCTACAGCCAAGACTGCCCTACCCATTTAGAATTGAAGGGCATATAAAGAGTTTCCCAGACAAGAAAAAACTAAAGGAGTTCATCATCACCAAACCATTATTACATGAAATGTTAAAGGGACTTACTTAAGAAAAAGAAGAAGATCAAAATTATGAACAGAATGGCAAAAAATATATATCTATCAACAACTGAATCTAAAAAACAAACTAAGCAAACAAGAACAGAGACAGAATCACGGATACAGAGAGCATTTTGATGGTGGCCAGATGGGAGGGGGTGTGAGAGAATGAGTGAAGAGGTGAGGGGATTCAGAAGTACAAATAGGTGGCTACAGAACAGCCATGGGGATGTGCAGTACAGTACAGGAAATGGAGTAGCCAAAGCACTTACACGCATGACCCACAGACATGATCAATGGTGTGAGGATTGCCTGAGGAAGTGGGGGATGCTGGGTGGAGGGGAGCAAAGGGGAAAAAATTGGGATAACTGTAATAGCATAATCAATAAAATAGCATTTAAAATAAATACGTAAATAACTGCATTCCTTCTTGAACTTAAAAAATGTTTCAAAATAACACAGAAATGAAGAACAGCATTATCCTGATACAGATCTCCATTCGTTCAACTGAATAGTTACAGGTCTCGCATGTGTTTCAAGATACCTTCTCACATACTATTTCTGTCATTTGAAATACTCTATCAAGATTTCTTCATCTGTAAGATTCCTAACTATCTCTTATATTATAGATCTTATGTTACTTTCTGCAGAAAACCGTTTCTATTTGATACCCATCTTACTTATGTCCCCTAGTCAGTCTGGGAGTTCCCTGAAAAAGAGACTATGTGTTTTATAACTCAGCCCAGCAGAAGGCAGATGCTATCTACCTGATAATGTTTGATGAATGAATGAATGAATGAACAAATAAAGAATGATACTGAGATAAATCAGGATAGAAATGATAAAGTTTTAACTAAGGGGATGGCATAAGTCTCTCACAGGGCTATAGAAGTTCTCATGTCCTTGCTTTTCCTCTTTTCTTGCCAGACTCGGCTTGGCAATTATCACATAGTCAGTAGGGAAAGAGAACAAGCAAGCTATTCCATGCGAGAAAAACGTCAATTCAATTAACTTTCCTCCCTGATAAAAGTACCAAATTCTCTACAAACGAAATACACACATGCAGATGCTCTTAAGGAGAGAAGTTACAAAGGATAAATCTTTACGCACACAAAAGGAGGCACTAGAGACTGGGAATGTATTCATTCTTCCTTATAAAAATTTACATCTCCTTGTATCATGGTTCACATCCCCACCGCCCACAATATGAGTAATTAATTCTGTAGTTAGGAAACAAAAAACAAGAAACAAAGATAAAATGCAAAAATCAAGGAAAGAAAAATAAAAAGCTAAAGAAGAATATCACTTAGGAAGGGGAAGGAGTTTCAGGAGTGAGGTGACTGTGTGGCTTTGAGGAAGCCACTCAGTCTTTATAAACTACAGTCTTCTCATCTCTAAAATGAGAGGGATGAGCCTTAAGAACCTGTTTTCAGAATGACAGAAAACTTAGATATATGACTATCACAGATTAACTGCTCTGCAGATTTAATCATTCCATGAATATCTATTTACTATTAGTGAGAGTATCTGGAAATCTGGCTCATTGAAACTAAATATATAAGGAATGGTAACTAAAATGAAGTCAGATAATCTGACTAAAGACATTAATTTTAAGTAAAAATTATGCTATTCTCCAGTATTCCCTACCTGAGCAAAGATCAGGTAGATTATTCAACCTTAAGTATGGTCCAGAATGCACCTCTAGATTATGAAACACAAATCTAATTTTTTTAAGCAAAGGCTTTGGTTACTTGGTAATTCCTTTTTAAAATAACACTATCATAATAACAATATATAGCTAATTTTTATTAAATGCTTTCTACATACCAGGCACCATTCTACATGCTTTTATAAAGATTATCTCACTATAATTCCTATTTTGCCAGTAACAAAAGAGATGTAAAAGTAATTTATCTAACTCATAACTAGTAAATGGAAAGCAGTTCTCAAAAGTGTAATATGTCTACTCTCTCAGCAAACATTTATTGAGTGCCTACTGCGCTCAAGCCAGGCAATGTGCCAGACAATGACATTTTTTAGGAAATCACAGTCCAGTGAAGAAAACAGGCATGGGCCCAGAGCAATAGATGACAACCCACAACAACATCCATCGCTGGGAATCTCAGAACCCTAAAGACAAAAAAGAAAAGAAAAGGAAAGAAAAGAGAAAAGAAGGTTCTACTAGCTTAATTCTACAAAGGTGGGAGAGAGGGAATGTTGTACAAAGGATCAAAAGTCGGAAGGACTTTGGACTTACCAATAGCAACATTGGAAACCAGAAGTCAATGGAGTAATGCCTCCAAAAAGAAGGTAAGTTTCAAGTCTAAAATTCTATACCCAAGCAAACTAACAACCAAATATGAGGGTAGAATAATGACATTTTTCAGACACATAATGTCTGAAAAAGATTATATCCCATGTACTATTTCTCAGAAGAAGCACTCTAACAAAACACAAGGAAAAGGGAGGATCAAGGAAGCAGGAGAAATATCACTAGAAAGTTACGTACAAGACAGAAGAGGCAACCTACCCACACTGAAGAAGTGTGACTCAAGCGATATCATACATAGCAAGGGAGGACTGTCATCACCAAGACTGCTTTTGTTACAGTACTGGCCCTTTAACCTGGCGATGCTAAGGAATTCTTCCCTGGATTCATTTTTAGACACAGTTTGCTCAGGTCAAGTGCTCATGAAGTTCCTGCTTTCCCCTCAATGCAGGATAGGCTAAAGACCCTCATTGTGACCCAAAGAAAAATTCTGCTTTGACCTATTTCTGAGAGCTGAGGGTTAGCCACAATGAATTTAGAAGCAGAAAATATAGAACGGCTCATTGCCCCTGACATGTTCCTTTCAGATGGACCTGCCAGATGCCCTAAATATAAGCCCTATGTTTCTCAGGATTCAATTGCCCACTGACTCCCCCACAAGGGGTTCTTATAAACTATCAGGAAAGTTAAAGCTAGATAAAGATTCAAACACATCAGCTTTTCTTTTCCAGAAATATGTTATCTATGAAGGATAATAATGCCCTTTTTTACACAGCCAGGTTTATTCTGCTATTCAGCTTTTATATTAGGCAATTTTAACTTCACTTTGTATATTAACATATAAATGTGTATAAATAGAGCAATTTAATAGCTGCTTATTAAAAATAAATAAGATGGTGAAAAGCACTATAAAGGAAACATTTGCCAACAGGGCAGAGTATGAATGGCACCAACAGTGGTGAAGGTTTTTGTACCAATGTGGGCCCTAGAAGCTCAACTACAAGTGGGAAGAATTTCCTTTGCTGAATGTCTTTGGATGAGCCAGCTTCCGAAATTTAAGCATGCCTGGTTCATAGGAAAATCATTTCCAGTTATATTAAACAAGTACTCAGTGGCTTTATTTACATGCCAAATTCAAGCATTCTCAATTACTCTCAAATCAAACTTGGGCCAATATAAAAACATTCAATTTTATCTCACTACGCTTGTATAACATAAAATACATTTCACAGTATTTTCCTTGATCTGTGGAAGAATTTTCTAGCTCAACAGCTGCAGGAAGTTTTTCACTGCAGTTCTAGGGGTATTGTTTTGTTTTTTAGTTATATTCAATCTTTGCTTACGATGGAAATTAGAGGCTTCAGTACAAGTTTGGCTTGGGCCTTTAAGGGGACAAAGTAAATGTTAAATCCTTAAAGAACAATATTAACGTAGTGCTGGTAGAGATGGTTTTTCTGTTTGAATCAACAGTGATTCATAGAAGGAGCAAACTACTGCAAATTACTAGAACTGCTAGTACTATATTCTACAAATAGATTTTATTTAGGCAAAGGCTAATTCCATGTTTTCTAGTGTGCACTCTCTAACTCAAATAACCCAGTTGATAGTTTGTAGTTGTTAAAGGATGCTGTCCCTCAGCTTCTTATAATATAAATCATCTTGGAAAAAGAACCAACTAAAATGGTTTAAACACATTGTATTCAAGACTCTCTGTCCATGCCCTGGTCCCTGTGTAGCTCTCCACATTCATCTGTTATTTTAGCTGGGCTGGATGACTCTTGGTTTCTCCAATGCCACTTTCTCAGCCCCAGGCCATTCCCTCTCCACTTCGCTTGCTCATTTTATCCTTCAGGTTTCAGCTTAGGCATCGGTTCTCCAGAGAGAACTTCCCTAGGTATACCCTCCCATGACATCTTCTATTTTCTTTTGTATGACACTGATCACATTAAACTGTAAACTCCAGAGGGCAGGGATCGTGTCTACCGACTCACAGCTGTATCCGTATCATTTGCATAGCACCTAAAAATACTTGTAAAACTGGTCTAAAGCCTTCATCATTTGATTTTAAGGTAGATATTTGTAATTTTAAGTAATTGGCCCACAAAATAATTCAAGTTTTCTGAGGTAAATACTTGACTTTTAATCTTTCTTCCCTCCTCCATGTTCTCACACTTTCTTTTACTTCCTTCAAAGTTAAATTTACTAGTTTTCTTTTAGGCTGGAAGAAAATGTCAGATTCATTGTATTATTGTTTCAACAATATTGGGACTTTATTCTCTTTTATAATGTTACTCTCAAATTATAAGTACATATCATAATTATCCTATAGTTACAATATTGATAGAACCATCAACTCAACAAATATTTATTATGAACCTCCTACATTTAGATCAAATACTAATTGTATAATACATAAAGTATTGTATTTATTTAATTAGTATTTAGATCAAATACTAATTGTATAATAATATAAAGTTATTGGTATATATGTGCTAATCAGGACACTACACTGTACTGTCCCTGTCTTTTAAAAATTAGCAGTAGATATGAAAGAACATACCAGCAATGATTTTTTTCTTTAAAATGTTCATTCTAGAGAAATAACAGTAACTCTAAGTGCATTGTGTCTTTGGGAGGCAGGCATAAGTACATTCTTAACAACAAAAGAATTAAAGCATTTTTTTCAGCTTCTTACATTACCAGCATTCTCCTCACCTTGGAGGTTTCGTTATCCCAAATGGCTAGACCAAAGTAGTCTTCTTCCAAAAGGTTGAGGTGCTCACACACTCGTTTAAGCAAATCTTGTCCTTTTGCATGTTTCTACAAAGATATGCATACTTTAGTTGAGGTTTCCTCTTATCCCTGTATTTATCACCAAATAAAATAAAATGTCATTCTCTAATTTCCCCTTTTATCCTTGGTTACTAACACTTTCAAATGTGAGTTACAAAAATCTTGTTTCACAATTTGTCAAATATGCAACACACATAGCGGTTTGGAAACAGTGTTGTAATTCAAAGCAAAATTCTGTCTTCCCTCCATCTACCACCACAGCCTCGCCTCTATCCTAAACATGACTTTCTTTATTGTTTGGTGCAGTGTTTCCTGAACCTTGCTATGGGTTGCTGTCAGTCATCATAACCACCTGAATTAACTGAATCAACTGTTGACAGTGACAGTTATTAATGGCTTTGGAAATCATTAAGATTCTCTATCATTCTCAGACCAAATGTCCCATGAGAAAGAACTATGTCTCAAGTCTGTTCAATCTCTTTCAGAAAAATGCATAAAGTGTAAAATTCTAGATACCCTGCATATATTAACTATTGCAGCTGTTATTTCAGTTGTGCTACAAATCATTTTATTAATGTCCCTTTACCTAGAAAATATACCATTACCAAATTTAGGTATTTGTATTCCTGTCTATAGAGAGGAAATGCCCTAACTTAGGAGCTAAAATTTAGAGTTAAAAAAATCCTGGCTCATCCACATACTAGCTAAACAACCTGAGTCTATTCAATTACTATTTCTGAACATTAGCTTTCATATTTACACCTGTCCTACCTATTGACTGGAATAGTTGGGAAAAAAATCAAATGTGCTAATTAATGTCTGCTGAGAAACATTTTTAAAAATAAAAAAATTAGACATAATCTCTCAGAACATATATGATACATGCTATGTCCTTCTCTCCATGAGCTGAGTTAATTTTAATGACTAATAGTAATTCACGTAGATGCTAATTCACTTTCAGACTTAACCCATTTATATTACATCATTTTCTTACCTACATTTTCACTCTAAATGACAGCGATGATTTGGGAATTCTTCAGATATATATCCCTATTCCCTTGTTTGTAATTCCAAACATATAAGTTAAGTGATGGTTGTTTTTGTCAAAGCTCATTTGATGGCAAATTCTGAACTGTTATGGGGCTATTTTTGGTCTTTAATTAACCATCTTAGAATGAATCTTCACATATTTTACCACAAAAATAGTGTGTTTGACCAAATAATGTCTGACTGCTATATACCCTACTAGGTATATTATGAAATGTGCAGAACATATACTTACAGCTTTTCTAAAACCCAAAATATTCTGAATTCTCAAACACATCTGCCCCCCAATGTTTCAGATACAAGGGACCCATATCTGGGATCTTGGTTTGAATGGGAAGGATGTGCGTGAAATAGTTTTCCTCATCTCTAAACTAACTAGTGGTGAGAAACAGAAAGAGCATATGATCAGTCTCCTCTAGTTGCCAGGTATAGTAGCTAT
The DNA here is from genome assembly GCA_004026545.1 of Mormoops blainvillei. Taxonomy (NCBI): domain Eukaryota; kingdom Metazoa; phylum Chordata; class Mammalia; order Chiroptera; family Mormoopidae; genus Mormoops; species Mormoops blainvillei. The sequence continues at coordinate 210,509 of PVJD01000242.1, forward strand.
TTTCAAAGTTCAATAGTTTATTTTTCTTGCCCTGGCTGGTGAGGCTCAGTGGGCTGTCGGCCTGCAAACCAAACAGTTGTCGGTTCGATTCCCAGTCAGGGCACATGCCTGGGTTGCAGGCCAGGTCCCCAGCAGGGAGTTCACAAGAGGCAACCACACATTGATGTTTCCCTCTTTTTCTCCTTCTCTTCCCCTCTCTCTAAAAAAAATAAATAAAATCTTAAAAAAGAAATAGTTTATTTTTCTTGATTTATTTTTTAAAACTTAGAGAGGGAATAACTATTAATAAATATAATATTTTAGACTATTTGTGCTTTGATATATTTGTATTTGCATACAAACAAGTCAATTAAAAAAACTTGTTACAAACAAGATAAAAACATACATGAATTATCTTATTAAAAATAGCTATTATTAGTAATAATCACAACAACTGCTTTATATCAAGCATATAATTGACAATTACTGCTCTAGTTAAAAAAACAGCTAATCAACTTTAAAGGATCATAACTTGTCTTGAGGGAGCAAAAGAATAATTAAATAACTGACATTTTTTTCAATCTTCATTCAATTTCTTATCCTCTCAGGAAATAATAGAGAATTTTAAGAAATGGCATTACTTGATTTAAATTTTTTATATCCTATCTCATGGGGATAAAGAAATGCATTAAGTAAACTAAAGCTTATTAAGGTTTAAAGAGGAGAGCAGAAATGAACAGATAGTAATTTTTTTTGACAAATACAATTATGGGATAGCTCCTTCTAATATCAGAAATTGAGGCTATCCTAGGAAATTTGTCATGGAAGTTTACTCTATAAATAACAAACCTAATTTTTTTTAAGGTTTTATTTATTTATTCTTAGACAGAGAGGAAGGGAGGGAGAAAAAGAGGGAGAGAAATATCAATGCGTGGTTGCCTCTCACACACCCCCTACTGGGAATCTGGCCCGCAACCCAGCCATGTGCCCTGATTGGGAATCAAACCAGCGACCCTTTGATTCAAAGGCTGGGACTCAATCCACTGAGCCACACCAGCCAGGGCACAAACCTATTTTTTTAAAAACAAAATTGTTCTGGATTATAAAAGGAACACATGCTCAATTCACAAGATTTGACAGATGCTTAAAAAAATTGAAGAAAATGGGCTCACTCACAATCCTTCCACACCTCTTCCACACGCTCCAGAAAAAAAAGCCCATAGAAACAGCCATTATACTGGGTCTTATCTCAGGCTATGGCACCACTTACCCAGCCCTACATGAAACAATTTGTAAGTCTTCTAACTACTGAAACTTAAAATGCACTTACGTCTACAACACATTCATATACTGTGTCATCCAACAAAGAAACCTTGCAATGCATGTTTCTGTGTCTTCTGATTGATTTCTGGGAAGCTTTTATTTCTCTTTCTGCTTTTGAGTCAGGATTTTCTTCTTTCACCTCTATTTTAGAGCACTCTTCAACTCCTCCTTCTTCCTTAGATTCAAAATCTGGATCTTCTCTGCGTTCTTCCTGAGCAGGCTACGTATACATGACAGCACCAAGTCAGTAATATATCACAAAACATTCTGTATATACACTTCTACCTATAATAATGCTACCAATAAAAGCACTAACTGAAGAATAAAAAATGTTGAAACAAATATTAGTGATATTAATATTAATTATTTTTCTATAAAAGATATTATGGCCTCCCAAAAGATCTACAGACTGTATTCTTAAAGCTTCATAGTAGAAGGTAGAATCCCATCTTTTGAATCAATAAATGAAGGTTTCACGTAAACTAGAGGACACAGATCTGTTGCTTTCAGTATTATATATTCATCCTGACTATGCTATTACGTATTTTTAAAACCTATCAAAACTTTAACATCTCTGCGCCATGCTCCTTAATTTTAGCAATGTGGCCTAATGAATTGTAAACTGAGATGTGATTTGTCACATATTCTAAATTTTATGAATGGTTAAGAGGGGCTTGGAGACCAATTTTAGAGCACAAAGCAACATATACAGTAGGTTAACAACTGTAACTACCAATTAACTGATATCAGGTATCAATTATGATAAATGCAAAGATCCAAAGAAGCAAGAAACAGGCTGAAATCTGGGTATGCTAGGGTTATTTTGGGGCTATATGGGGCTAAACTGTTATGGGGCTATTTTTTTATCTTTATCCATCTTATAATGAATCTTCATATATTTTACGTTTACATCCCAAAGTTATACAGGTAAGAAGAACAACATTTTGGAAGACTTCTACTTCCAACACAACAAAATTGCCAAAAGATTCTTAACTAAAAACCTCACTAATTCTTTTCTTTCAAAAGAATACATCACTGACATTTAGGAAAAAGGATTTAATTATTTGGCTCCTGCATTACACTTTGGGAGAGGTCTAAAAGGCTCCTTCCCAACCTTCATGACCCTCTTAAAATACAACCTCTTCAGAAAGGTCTTAATAGGCTATCCTGTGTATCCTGTTCTTCACATCAGTACCCTATGTGTTGCCTTCGTAACATTAATTATGATAAATAATTATTTTGTATTTACTACTTTTTTGTCTCCTTCATTGGACTATAAAGTCATCAAGAGTAGGAATCGTGTTTGATTTATAAAAATATAGCAAACACTTATATAACAATTACAATGGCAGTTACTGTAAAAGCATTACTCATATAAACGCATTTTATCCTCATAATAACCTCTGGAAAGGGCACTATTATTATCCCCACTTGACAGATAAGAAGCTGGGCAAGAGAAGTTTGAGTAACTTGCCTAGGATCACAGGGTTGGTAAGTCACATGTCAGTCTGGCTCCAAAATTCATAACCTCAAACCTCTTCACCGTATTTTGGTTTTTACTTACTAATGTATATTCAACTTAGGGCCCGGTATACATAGTAGGTTTTCAATAAATATCTGTTTCATGAATAAATAAATATTAAAAATTGACACATGGCTTTCAAAAAAATCCAAGGCGCTCTAGATGAAAACCACAAGGCAAACTCACTTTTTAAAAAAATCCTGGATAGAAAAGGCCCGCTCAAATGAAATTCTCCTATAACCTTTATTCACAAGGTTTTGATTATAAACACCAGCTTCCAAAAAGCCCCAAAATAGCTTTCTCCTTTAAACAATATCCCCTTGAAATTGTATTTTTTAATTTTGTTTCTTTTTCTTTATATGTAAATAAATACCTGCACCCAATTTATCCCAATTCAGAATTAATGAAGTTTCAATGAATGAGATTTTAGGTAAATCTAGAGTTTTGAACTTCATCTGTTTCAGCTTCAGTACAAATGCTATGATCTTTAGACAAAATAAACCAACCCTGATTCAAATGCTAACTAAAATGAGATATGGATTTTTTCCCTATAGAAAGCAAAGGACCAAAAAAAGCAGTTAAAAACCTCTTGAAAGTACCAGGCATCCTGAAAGATGGTATAATTTAGCTCTTTTGGTATTCTTAAAATAAAATTAATGATATTAAAATATGCAGACTTTCTTTGCCATTACTGTTCATGTTTATTAAATGAATAACAATAACTAACACTGAGCGCTTACTATATTCCAGGCAATGCCTTAAGAGCTTTACATGTTTATCTCTTTAATTCTCATAATTGCCAAATGAGGTGAGTACTATTATCCTCACTGTACTGCGGAGGAAACTGATAAAGCAAAAGTGATTTGAACCCTCTAGTCTGATTCCAAAGCCTGTTTCCTTATCTGTTACACTATGTAGTAAATCTTGTTTTCAATCTTGTTTCACTAATAGCAAGAATGTAATTACAACTTTATCCTAAATTTTACTCTTAGCACCTTTAATATACAATACTTCTAGAAATACATGTAATATTTTCAGAAAATTCTAATAAAATTGCACAGCCAAAACCCAAAACCTATAACAAAAATACATAGGACTTACACTTTTACTATGCAAATAATGCTCACATGCTTCAGCAATAAAAAGACTGAAAATTTCCCCACATTTTTTGGACAGATGAACAAATTCACAGCTCGTGTTTAAGTTTAACTACACTGTAACACAATTAAGACCTCAAATTATCATATATTACAATGGTGACAAAAAGAGCTAGACTTCCTCATCTGTTTCTCTCTGTGAAATATGATCCAGTTGGAGAAGAAGACAAAAATAAGGCAGGCATGAATCAAATCTATCACATACCTCTGGACGGCCTGAATCTATCACATGGCTTTTATGAGACTTCCATAAAAGAATCATGTCTGCTGATAACTATCCCATGCCTAATAATTTGAACAAAATGAACTAACTCTACACTACCTGGGTTCCTTTTTCCTTTTTATTAAAAATATGGACTTGTTCCACTATTACACTAAAATGATATAGAGGCTGAATAAAATAATTTGATAAATTCTTTTCTTTCATTTTCTTTTCTTTGATTTTTACTATATAAATATTTGTTTAAAAATCAAGTTTTCACTGACAACATTAATTTATTTTTAAAATTTTATTTTTTAATTACAATTATACTCAGAATTATTTTGCATTAGTTTCAGGTGTACAGCATAGTGGTTATACAATTACACACTTTACAAAGTGGTTCCCCCAATATTTCAAGTACCCACCTGGCACCACACATAGTTATTACATTATCGTATATAAATATACAATATATTCCCTATGCTGTACATTACATCCCCATGACTACATTAATTTCTTTGGAGCAGAAACTCCAAAGTTTCATGTTACTTATTACTGTTAAATGAAAAATAACACGTCTAGCCCACCTTCATTACACCCACTGCCCACCATTCGCATACCCTTACCTGTGTTTCTGCACTGCTTAATGAGTGAAGATCCAAGGATGGGTCTGTTTTGAGTTCAGGCTCAGGAGCTGCAATTGGGGCCTTTAGAATGATCTCTTCATCAAGACTGGCTGCAAATTCTATTTCTTTCTGACCTCCTTCACCTTTCTCTTTCGCTGACTCTACTTCTTTGCCTTCTTCCTCAGAGACCTGAGATTTAGGTCTTTTGAGAAATGAGGAGAACAGCCGTGACAGGCCCCTGTTTTCCGATGTCCGCTCCTTGTTCTTGGTCAAGTCTTCACGTGTAGGGGTGTCTCCATTAGATGTTTTCAGCTTCTGCTCACACTGATTATTATGTCCCTCAGCCGCTGCCTGAGAAGCCTCTTCCAGTTGAGTTTCTTGTTGGCCTGAGTTTGTAGCTCCCTCACCCTCTTCCTTCTGTTGTTGGTGCTGTGAATTTTCAGCCTCAGCCACTAAACTCTTCTCTGTTGTCATGATGTTGCTATTAAAAAAAGAGGTTGGAAAAGGAGGCCTTATAAGCAAAACACATTACTGAAGGCGAAATCCTAAATCAGGTCAAGTGTGCCAAAATTAATATATTTAGGTATTTAATCACCAACAGACAATGCTCTAGTCCATTAAACGTGAGACTTTCCATTAAAGCACAGAAATATTTATCTAAACATCCTGAGTAAATTATTAATGGCTTATCTTGCTAAAGATATGCACGCAGAGAAAATGGCTTAAAATAGAACCCCCTGAGGTCACCTTAATGAAATATATCATATTTTAAATTCAATGCGCAGAACTGTACATAGCAACTATAGTTTCATCCTGCATAAAAAGAGGATCTGTGTATAATGTCCTCTGAGGGCACAAGGTTTGCTGGAATTATGCCTCTATACCCCAAAAGATGATGAGATTAAAGGTTCTTGAACTCTTTATTGTTTTTTTCCCTATATTTCTTAGAATGCATAGACTTCTATACTAAAAACAGCAAATCCAGAATTCTGATCATTCATAAAACTTGACAACATCAATGACAAGTATACAGTTAAAAGAATCACAAAAAATTATTTAGGTTTTCATCTTGCAATACCAAATTACAGGCTTTTGCAGAAGTATCCCACTTTAAGTTCTTTTTTTTTAAAAAAGATTATTTATTATATATTTATTTATTTAGAGAGAGGAGAAGGGAGGGAGGAAGAATGGGAGAAAAACATGGATGCAAGAGGGAAACATCGATCAGTTGCCTCTCACATGTGCCCTGTCACAGACCGAACTGCAACCCAGCAATGTGCCCTGAACCAGAAATCCAACCAGTGACAATTCACTTTGCAAATGTCACCCAACCAACTGAGCCACACCAGTCAGGGCCCATTTGAAGTTCTTTAAGGCCTTTTTTCTTTCTAATAAATATGATTTCGAATGGTCAGCATTTTAAAGAGTAGGTACTTAAACTATTACAATGTAGAGAAATAATAGAGAAAAATAAAGAAACAAAATACAGAAGAAAATTTAGTAAGCAAACAATTCAGCTTGTTTGCTTACTAAATTCAACTTGTTTGCTTACTTGTAGGAGAGAAGAAAGTAGGCTGCAGACCTCACATATTTCAAACCTGTTGGCTGCTAGCCTCTTGATCTCAAACTCCCAGTATTATTAGTCAAGCGTCACAATAACGCCAAAGAGCATTGTCACACCTTGTTCACTAAAGAACAACCAACACACAAGGGAACTTTTGAGACACCAGGCAATGAAGCTCACTATTGATGATCTTACTCTTTGATTCACTGTTAAACTTGAAAGTACTCCATGCAAAAAGCAGCATTTACACTGTCTTCGTGCCTGCTCCACACTGCCTATAAGAAGTAATTTTATTTGGATGTTAACAATCCAAATTAATTAATTATATTTCGCTCACTCCCTCCTCGGGCCCTTGCACTTGCTGTTCTCTCTACTTAGGATGTGCTTCTCCTGGCTTCTCCTGTGAAAGTGGCTGTGTCTCGACATCACTGTCTCTGCTCAGCTATCACTTCCTTAGAAGGGTCTCCTACACACATCCTGTCAAGGGAGTGGCCTTACTCCTCCAGATGGCCTCACACCACTACTGCACTTATTATTATCTACAATTATCCCGTTAACTTCATTGTTTACTGGTTTATTGTCCTCTCCCTTTCTCTCCGCCCAGCTAAATTTAAGTTCTATGATGACATGGTAATACCTGGCACATTACAGATCTTCATTAAAGTTTGTTAAATGAATTAATTTCAATGAAATATACGTGATAAATATAAACTGTAAAGGTATTCTCTGAGTTTAAGTAAATTTACTTCCAATGTGTTATACTCATCCATTCAACAAATCCTTACCAAGCTCCTGGCACAGGTCCTATGTTAGGTGTCGGGATACAACAGTGAACTTTAAGGCCTATGCCATTATGGAGTTTATATTCTTGATTCAACTTTAATCAGTATGAAAAAAAATTCAAGAGATATTATTTACAATACGAGCAAAATCTAAATGATTGTGTATAAGTGGAACAAAGTAGTAAAAAAATAAATTAATTAATTTTATTGAGCACTACTTCTGTGTCAGGTCCCATATCAGGGGCATTACCTACATTATGTCAAATAAACCCTTCAACAACTCTGAGGGGGAAAAGGAATCACCTAATCTTACAGTTGAAGAAATCTGAAACTCAGAAAGTGACTTGCCCAAGGTCACACTGCTAGTAGGTGACAAATCAACTATTTTAAGTGGTATTGAACTAAATAAAGGTATATTAAAAGGAAAAGCCTTTATGTTGGCTCTTACAGCCTACCTACTCAAATTACTTTAAGTGTTAAAAATATTTTAAGTAATAAAAATTTTTATAGAAGCACACTTTTTAGTCTCATTTACTAAAGTCATCAAACTTACTCTGCACTAATAAAATAAGCAATCCAGTCTTTCTAAACACTACTTAAAACATTTACCACTCAATATACATTATTAATTTGTTATCCCTAAGTGAAGTATACTTGTACTTAAATAAAAAAAGTAAAATTATCTTCAATTCCTCCTTACATTAGAAGTAGGTAATTGATTTTTCCAAAATTCTTTTTCTTTAATCTCTAAGTAATCAAATGTGACCCAGAAAGAAAATCTAGATATCAAATCATCAGTTATTCTAAAAGAGTAATGATTTGATTTGAGAGCACCAATTTTTTCATACTTCCTTTGCAAAAATAAACAGAGGATAGGCTGAGGATTTGGCACTATTTCCATGGAATTCAGATATGACTTTATCATTCACCTTACTGAAAAGGCACAGACACCATTTCTATATTAACATTTTCCTATACAACAGAGTTTACGAGGTCTCGCATAAAGACCTATAAAAAATTTAAAATTATTTGTGAAAATTTTAGGAGATATGAAAATCACTTAAACCTCATTTTCTAACAGTCTTTTACTTGTATCTTTCAGTAAATAAACAGTAACAGTGCTTATTTTTTCTGTTTTTCAATTTTTTCTTATCAATTTAAAAAGATCTTCTAAGGATACCCCTATAGTTGCTTTCACATAAAAGGCTGTCTTATCTTTAAAAAGTAGCTCAATGAGTATAAGCACTCCATTGTTCAACAAAAACACCCAGATAGTAACAATCCATACGCTAAAAGTGTGTTTGTTAAACTTTACTGTGTATCCAAACATCTAGCAATATGGTTAAGACACAGATTCTGACTCAGCAGGTCTGGAACGGGGCCTGAGACTCTAGGATTCCAACAAGCTCCCAGGGGTTACCAATGCTGCTGGCCCACTGACCATATTTTCAGTAGCAAGGCAGAGAAAATCGCTATTACTTTGGGAACATACTCAAAATGCCTAAGAAACAACGATGGTAAAAGCTACTTCTAGAAAGTGGAATATGAACAATGAGAAATACTTGACACAATAAATGCTCAACAAATGCTTGCTGAATTAATGAACAAAGCAAAGAATAAAACATATTATTAAATGTGGAAGCTAAACCACTAACATTTTTTTAGAACTCGTTTGGCACTTAATCAAAAATTAATTGAAATTTTTAACCAGAGAGCTGTGGTAATTCCAAGTTGTCCGTGCATGGAGCCAGGACACTTGCCCAGTTAATATTCTTGCTATCTTCATCAATATGAACTCTTTGCCACATTTAGGAAGATATGATCAAGACATGAATAGAGAATTAGAGAATAACATCTATCAGTGCTAAACCAATACATTTTGCCACATAATTGGACATATGTTAAAAAAAAAAAAGCTGAACAGAAGAACAAATGAGAACACAATATAGAGAACAGGTACACAGCAGAAGGGCAAAAGAATTCTTTTGCAACATACTGAAACCAACTTCAGGTAATATCATAAATGCAAGAAAACACACAATGCAGTATTCAGCAGAGAGACCACAATTCAGTCTATGAAAGAAAAGGTAGGTAAAAAATAAGTTATTAAGGATGGTTCTTCTTCATGTTCTTTCCAGCTTTGCTCATGGGTAGTGATGTAAGTGCCACAAAAACAAAGGTGGGGTGGGGTGAGGAAATATAAAATGAAAACAATAAACCAGGCAAGTTTCTCCGGTTAGCTCTGAGGTTGATCAGAATTAAACAAATAACCAATAGAAAAAAGAAAAATTCTGTGAGCCATTTACTAAAAGCTCAAACTCATCCTGACAAATCTGTTATACATGCAGCCAAATTCTTCACATTTCAAATGATAGAATGGCTAACCACAGGAAAAGATACAAAGAAGTCAAGCAGTAAAAAACAGGATAAGTGCTTATAAATAGGCCTTTCCTCTACAAATAATACTATTTTCCATTCTGGATACAAAATCCAAAAGTGGTATCTGTTTATGTAATGTCAGAAAGAGGTCTTGTGATTTTTTTAAAAATCAGCACAGCACTGAAGACAAAGTAATGAGTTCCCATTCCATTTCAATCCTAACCCTCCAAACCCTAGGAATAATACCCCATCTTGTATCAAAGATACATTTGTTTTAACAGTGTGTATCTGTTGACTTTAGGTAAATCAGGTCTTTAAAAACCTGATACTGGGCAGACTGCAAGGGCTGGATGCTATCTTTCACCTTTTCTGTATCTAACATAGAACAGTCAGTACTCCATTAATGCTTCCTGTGTGAAAAACTATAAAAAGCTACAGTTAAGCACATTAAAAAAATTTCCCTTACAATAATCATTTAGGAATAAAGTTTAATTATTTAATTATTAGCTCACTGAATACCTATTAAATATTTACTGGGTGCTATGCATAAGGTTTTGGCTCAACTCTTAGGGACTAAAAAAGGACAATATGCAATTCTTAAGGGGATAAGACATATACAGGGTGGGGGGGGGCAAAAGTAGGTTCATAGTTGTGAGTACAAGAAATAGTTTATTCTTGTATTATTAGTTGTTATTATATTATTTTCCAAATGAACAAATGTAAACCTACTTTTGCCCCACCCTGTATACAAATAACTAAACCACAAGGTAGTACCTGGTGCTTAATCAGACAAATCCTCATGAGTGGAACCAATTAAGTATTAAAGGAATATAAAGAACTTTCAACCAGAGCAGCGATTTTCAACTGTTGTGCCATAATACCTGACTATTTAGTCAGGGGCACTGACCTCTTTTCCCTTAGATTGTCAAATAAAAAAATGACAACAGTTAACACAACAATAGCCATCCAGTGTGAATGAACCAAAATTACACTTATGTTTTCCGTCAGATCGGCAAAAAAATGTATTTTTTGTTGTGCCACAGAATTTTAGTAATTAGTTTATGTGCACCATGAGATGAAAAAGGTCGAAAAAAATCACTGAACTAGAGTGATCACGAAAGGCCATATAGAAAAGATGGTTTTAAAGTTATGCTCTGAAAAATGAGTATAAGATACCAATAGAAACTTGAAATGCAGAAGGTAGATGGAATTCCAGATAAGGGAACTGGAATATAATAGATATTAGAGAACTAGTAAGTAGTCAAGACTAGCTGGAATAGGCTACAAACGGGAAGTAGAAGGAGGTAAGGCTAAGAATAGAGTTACCACTTAATATTAATTCAAGGTTGCAGGGCTGGGTGAAAGAAGCAAAGGGATTAAGGCAAAAAAAAACCCACAACTCAGACACAGACAACAGTTGGTGATTACTAGAAGGGAAAAGAGGGAGAGAAGAAGTAGAAGCAGGTCTGAGGGGGAGAAAAAATTAATTCTAACTGAAATAATAACAGTAACTACCACTTACTGAGCACCTACTAAATATCACACGCTTTACCATGTTATCTTACAATGATTCTATAAGGTAGGTGTTTTCATTTCCCAGATAAACAGGTTCTGGGAGGTTAAATATTTTCCTCAGATTATAAAACTAAGCCATACTTTCAATGAAACTATTAATGAACTACAGGGTAGTGGTTCTATTGTAAATCTCCAGGACAGTCTTTGTCTTTCTGAAACTTGGTACTTCAGATGTTCCTACTCCACTGTTCTCTGTTAAGAATTGATGAACAGGTTATTCGCCTGGCCGAGACCACCTCTGTCCCCAACTCATTTTCAAGTCCCCTACTCATTTATATATTTCTCTTTTCATAGAGCGTATGTAAAGATGGAATGGGGAGACAGAAAGACAGGCAAAGGGGACAGATTATGAAAGGACTTGAATGACATGGCGAACAGTTTGGACTTTACCCTGAAGGCAGTGGAGAACCACTGAAGGTTTCTAAACAGCGCAGTGGGTAAACAAAGTGAAGGCAGGAGAGGCTAGAGAAAGAAAGAAACTCAGCAAATGATTGGGTAAATTCAGGTTATCAGTGAATTAATTCACAATGGGAATCCCTAGGGAAGCTGAAACAAATACTGGGCAGAGAAACCTGAAAAGCCTTTGCAATCAAAGCTTAAGAACTACTGTCACCCTTAGTTTCTCTAGCTTATTCTCATTAACATGTTTCTCATTAACCCAGATGGTTTCATGTCTGAGCCTGAAGTCATTTTTATAATAAACCTTTCTCGACCACTCTGACAAATTGGTATAATAAAAGAGGTACAGCAATAGGACCAAAATAGAAAAGAGAAGAGAAGAAAGATGGATATCTCAGAGGCATCTCAATACATGTGTCCAAAATTAGACTCTTGATTCTCTCTCCTTTTCCCATCCGGGAGCTCAGGCCAGAAGCCTAAGCACCATCCTTGTCTCGGTCTTCTCCATTTCCCTTCCCAGTCAAACCTCTCTGTCAGTACCAGTGTCCACCTCCAAAACATATTTAGAATCAGTCTACTTTTCCCCTTCTCTACTGCTACCATGTTTCTGTGAGCTTCTCTCACTTCTCACCTGAACTACAGGGCCTTGAGTAACTGGACAACCGCGCCATGTCCTCCTTTCCCCGTAGCCTCTAGTCTCACCAGCCGAGTGCTTCCTGACTTAAGGCATCGGTGCATGCCACTGCCTTAGACTGAAATGGGTCCCATCCCCTGCGACAAGTCTGGTTTCTTCTTATACTTCAAGCTTCAGTTAGAATAAGTCCTCCTCAAACAACCTTCCTTGGCTGTGCTAACATCTATGTAACTCTGCCCATAAGCCATATCCCCAGTCCTCTATTCCAGAATCTATTTCCTTCACAGAACTTCTCTCAGTGTTTAAGAACATGCTTGTTGTTTACCTGTGTAATATCTGTCTTCCCCACTGCACCACTACCATCTATGCTGCAATGTCCATGACAGAAGGGCTGTCTTCCCTTCTACAACATACCTAGTACCTAGCACAGAACACTGCAGGTACTCAATAAATATTCGTTCAGTGAATGAATACATATAAGGGAAAAGAATAATTTAGGTTTAACCCTATCAATTATACATATACTCGATGGAGGTTTACAATTTGATAGTTCATACGAAAAGGATGTTAAGGTCTCCGCTGAACATGCTCCACAGATAAAATTCTAAAATAGCTAATAGTCTTTAGCTAATTTCTAGATTGATAGTAATCAGAGAACTCATCTGACTCTTCGCCATATACTTCCGGACAACATTACGATGTCCTATGCAACACAGTAAGCGCGGGGCTCCAAGAGCGAGAAGGCCACGCACAGGCCCTGACTTCCTGGGCTTCGCTCTCCACGCAGAAGACCGTGTAACACAGCGGTCTTTCGGTTCTCGTTGTTTATATCACATCTTAAAATTTACATTCAACTATTAGCAGTTTATTTAAAAGAAACCAGAATCTGTCTGAAGAAGGGGTAGATGATAATGGAATCTGAAACCATGTCAGAAGGTAAATAACTGAAAGGTGTTGGAACACTTAGCCTAGAAAAAGAGAATTTAAAGCAGGGACTTGATTGTTGCCCTCGCAAATTTCAAGAGTTGCTAAATTCTATGTGATTCCTAAGGGCAGAACTCAGGTTAATCTGTGGAAATTACAGAGACAGTTTTCATCCCAATAAAGTAAGAGAAATTCCAAATAATTAGGAATATCCAATATTTAAGGGGGTTGATGAGGAATAGTGAGCTTACTATCACTGAAAATATTCACGCAGTACCTGAACGACCATCTGTCAGGAATGTCAGGGAAAAGGTTCTTCCATTAAATGGGTCCTTACATTCACTGACCTCTAAAGTCCCATTCAATGCTAAGATTTTACAGAAAGGAAAGTGAGGACTAAAACAAAAGGGACATTAAGCTAGTGATACAAGTGGGTTATTTTCTAAAGGCTTTATTTTAAAGTCAGAATTTCCATTTAGGCTAGAAGAGTAACAGAGGAGAAAAAAGGAAAATAAAGGCGAAAGGCCCTTTTACCTCGCTAGTCAGACAACAGAACCCAGTGGCATTCTTTCAAACAGAAAGAAAACGCTCAAATACTGAAGTTTGAACATGTGTGCTAAAAATAGTGTTCCCCAGTAAAATCAATCGTCTCAAAACCACATGAAAGCGTCTTTCCTTTATTATTCAATTTAAGTACACAATTAGCACTTCTAAAAAAATAGGATAATCACATACATGATTTTCAGATACAAATGGTAATTTAAAATATACAAAAGTTTCTTTGTGATTCTCCCTCCATCCTCCCAAAATTATTTGGACCTCAAACTATTCCTTATGTAGATATTTAAAGAATACTTGGAATACTGAGTGAATCGGGAACGTCACTTAACATGCTGTTTTCAACAACTTGTTTTTTAATTTAAGTCATTTCTATGGTGACTAACACCGTTGAATCAATTCAAAGATATTTTTATTTTTTTTATTGTAAGATTTTATTTATTTATTTTCAGAGAGAGGAGAAGGGAGGAAGAAAGGGAGGGAGAGAAACATCAATGTGTGGGAGATACATCAACTGGTCACTCCCAAGAGGGGACCTGGCCTGCAGCCCAGGCATGTGCCCTGACTGGGAATCAAACAGGCGACCCCTTGGCTCACAGGCCAGCACTCAATCCATTGAGCCACACCAGCCAGGGCTCAAAGATATTTTTAAATAAACAAACTCTTATTCATCTCCTTCTAAGATGACCAAAAATATGTTCTTTACAGATCCACAAAATTCAAGCTCATACTGAGACAATGTCTAGACATATTCTAAAAGTACACAAACCGGGCCCTCCCAGAAGAATACACTACCCCTATAATTATGAGGCATCACTGAGGAAGATGTGAGACGAGAAAAAATCTTTTTCCATAAACCAAGTTTTACTCCTTTTAAATATCAAAATATGTTAGTTTAATTATACTAAATGGAAATCATTATAAAATAGATTATATGCTTCCTTGCTTCATTTTAAAAACCTATAGAACATAATTAAACCTTTATAGATTTAGTCATCATTATGAAGCTCAATTACCATGCAGTGTTAATGTCCTCAAGGGCTACTAAAGTCTGTAGGGACGATAAGTTCTTCTATAAGAATACTTGAGTCCTGTATTTTTAATTTTTTTGTACCTGCCTTCAATAGTTTTCTTGTTTGTCCATCTGCAAAATTAACTCACATTTCCTGCTGATGTCAAGGTGGCCTACCTATAAGTAGCTTCCAACATCTCTTCTAATCTGTTATTTGCTAGTCTATAGTTGACTAGGAAGCCAATAGCCAAGTGTGTTAAAACTGTGTCTAAAATAAGAGTTAAGTGCTAAGAAAGAGTTAGACTAATGCCTCACATTAGTAACTTCAACACATAAATTTTATGAAATCCATTTTAGCCCTTCGAATACCATGTAGGCCTACCTTGAGGCTCCCATTATATTGTGGCTAGTTGGAGCTGTTAAATAAGTGACTTTCAGATAAATTACACCAGTATAATGACTACTCTTTCTTTACGAGTAGAGATCAAAAGTCCTTAATGCTGTTATTTATATGAGGTGTTATATTCATTTAAGTATTCATACAGGCTTTTCTGGAAAACAAAGAACAAAATAATAGTTTAGTCTGAAAACGTAACAAAAAAGGAGAACTACTTAACTAGCATTAAAAATCTCAAGGTAAATACAAACAAAACCTGAAAATTTCTAGCTAAAAAGGGGTTTTAGCTAAGACTGTGGAATCTTATCTTTATTTTATCTTAGAGCTAATGCAATCTAACATACTTAGTAACATTAAACTCAAGATATTCCCTGAGATTTATTATACAGGTAAATTTCACTCTAATCAGAAAACAACAGTAAATTAACTGAATAACGAATGTCATCTGACTAGAATACAAGTATGAATCAGAAACCTGCTTCGGATCATGTTTTGTTTTTAACAGATATCTGAAGATCGGAACAGTCGATATGATTATCTCCCACCATCGTTACACATGAAAAATATACTACAAACTACCAGAGGTATAATACTTTCTTACACAGTTTTAACACTGGTATATAGCCAAGATTTAGTGATGGTGGATTATTTCAAATAACCCACTATTTGCTAAAAGCAGTCAATAAAATTATTGACTAAACTTGACGACCTTTTCTCTCACCAAAGAGAAAGGCCCTCTAATTATGTACTTAATTCTGAACAATAAAGAATAATTTGTTGGTGACATGGACACATCTGGAACCTGGACAGAAAATAATTCCACAATTTCTTTTATATTGAGAAAAGAGGTAGGTCATAGTCAAATATGTAAGCTTATTATAAACAAATTTTTTTAATGCTTAAAGAAAAATAAGGCATGATTGCATGGCCAAGGATTTTATAAGAATATAGAACTTATAAGGATTAGGAAATTCTTGAAAGTGAAGTTCATTCACTACAGTTCATAGATATATATTAAGTGCCAGGTTCTTTTCTAGGCTGGGGGATTCAGCTGTAAAATTTTTTCTACACGATTAGAAATTTATAGAAAAACATGAAGAAAGTATTAAAGACACAGTCGTGAGCAGCAGGGAGATTATGGAGACATACGTGTAATAATGTTTTTACAATAGCATTCCAAAGGAATATTTATAAAAATAATGGCCAAAAGGCTAAGGCCCACCAAAGGATGAAGCTTTAAGGAAAAAAAAAAGAACACTTCTAAAAAAGAGAAAAAGGTGAGGCGAGGAAAGGTGAAACTCACACTAAAACTTGAAAAAAAAACAGAACAGTGTTAACATGTGTCAGAGATAAAATTACCTGTGTTCTTCCAAACCAAACAATATAAAGAACTTACAACCAAAGATACTTCAAGCTAGTATAAGTAACTTTACATGTTAAAATGTGTTTAGTTCTCCAGAAAAAATCATATTTCAAAGTTCAGAAGTAACTTGGCAGATTTTGATCTCAGATTCACTAACATACCAAGGGAACTTACCAAATTTATAGTCGTTTGATTGAATAATGGTTCAAAAATATCTCAAGATAGAAAGATAGATCAAACCCAAAAAGGTGAATTTAAAAGAAATGTAAGGTTTCTGCAGTGAAGTTTGAAAAATAATTACAAAAAATAGTAGAAACAAATATCCATCAGAGAACAGATGAATAAATTAATAAAAAAATTCATAGGATAAAAACTACATCAGTGAAAACGAACAAGAACTACACATATGAGCACAGACACATGTCTTCTTTGATGAAAAAAAGCATATTAAAGAAATATATTGTGTAATATTGTTTATATAAAATTGAAAGCATAAAATACATATTACATATATTGCTTAGAAATAAACAGGTAACAAAAGTATAAAGAAATGCATACTCACAAAATTTAGATTAGTGATTACCTCCAGGGACAGGGAGGGAAATGAGATTGGAGAGAGATACTGCAGGGACTCTCAACTATTATCAGTAATGTTCTATTTTGTAAACTGGGTAATGTTTATTTCTTTCTATTTCTTAAATATTTTACAACAAATTTTAAAAGAATTACATAATTATATTATGAGAAAGAGCTAACCTAACTTGATATTATTATTATTTTTAAAAGGCTTCATATGAGCCAAAAATGGGATGTAATTTCTAAAAAGATTAATATAATCTTGATAGAAATGCAGTACCCATATTATGAGAAATCACTGAGCCACTGCATTCTTCATAGTAAGCAAAGAATATTGTTTTCTACCCTAAGAATCCCAAAACACCAATTCAAAAGGACTTATGTATCCCTATGTTCACAGCAGCACTATTTACAATAACCAAGTACTGGAAACAGCCTAAGTTCCCATCAGTAGATGAGTAGATCAAAAAACAGTGGTACATTTACACAATGGAATACTATGCAGCAGAAAGAAAGAAAGAACTCCTAGCTTTTGAAACAGCATGGATAGAACTGGAGAATATTATGCCAAGAAAAACAAGCCAGTCAGTGAAAGACAAATACCATATGATCTCACTTATAAGAGGGATCTAATGAACAAGATGAACAAACAAAATAGAACCAGAGACATGGAAACATGGAACAGGCTGATAGTAGCCAGGTGGGGGGCGGGGGGTGCGAAGGGGATAATGGTAGAAAGAAGGGGAAGGAAGCAGTCAAAGAACATATATGAATAACCCATGGACATGGACAACAGTGTGGGGATTGCCTGTGGGAGCTGGGGAGCAGGCTGGGTGAAGGAGGGCAAAGGGGAAAAAAATTGGGACAACTGTAATAGAACGACTATTAAAAAAAAAATCCTAAAAAAAAGAATATGGTTTTATTCTGAGAACTACATTTTAAGCAGGATATTAACAAAGCAGAGTATATTCAATGAGTCTAGACACCAGGACCTCAGATAATCCACCAAAATTAGCCTACTTCTGCTTCCTTATAAAATCCCTAGTTTTTCAAAATCTTTGAAGATAGAATTAGTTGGAACTGGATGAAACTGTCAATATTCAACTACTTGTTACCTTAAAAAAAAACAACACAGCAATTTCATACGGTTGAACCTGATATATTGTTTTTCACCCCTCACACTGTGCCAGTCCCCTTTGGTCTTTTCTTTCTAAGACTAAATATCCCCAGATCCTTGAACTGTTAATATAGAATAGCTTACCAGTTTCTCGCTATATTACAGAGTGAAATGCTTGGCCCTTCTGACTCCATCTTGTTCAAGCCTTCTTTGTTCCCATGGCCTTCAGGCTAATAACTTCTGCTTAGTCTTGCATATAAATATGCCAATTCTTAGAGAAATTCTGCTTGCAGCCTGAATTTTACAAAAACAGCCCCTTACCAGAGGGTGCCTCTCCTGAAGAGATAAGGGAATTATGTATTGTTTATTAAAGATTTGCAGGAACCTTGTGACCAGACTCACATCAACTAGGGTCAAAAGACAAAGCACAATCTTCTTCAAACCCCTCCTGGTGCCCAGATGTCTGAGTCACCAATCACCTCTGCCCCTGCCATTTCCCCCTTCCCTTGACCTAACAAAAGCCTGAACTCTGTACTTTCTGAAGATGGATCTGAGGCACCACAAAGTCTCCCATCTTCTTGGTTAGCATCTTCTCAATCAATAAACCTTTCCTTACTCCAAACTCTGATTTTGAGTTTGGGGCTTTCAAAAGTGTTGGGCACACGGTCTTTGGACCAGAAACAACTATCCTTGTCAGTCTCCTCCAAATAGATAGCAGGGTATCCGTATCTTTCTTTCATATGTGGTACTTGGAACCAAATACACTTTCCTAAATTGCTGCAATCAGAAAAGCTCTGATATGAATCCAGCTGTATAACCTAATTCTGAACTGAAAACTGAAGTCAATTCTCAGAATAAAAGCCGAAATCTTTTCCACCACCTCTCCTGCTCCAGCCACACTGGTCTCCTCACTCCTTAAACATGCTAGGCGCACTCTCGGTTTGGGCCTTCGTACCTGCGGTTCCCTGTGCCAGGAAAGCTGTTCCCAGTGGATCTTTACTCAGATATGACTTTCTTAGCCTATGCAAAATTGGAGTCCCCATTGCACCGTTTTTCCTTTTCCTTTAATTTTCTTTTGTAGCACTTATTATTCTTTAATGACATGCTATATAGTTTTTCCTTATTTATTTTATTTGTTGTCTGTCTACCCCACCATAATGTAAACACCATTGAGGCATTGAGGCATTGTTCATTGCTTCATATCTGGTACCTAGAAAACTGCACCAGAGTATTATGCTAAGTGAAATATGTCAGTCAGAGGAAGAGAAGTACCATATTATTTCACTTATAAGTGGAATCTAATGAACAAAATAAACTAACAAACAAAATAGAAACAGATTCATAGGTACAGAGAACACACTGACAGCTGTTGGAAGGGAAAGGGGTTGGGAGCTGAGTGAAGAAGGTAAAGGGATTAAGCAAAGAAAAAACACCTCATTGACACAGACAACAGTGTGGTGATGACAAGAGGGAAAGGAGGGTGGGGGCGGGGTAGAAGAAGGTAAAAGGGAGATAAATGGTGAGGAAGGAGGCTTGACTTGGGGTGGTGAAAGTCCAACACAATATACAGATGACATTTTACAGAAGTGTATACCTGAAACCTATGATTTTATGAACCAATGTTACCCCAATAAATTCAATTTAAAAATCGAAAAAGAAAACCCCACAAATAAATGAAAAAGTGAAAGAAACTGATCTTGATATGCTTAAAGCTCAAAAACTATTTTCCTCATGATAAAAGATGTACACAAATAATTTTGTGAAGAATAAAGAAATTCAGAGTCCAGACATGCTCAAGAAGAATATAAAGGGCCTACTTACATAACCAAAGTATTCAGGGACTTCAGATGTGGATATGCTAATTCCTTTTAAAATAAATTCATGACGGGCAATAATCAATATCAAAACCCTGTATAGTCTTCTAAAACTTTTTTTAACATATAAATGCTATTTTAAAGAAAAACATTCACTCAAAGGAGAATGCTTTTGTAATGTAATTATGAAACAATTAGCTAAATTATTGTTTTGCCTAGCCGCAAAAGGAAATTAACATCCCAAGGCCTTGAAAATGCTCAACTTTATTCCAAATGTTTCCTTGTGTAGTCCAGATAGTCTCTAACAAAGGTAACACTCATGGGAAATCAGAGTGATGATAATCAACGCAAATGGCAATGACCTTAGATTCCCTAAGGGTGTACAGTTCTAGGTCAGCTCCCAGGAGTCTCAGTCCAGAGAGAAGTAGGCCTAGCCATTCCTACCGAACCTCTAGGTCATTCTTCATTTATAAGTGCTCTGAAAAAATAAGGTTGTGTTTCAATACTGCCACGGCTGAAAGGACCATGCACCAAACTAGGTATCAGACACACTGTTAACTCATTCTACATCTACATCTGATTCATTCATCTTCTTTCTCTTTAATATAGTCTCCAGACAAACACCTATTCTTTTAAGTAATAATACCCTATGGGGAGTTCTTTCTATCAAGAAATAACTTTCAAAAAATTTATTGATTTTAGAGAGAAAGAGGAAGGAAGAGAGAGAGAGAGGGAGAAAGAGAGAGAGAGAGATATCGATTTGCTGTCCACTTATTTATGCATTCATTGGTTGATTTCTTATATGTGCCCTGAACAGGGATTGCACCTACAACCTTGCTATATGAAGACAACACTCTAACGAAGCAAGCTATCTGGCCAGGGCCTAAAAAAATTCTTAAAAAGCAATTATAAAATGTTTCCTGAATTGTTTAGGTGCTATGAAAAATTTTAAACAATATACAAAATTTTCTTGGAAGTCAATGAAAATTACAATATAAAAAGCAGCGCTTTGCATAAATTAACAAAATATTTTTCTTTTTCCTCTTTTGAGGAAAGTAAAAATTAAAGTTATATCATAATGACAAACAATATAAAAAGCCCATTCACTAATTCAACCAAACCCAGGTACTAATATTAAAATATATGATTCCTGTATGTCTAGTGATAGAATTATTGCCACAAGAACAATATTGGGATACACACATACAAAAGAATTAATCTGGACCCCTACCTTATACCATATACCAAAAAAAAACCCTCAAAATGCATCAAGTCTTAACATAGAAACTAAAACTATAAAAGTCTTAGAAGAAAGTATAGATGTAAATATTCATGACCATGGATTAGGCAAGAGTTTCTTAGGTAAAGCAGCTAAGCACAAGTAACCAAGGAGAAAATAGATGTTAGTTCATCGAAAATTGTTCTTTTATGCTTCCCACTGACACTATCACACAAGTGAAAAGGCAACCCACAAAATGGGGAGAAATATTTGCAAATCATATATCTGAGAAGGGTCTAGCATCCAGAATACATATATAAAGAACTCATACAATAAAAAGACAAATAACCCAATTTAAAAATGGGCAAAGGATTTGAATAGACATTTCTCCAAAGATACACAAATGGCCAATAAACAAGTGAAAAGATGCTAAACATCATTAGTCGTTAATGAAATGTAAATCAAAATCACAATGAGATACCACTTCATAACCACTAGGATGGCTACAATAAAAATAATTAAACAAACAAACAGGAAATAGCAAGTGCTGATGAGGATGTGGAGAAACTGGGGCTCTCATACATTGCTGGTGGGATATAAAATGGTACAATCACAGGGGAAAACAGTAAGCAGTTCCTCAGAAGTTAAAAATAGAGTCGCCATGACTTAGCAATTCCACTCCAAGGTATATACCCCACGGAGTTGAAAGCGTGTTCACAAAAAAGTCTATAAGTGAATGTTCAGAGCAGCATTATTCATACAGCCAAAAAGTGGAAGCAACCCAAATGTCCATCGACTGAAGAATGGATAAACAAAACATGGTATACACCTAAACAATAGAATATTGATCAGCCACACAAAGAAATGAAGTACAAATACATCCCACCACATGGGCGAACCTTGAAAAAACATTATGCTAAGTGAAAGAAACCAGAAACAAAGGCCACATACTACATGACTACATTTACATGAAATGTCCAGAATATGAAAATCCATAGAGGAAAAAAGTAGATTTGTAGTTACCAGGGGCTATGGGAAGACGAAACTAGGGAGTGACTGCTGATGTGTAAGGGTTTCTTGGGGTGATGAAAATGTACTGGAATTAGGTAGTAGTGATCATTCCACAACTTCTGAACACACTAAAAACCACAAATTATACACTGTACTATACAATCAGGGTATAATTTGTGATATGTAAATTATATCTTAATAACAAAGCAAAACACTAATATCAACTAGAAAAATCTACTTAAGAGTAAGAGCAAAAACCAACTTAAAAATTATTTGTAAGAACCACAATAACATGTATACTAAAGTCACGATTGCCAGAAAAGCTGTAAACCCATGATGGGTTTCTACATAGAGGTGAAACCAATCTGTTCTCTTCACAAAAAAAGAGAAAATCTTTAGTTTCCTCTAAAGAGTTATTGTACTCCTGGATCTGGATCTAGAAAGAGAGAATCAAGCCTGAGTTATGATAGTAATTTGAAATAATATAAAACCAAACTTTTTATTTTTCCTTTGTGAAAGTGTGAGAGTTATAAGATGAATGTTAATATACATATTCTTGAGAAACGTATTACATATTAACACACACCTGGAAGGACACAACTTGGTCAACAGTCTTACCTTACTTCATCCCTAAGTAGATAAAACAGATATTATATCCATTTTATCAAAAAAGATAAAATGCTCTCAGAGGAGCAGCATGGCCTATTCCACATGCTAGGACGATAGAGCAGGGGCTATAGGCCAGGTGTGCTGATTCGCAAGGCTGGTTTACTTTCATTAAATCAGTGTTCTCTAGCTTTAGTGTGTTTTCTCCTTCGTTCAACAAGTCTGTCACTCAAATACTTTAAGTCATTGTTTATGGAAAAACAAAACTAATTTCCAAATTGTGGTATTATTAAGTCTTAATAAAGTATAATCTATTTACAAACCAGGATACTCTGTAAATATAGAAAATACTTCAAGCACACTTTACACCTAATTCATCTAAGGTCATTCATCTTAAAACCTCAAATGTCACGAAAGTTAAAATAAACACACCACTCACTTATAAGACAGCTTCTTCTGGCCCTCACTCAGAGTTCATTTACCTCTGTTTTAGGACTAATTCTAACAAGCTTATTTGTCTGATTTATAGGTAAATTAAAAAGTGTAAGAGGTTATGTTTCTCCCAGATGTACACATTGACAGTAAGGTGACAACAAGGAAGGAGACACACAAAAATCCAAAGGCAAAGCAACCCTGTCCATTTGTAGGGGTAAAAAATCTTACATAGCTCAAGGTCTTTATTATTGTTCATAATACTCCACAATCACCAATAAAAGAATAACAATTCCATATATTTTATTCAAGAAGGCAGGAAGACTGGAATTCCTTTTTTCTTAAACTCAAAACCTTAGATTCTCCTATTCCCCTTTTTGTACCCAATTAGTTGAAGCCAATTAGTTGCCAAACCCTATAGATTCTACCTCTCCATTTTTACTGTTCCTGCTCTCTCATTTACCCAAGAAGGCTACATAAATGGTAACAGGGAACAATAAAGATTAAGTAAAAAAATAACAAACAAACGAATAATAATTTAAAAAAAGAATAATACAAATAACCTGCCACTATTTCCAGTCCCTCCTGCTACAAAAGTTATCTTCCTAAGACAAAGATTTAATTATGTCACTCTTTTATTCATTCAGTTAACAAATATTTATTGAAAGAGCTAACTTTTAAAGGCTCTGTAGTTGGGCATGCTGGGTGGAGGCAGACGAAAAGGGAAAAACTGGGACAACTGTAACAGCATAAACAATAAAATTAAATTAAAAATTAAAAATAATTAAGGCTCTGTAGTCGCTCTAGTATAAAATGCAAACTCCTTTTCCACAGCACCTCAGTCTGGCCGTGATTTCTCCTCACCCCACCATTTTGCCTCTTTTCCCACTGGTGCCACCTGGCGCCGCTAAGTTTCCTGAATCAGCCTTCAGTTCCCTGCTTCTGCCCCTTGGCTTTCTGGAATACCCTATGCCTGCATCTCCACCTACCGAAAGCCTAACCCTCCTTGAAGGCCCAGCCAAAATGCCATGTATTCCAGCGAAACTTTCTCTAACCCTTCCAGTCATAATTAATCCCTCCACCTAATTATCTTTATTTACTAAGATATATTATACATTTTTTCTTAAGTATCCAGCTCATTATTTTAATAGTTGCCTAGTATTTTACTGCATTAATACCACAGGTTTTATTCAAAGGTGACATACATTTTTTTAAAAATTAATTATTTTATATAGAGAAGACAAGAAAAATATTCCTGTAATCCCCATAACCAGATAATACCTGCTGACCCTGATCAAAAAAAAAAAAAGTAATACATGCTCCCAGTTAGAAAATTCAAACAGTACAAAGATTATTTGCTAGAATTATAATGGCAACTTCAACTAAGTAAAAGGTAAAGAGAGTCAAACGAGATGAGTATGAAGAGGGTAAGAATTGAGGGAGCAGCACAGGTTCGCATAATTATAAACATTCACTGAAATTTATTATTTCCTCCAAAATAAAATGGGCCATTTTTAAAGACCCATTCTTAAAAACAATGGCCTGTTATAAAAAAAATTTTTTCTTGCTGTGTTTCTGTAAGGTAAATTGAACAAATTAATGTTTCTATTTTTTTCTTTTTATTTTGACAGTCTCTCCACATAGGGAAGGAAAAGTGGATTATTTAGAAGCAAACAGTCATTGGCAAAATCACTGAACATCCCCATGAAGATGTCTATTTCTAATGTTCTCTAACTTCCCCTGCGTAGTATCACTTGTAGAAAAGGTTTTTGTGCCCTGACCAGTGCAGTTCAGTTGGTTGGGCATCATCCCACCAGGCAACAGATCAATGTTTCTCTCCCTCTCTTCCCGCCTCCCTTCCCTTCTCTCTAAAATTAAATAAATACGTAAAATTTTAAAACAATTTTTTTAAAATAGGATTTTGTCATGTAGTGTGGTTCTATCGTGCCAAAACCAGATCCGATAGATGTAAGCCATGCGTAGAGAACATATTGCCTACCCAACTTTAATGCAAAAGCTTCCTATGCAAAGGTTGATTTACTCCAGATTCAACCACACTACTATCCATTCTTCACACGATATACAATTTAGTCTTTCTTAAGCTATGCTTTCTTTATGTCTTGCCTATAGAATTCTTACTGTTGTTTCAAGGCCAAGCTCACGCTGAAGCTCTTCCAGGACGGCCTTCCTTCTCTCTAGCCTTTGTTATCTGTCCTTCTCCTCTCGAAATCTAGAGAGCTTGTTTATATCACATTACCCAGCATTTCCTTGAATGCCACTTTCTCCATCATTTCATGTGTCTTACTAAACTGCAAGCTCCTTGAAGGCTGGGTTTATATCCTAAATGTCTGTATTTCCCACAGTACCTAATCAGAGGAGTTGCATGGAAGGTTCTCAATAAATGACACTTTAAATGATTCCTATTGCAAAATATTTTATAGTAATGTAAATATTAAATCTTTACATACAATTTTCTAATCATGGAATTCCTCAAGTTTATTTGTGCCTATATGTTGCATAAAGGCAGTATTAGGAATACTGATTGTAACCCAACACAAAGATTCATCTGTCAAGCAACCTTCCAAGAAATGAATAGCTCAACCTGTGACAGTTCTCTAAACTTCAAGAAAAAGTTCTTGTTCTTAGAGACCTGAGTGCAGATCTGCTGAATGAGTGGCAGTTACTTATTTTCAATTCTTTAAAACGGATTTTTCCCTACAGCTGTGTTTACTCACACCATGTCTCATTTATACTAGAGGTGTAAAATAGCAAAGCCCAGATCTCTCCCCCTCTCCAATTTTCTCTTGCCTTTGTTATTTGCCTTTCCGCAGCTTGCTAGCCAAAGCCATAATTAGCACCCCATGGGGACCTATATTTTTCTAATAAAGAACAGCCCACAGCACAATGGCAGGTATACACACACAGCCATGTGTGTTCTTAACGAATTAGGAACATTTTACACATGCAAGCCTTCACCAGCTAAATGAGAGCACTTTGCATGGCAGCTGCAACTGACTCACAACACTGACTGCAAATTGATCTATCCCTTCTCTTACTGCATATACAATCTAATGAAGGCAAATAACCTAGTTGAGACTGAGTAAAATTATGAATACAGTCATAAAGTAGACCTTAGTAAGTAAACCACATTGGTCAAGGCAATTTTTTTTCACGAATTACTACTTAAGCTGTGGTGTTTATTACATGACAGTTTACTGGGGTTTTGCTTTAAAGCCATAGTCTTCAGCCAGACAGATTAATTAGTGCTTCTTAAGACAGTTAGGCAGCACATATATGAAGGTTCTGCATCCTGTCCTTCATTCCCTTCACCATCCAATCTCCCCAGACTCCCACCCAGCACCACCTTTCTCTGCAGCTTGTCATCAACCTTGTCAAGCTCCAACCCACACCCTTTCAATAAATGGAGGAGAGTCAAGTAGAAAAATACATTATCAAATTGAAGAAAAAGCCAACTCATTGGTTAAACATTTCATTCACAAGTAAAATTCAAGTAGAAATAAAAGACCTGTCCCTTCTCCACTAAGGCAATATGAATGAAAACTCCTTCACTCCTGTACAAATACCCGCTGTAATTGGCCTATGTCCTTGCATTAGCATCGGTTATTACTAGTAAATGTAATGACCAACTTCATTGAAAGTAAGGGCCCCGGAGGCTTGGACGTTTTAACAAAGGTTTCAAAAAGCCATATTCGCCAATATTGCCCATAGACTAAATAATGGTCCCCATATCCACTACTATTTTTTAAAAGTATATAGATGCTGTTATGATTAATAAAATCAGACTACATTAAAACATTTACTGACTTATTCCCTGACCAGTGTGGCTCAGTTAGTTCAATTCCCAGTCAGTGTACCTGCCTGGGTTGCGGGTTCAGTCCCTTGTTGGGGCGCACACAAGAGGCAACTGATCAATGTCTCTCACTTTAATGTTTCTCTCCCTCTCTCCCTCCCTTCCTTTCTCTCTAGAAATAAATAAATAAAATTTTTTTTAAAAGATTTACTGACTTATAATAGTTTTGTCATGTATTTTGTTAATTAATAATTACTGAAATTATAGCTACTGTCACATGAAGATCCACTAAAATATTTTACCCAAAAAGGAATCTACATAACTAATGGTTATTAACTGACTTTGAAAATCAAGGATGAATGAAGGTTGAAAATCTGAATCTTGCCCTGGTTGGTGTACCTCAGTGGATTGAGCGCTGGCCTGTGAACCAAAGGGTCGCAGGTTCAATTCCTGAGGCAAGGCACATGCCTGGGTTGTGGGCTAGGTCCCCACTAAGGGGTACGTGAGAGGCAACCACACATTGATGTTTCTCTCCCTCTCTTTCTCTCTCCCTTCCCCTCTGTCTAAAAATAAAATAAAATAATTTTTTAATTTAAAAAAAAAGAGAAAATCTCAACCTTAAGGTTGAAAATCATTCCATGAAGCTGGACTCCTTGAACTGGAACTGTATATAACTTAACTTTTTGTTGCCAGTAACACATAGGAGTTACTGAATAAATGTGCTTTTGAACTACACTGAACATGGCTTAAACACGGGGAGTCTGAATCTCCCTTCCGCATGTTTTTCAAGTTAGAGATTTTAAAACCCTAAAACAGTTAAGTGTGTGAGATGTAAAGTAGAAATATTAATATATTGTATGAAGTTAGAGCTTCTCTTTAGCAAATGTTATTCAAGAACTAAAAGTTTCTTGTTATACTAACTGGCGTGTCTAATCTATAAGATTCTACTCTAAATGTGATTGAGATGCCATCACTCCTCATTGGCTCACACACATAATGGTTAATGAAAAGTTCAGGATCTAACACTAAACAAGGGGACCCCCGTTTGAGGTTCCTCAGGCCAAACTATTTTCAATCTCCCTTTGGAAAATATTAATCATCTCGGAATAGCAGTTATGCTTTGCAGCAAGCAAGAGCCTCAATGCTGATTTATCAAGGACAGATGCCAACAGTTTTGTTTTTTACTTTGCCTTCTACTGTGATACCAAATAGTACAGTGCAAAACAATTCTTCCTAATCATTTGCCTCTTTTATAGCAATATCAAAAGCTTATAACATTTTAAAATGGAAAATGAATGAACATTTCTTGGTAAACAATAGAAAATATAGAGGGATAAACTAAACAATTATAGCACAGTTCTCACTCTGGGGTGCACATCAGAATCACTGTGAAATATGTTAAAAATACAGATGCCCAGGCCCCAACAGAGCATCTTCAAGAGTGTGTTTTGGTGTGTTTTTTTTTTAAGCTCCGAAGGTAATTCTAATGCAGACCCTTTGTTAAACTTGAAACTAAAGGTTCTCAAGTGTAGTCCCTCTGTCAACAGCCTTGACATCACCTGGGAACTTGTTAAAAACATAAATTCCCAGACTTCCCCCCCTACGACTGAATCAGAAACTCTGGGGTGAAGCCCAGCGATCTGTTTTCACAAGACCTCCAAGTCACTCTGATGCATGCTGAAGTCCCAGAACCTCCTTTACACCATGGTGTCCCCCCCTCTTCGTTCACTCTGTAAGACGAAAATGTGATTTAACTAATACAAATATACTTAAGGCATTTTTTAATTGAAAAAATTTGTTTCATCTTAATGAATCACTAAATTAACATTATGACTTTCATTGGTTCAATTTGTCAAGTCCTGGGATCAGGCTCTCTTTTTAAACATAAATGCGCCTGGCATTAGTCAAAAGGTCCAAAGTTAGCATGCCATTTCATCTATTCTTCATCTGGCCCTGGGTAGCAGGAGTTTCTCAAGTCAGCTGATTAACTGCAGCCCTTGAGATGGAAACAACCACATGGTTTTTCTTTCTTCATTTTAATTTTAAGACTAAATGATGTCTAGATTCAACTATCAATTTACAGAAAATACAAAGAACAGAGAAACCTATTAAACACTACCATGAACTGAAACTGGCAAAACCCAAACCAAGTAGAAATTCTACAGAATAAGTGACCCAATTTCTTCAAAAAACAAATTATAAGAAAAAAGAGATAAGGAAGAAACTACAGTTTTAAAAAAATCTTAAGAAATATATCAATCACCTGCAATGGATTCTAACTAAAACAAATTACAAAAAAATAGATGTATTTCAGACAATTGGAAATTTGAACGCTAAATGGATATCTGGTATTAAGTAATTGCTGCTGTCCTGGTCGGGTGGTTCGGTTTGTTGGAACATCATCCAGTACACCAGAAGGTTATTTGTTTGACCCCCATCAGGCCACATACCTAGGTTGCAGGTCTGATCCCCAGTTGGGGCGTGTATGAGAGGCAACAGATCGATGTTTCTCTCTCAAATTGATGCTTCTCTCTCTCCCCCCCACCCCGGCCCCCCACCTAAAATCAATAAACATATCCTTGGGTGAGGATTAAAAAATAAATAAATAATTCTGCTAATTTTTAGGTACAATAATGGTATTATAATTATTTTTAAAGTGTACTCATCTTTAAAGAAATACAAAAGTATTACAGATAAATGCCATGTCTTAGATCTGCTTCAAAATAACAAACAGAAAGAAAAGCTAGTAGATGAAAGAGACGAAACAAAATTGCCTATGAGTTAATAATTGTCAAAGCTGGGTGATGAGTACCTGGGGTGCATTATAGTACACTTTCAATTATCCTATTATATATAATATATATGAGTATGTTTACAATTATCCAAATTTTTAAAGTTTTAAACAAAATGAAGTTCAAAGAGACTGGCAAAGCTGTGACAGGAACACTTGTTCCATGTATTGCCTGAAATGTTAAAAATCAGGAAAAGACTCAAAATAAGCCACTTAGCACAAATCTAAAATACTGTACTTCGCAACTTAAGGAAAGAGATGGCTGAAGTACATTCTTATGAGCTGCTCAGTTTTCTTAACTATTTTTAAATCTCTAAGAAAACAACTATACGACTCATATTTTACCATCCCTGTGTCTAGGTCCATACAGATAATTACGCTGATGACTTCAGCTGCCCGAGGCATTCTTAAATGGCTGTAGTGTGTAGACATATGCTCTCTTCCCTTGAGCCAGTCTATCAACTTCTTCCTAAATGGGGTGACGGAGAACCCACAGCTGAGGTCCTGCATAAAATCTGTCATAATGTTTCCACGAAAAGGCAAGTTAAATCTTTATCTTCATCCTAATTTACCAAAGAAATTTATTTAAAAAATAAGAAATTGTCAAAAGAACAGAAAAACTTCAAGATAGCAGCCCTTATCTGGAAATGGTTATCCTCTAAAATTTATATAACATACATAATTGATAATCTAACACCATCATATTGACATAGTGTATTTAGAATACACTATTTAAGAAATATACTAAAGACAACAATGGTTACCTTCTTGCGGAAGGATGTTTTTCTTTCTCCTTTTCAGTATTTTCCAGATTTACTACAATGAATATGTATCACTTTGATAACTGGGAAGAAAAAGTGCCCCTCCACTCCAGGGACAGAAGAAAATTTATTTTACCACATTATATAGTAAATTATAAGTCCCATTACCCAATTCAATTTGGCCCAACTTAACACAGGCTATAATTTTGTTTTTCTTCTACCCTTATCCTTGCCTGTATCCCCAATATAAACTAGATATCTTTTTCTCAGGAGTTCTCATCAGTAAGGAGACAAGTCACTCTGTTTCTCCATAGGCTAACTTCAAAGGTTAGATAACACTAATCTTCAAATCACTTCCTAGTTTGAAATCTCCTAGGTTCAAGAAATAATCCACAAACTAGTGTCTTTTTTCTTTAAAAAAAAATTTATTTTCTGATTTGAGAGAGAAAGAAAAACATCGATTTGCTGTTCCACTTATTTATGCAATCATTGGTTACTTCTTGTATGTGCCCTGACCAGGGATCAAACTCACAACCTTGGTCCATCAGGATGATGCTGTAACCAACTAGGTTACCTGGCCAGGGCCTACTAGTGTCTTTTTTCTAGACAACTTCTGTCTGCCTAGGCCACATCCCCTTAGAAGTTATCCTCTCAATCCCTGGTATGGTTCAGTGGATTAAGCAACAGGCTGTGAAGCAAAGGGTTGCAGGTTCATTTCCTAGTCAGGGCACAGGCCTGGGTTGCAGGCCAGGCCCCCATGAGGGGGCGTGCAAGTGGCAACCACACATTAATGTTTCTCTCCCTCTCTTTCTCCTTCCCTTCCCCTCTTTCTAAAAATAAATAAATAAAATCTTTAAAAAAAAAAAAGAAGTTATCCTCTCATTGAAATTTTTTATAATTGATTTGTTTCTACTCCATTATTGTACTCCTTTCAGTCTCATACTTCAATTCCTCCAACATATAGCGAATTACTTCATTTTTTTAGTATATTTTGTGCTCAGTCCCTGCCCTATTTCTAAGCACCATTACACTGGGATAATATAAAAGTAAAATTTCATGTGATTCGACTGAGTGTTCAACCTGATATCAGGTTCAATCTGATTAAAAA
The DNA here is from genome assembly GCA_004026545.1 of Mormoops blainvillei. Classification (NCBI taxonomy): domain Eukaryota; kingdom Metazoa; phylum Chordata; class Mammalia; order Chiroptera; family Mormoopidae; genus Mormoops; species Mormoops blainvillei. The sequence continues at coordinate 242,151 of PVJD01000242.1, forward strand.
CCAACAAGTATAGGCCCTGGCTGGGTACTCAGTCGTTTACAGCTCATCCCAATTCACCAAGGTTGTTGGTTGAATCCCCAGTCAGGGCATATACAAGAAACAACCAATGAATGCATAAATAACTGGAAGAACAAATCGATGTTTCTCTCTTCCCCTTTCTCTCTCTCTTTCTAAAATCGATAAATAAAAATTTCTTAAAAACCAACAACTATAACAGCATCCTAGGTAAATTGAAGAGTGTTGTATTTCTTCACTTGGCCTTGATTAAATGTGCTGAAACTGCTCGGTGCCTATCCAAGATGTCTCTCTCTTTTTCTTGTTAACAAAAAAGCCAAATAATTAAGGGCAGAAGGTGCCCAACTAAAAGGCTACATTTCCCAGCTATCCTTACAGATAAAGAGTCTGCCAATGGGTTATAAATGGAAGTCATTGCCCTTTGGCCTTCTACCCTTCCCCCTGCTGCCTTCTTGCCTAGAACGCAGATGGCTCAGCGGGATGTAAGCAGCCATCTCATGACCTTCAGAATGGAAGCCATATGTTAAGGCTTGCAGAGGATAACACAGGAGACTAGTTCCCTAATTTCATGGGACTCTGAAAGTTTTCTGTTTAATGTACACATAGATTTTACTGTCTACAACAGATCTATTACTTAAACATTCACACTAAAAAACATCCCAATTATACTGTATCTAGAACCTGGTTATGGAAAGTTACCATAGAAAGGGCAAACACTTTACTGATTAAGTTCTGGTTCGGCACTTAAACATGAATCTGAACCTGTTCGGCCAGCTTGCTACCTATGTGGCTTCTTGGACACTTAATATCTCTATGCCACAGTTTCTTTTTTAAACTATCGGTAGTCAGGGTTGTTCTGATTATTAAATTCTAGTGCTTAGTACCATACTGAGTTTTACCTTGTATAATATGTATACCATTGAACGAATATACTCTATGACCCAACAATTCTACTCATAAGTATCTCCCCTAGAGAAACTTTGATGTGCTTAGACCTGTCCACACATCCAACACACACACACAAGGAGACCTCTCACACACATACAAGCACACATGTACAAGAATGTATTATTTATGGCAGCACTGCAGTGTCTATCAGGAAAATTAACACATTAATTGTGGAACAGTTACACAATGGGATATTATACCATAGTAAAAATGAATCAACTACCATTACATGCAATACATAAGCAAAACTAAATTATATATTTCAAAGGATACATATATATAATAAAATTAATTTTTAAATAAATGTAAAATACAAAATGTACAGCAGCAGTTATTCCTGAGGGGAAGGCAGGAAAATGGATGGGGGAGGGGAACATTGATAGATTTAATAGTACTGGTAATGTCCTAGCTCTTACGTTGGATAGTAGGTTTATAGGTATTTCCTTTATTATTATACACCCTAAATTACATTTTATGTTTCATATAGTATTTTCATGTAACAAATGTCACATAATAAGCATATAAAAATAAGGATACTAAAGTGCTGATTTAAATAAATAAAAAAGAAATTCCGGTCTTGCTACACTCAAATAGTTGCTGCTTCATTTTCAATAACCAATTCTCATCACTTAACACAAATAACTATAGCACGGTCCTTAGCAGCTTTCCGAGGACTGTGGATTTGCTTTATTTTCTCTCAGGGTACATGTCAAATTTCCCTTGAAGAAATAAAATTTCCACATAATTTGAGACACACAAAATATAATTTCTACAAGTATGATTATTATAGAAGCTAAGATGTGATAATTTCCACAACTATGTTTTACAAGGAGTGAGGAGAATATTTAAAGAGAATATGAAAAAAATTTGAAATTATTAAATAACTTCAATTTGTAGCAAGCCAACATGTATTTCAGTTATTATGCTAAAATAACTGAAAAATTTTGCTATTTGACAAGAATTAATATGAATTGTTATAAATTTCAGCATAAAGATAACCAAACTATTCTGTGGAGTATCTAAAATAACTATATTTTTAATGGCATCCAAACACTGGAAGAGTCCCTAGTTGCAACTAACAATATGAAAGCCATTCATCCTTGAGGAATTAAGAGGCCTATTGAAGATTCATAATTAAGCAAAGAATTTGAAGTTACACTGATCTATTAATTTGGCCTTTCTTTCTGTACACACCCACAGCTGCTCCATTCCCATTCCTGGATAATTCCTACCCCCCTCGTATCCCGTTTTGTTTTTCCACCACACTCTGCATATTCTTTCCATACACAGGATCCTCCTTTCAGCCATCATGCAGGTTTCTCCACCTCTCTCCTTTTGTATGAGTTTACTTCATTCCACATTAAAAACACAAAACATCTGGAAGTATCCACGAACACTCTATTTACCCTTACAGATGTCATTGACTACATCAAAGAGCATGAACTGGGCCAGTGAACTCTACGACAGTCCTTTGAGATTTAAACCCACTAAACATCTTCATTACTTGATTTTTATCAAAGTTATATGCTGAACACGGGTAAGAAGAGGGAGTATAGGCACAAAACAAAATGCAGTTGCTACCTTAATGAACTCAAAAGCGGAGTCATTATTGCAAGTAAAATTCTAATAGAATATTATTCAAGTTACAATTATTTACACATTACACAAATTCAAAAATTTCATCTAATGGACATCAACAGACAAGTAAAAAGTGGCCTCTAAAATATCAAATATCCCAAATTTTCACATCACGCCTAGTTATCCTGAATTGTTAATGTCCACATTTTGCCAAGGTTTAATTCAACTGGCTATGGGTAGGTGAGGCAGCAGAGGAGACTTCCCTTTTGAATAAGAAGTTAAAACAGATAAACTTTAAGGTCCTTTTCAAGCATAAAATATTATATATATTAGTAAAAAGCTACATTTACAAAGAAATAAAATATTACACATTATGAACAACCAAAATCTGTGTCAGCATCATTTTTATTCTTCCACAATATGTATTCATTCACAATATCTATTTGAAAGACATAAACTCATCTTCTTCCAAGATAGATTTACCAGACACCATACCATATCCATTCTCCTGTCACAGTCACAATGGACATTCTGACTGATTCTCAAGTAAAAAAGCAGCCTGAGGCTAGCTAGCAAAATGAGATTATATTAATCAACACTACTACAACATCTCTGGCAAATCTTGCCTAATTTTAGATGTCAATCTAATTCAGTGAGCCCAATAAGGTTTGTATCGTTGAAAGCAAATTTATTTTCTAATTTTGTTGTCAAGCCTATTTAAGGAACCCCACCTGCTATAACAGACGATTGAAATGTAAACATAGAGTATTCTAACAATATGTTAATATATAGAGAGTTTTCTAACAATAACCTTACAAGGTACATCAATCCAATAACTTTAGCCCATTTTCTACTTAAAGAAAATAAAATCAGCCCTGGCTGATGTGGCTCAGTGGATTGAGCACCAGCCTGTGAATCAAAAGGTTGCCAGTTTGATTTCCCTGTCAGGGCACATGCCTGGGTTACGGGCCAAGTCCCCAGTAAGGGACATGCGAGAGGTAATCAATGTTTCTCTAGCATGTAGATGTTTCTCCTTCTTCTGCCCTTCTTTTCTCTCTAAAAATAAATAAATAAAATCTTTTTAAAAAAAGAAAGAAAGAAAAACATAACATTAAATATATATATCTAATACATTCTACTGGTCCACAAGATCTTTATTCCTTTAGTGTTATGAAACTCATAACTCTACAGTAACACTATGTTGCAATGTAAAAGATACCTTCTTATACCTATTCTCATTTACAATATTTTGGGTTGATACTTCAAAACCCATCAGTTTAAAAATTCTAAACTGCAAACACCAAGTAGTCATCATCATAAACAAACATTAACTGAACTCCTATTAAGGGACAGGCATATCATTAAAGGGACATACACACCATCTTTATCAATATAGCTTAAAAAAAAAAGACAACTTATGTCCCAGGTGCAGTTTTCCTCAATTACACATATTATCCAAAAACTGTCTGCATGTGATTAACATCAGATAACTACCCAAGTAACAAGAGGGACCACATGGTCACAAAGTCAACTACAGCATAATCAGAGCCAATTTAGTTCATATCATCACTAGTAAGAACTGTTTTTATCACTCCCAAATTTATAGGCTTATAAATAGAATTGCATTCTGGTTTGTTTGCTTTTTCAAATTAGTTTTGAGCCCTGGCTGGTGTGGTTCAGTGTACTGAGTGCTGGCCTGCGAACCAAGGGGTCCCCATTTCAATTCCCAGCTAGGGTACAAGCCTGGGTTGTGGGCCAGGTCCCCAGTTGGGGTTGTGCAAGAGGGAACCAATATATGTTTCTCTTGCACACTGATGTTTCTCTCATTCTCATTCTCCCTTCCTTCCCTCTTCTCTAAATACAAACAAATAAATAAATAAATCTAAAAATAAAAATAAAATTAAAAGAAACAAATCAGTTTTGAAATCTTGATTTTATTCCTTAAAATCAAAGAAACTGCTTTTAGAAAGTTTTTACCAAACTAACATCAGATTGTTTGTTTGTTCCATTGACCAGTGTTGAAACCTATATTCCTCGTACATAAATAGGAGGAAATTTTCTTTTCTTTACTCTTTTCTTCCAATAAACTGAGTTAATATTCCTATTAGAATTAAAAAAAAAAACAAAGGAAGAACAAAGAGCTAAAACTATATGGAATCAGAGTGGAAGAGGCTGGGGGTATAAAATCCATAAAGCTCCATACTTCCTCATCAAATGAAAAAATTTTAAGCTGAAAAAAAAATACCATCAAAATGTTTATAGTGTCACTATTGTTTGATAAAATTATGGGTAATTTTTAGTTTTGTCTTTATACTTTCTTGCCCACATTTCTAAAACTCCACAATTATTACTTTTAAAATCAGGCAGAAAGGCATTTTAAGTAATTTATTTCTATGGATCTTTGCAGAAAAACTATCTCTGTTGATAAATTAACAGCACAACTTAGGTAGTTTTTGACAAATACCTCTTATAACTCAACACAGATTCATTAAAAACAGTTCTTGCCCCAAAGGATACTCATCTAATAAAACTTGCTTATAACCACCTACAACCCACTCTTCTTCATCATTTGACTCCACACTAAACATTATAATAATCTGGTATTCTATCAAAAACTGTGAAATATGTCCTGAAAGACAAAATTACAATCTAGTGATTTTCTATGTGCTTTTCATATCCCATACTTCAGAGTAATGGGTAATTCATTAAGACCTTCAGATGTGAAAAGTCCCCAGTAAGAAAAGTAAATGTCATGTTTTCATTTTCTTATCAAGCAACACACTGAATATCCTAATACATATTTCTTGGCAGATCACATGTCAGACAATTGTAAATATTTTCTTTTTGGCTATACAACAGCCAATCTCTGGATATTTTGGTTTCCCTACTTAGGACCATAATAACTTTCTATCTTAAAATTAAACATAACTGTTAACCAAACTAGAACAGTGCTGGGTCATGCAAAACAAGGAATTTGGATGCCTGCCTCACACCGTATAAAAAATTAATGCAAAATGGATCAAAGACATGAATGTAAGAACTAAAACTATAAAGCTCTTAGAAGAAAACATCAGTGTAAATATCCATGACTTTTGATTAAGCAATGGTTTCTTAGGTATGACACCAAAAGCACAAGCAATGAAAAAATTTTTGATTAATTGGACTTCCCCAAAATTAGAAACTTTTGTGCTTTCAAGGACATAATCAAGAAAGTAAAAACACAACCCATAGAATGGGAGAAAATATTCGTAAATCATATATGTGATAAGGTCTAGTCTCCAGAATACTTTACAAAGACAAATAACCTAATTAAAAACTAGGCAAATAACTTAAATAGATATTTTACCAGAGAAGATACACAAATTGCCAATAAGAACATGAGAAGATGTTCAATATCATTAGTCATTAGGAAAATGAAAATCAAAACCACAATGTAATATAATTTCACACCCACTAAAACAGCTTTATTTTTTTTAAAGGAAATTAACAAGCGTTAGTGACACTATACAGAAAGTGGTACACTTATACATTGCTGGTTGACGTGTAAAATGGTGCAGCCCCATGAGAAAGCAGTGTGGCAATGGCTCAAAACATTAAACATAAAATTACTGTATGACCCAGCAATTCCGCCACTAGGTTTATACACAAGAGAACGGAAAACAGGTACTCAAACAAAAATTTGTACATCAATAACAATATTATTCATAACAGTCAAAAGTGTAAACTTAATATCTGTTAGCTAATGAATGGGTAACAAAATGTGGTATATCAACATGGCAGAATATTATTCAGCAATAAAAAGGAATAAAGTACTGATACATGCTAGCGCATGGATGAACCTTGAAAATATTATGCTGATGTATAAGAGTTTTCTTGTTAATGGAAATGTTCTGGAATTAAATAATCATGATTGTGCACACACTCAAAACCACTGAATTTTACATTTTTAAATGGTAAGTATTATGATAGGTAAATTATATCTCAAATGTTTTAAAAATGATATGGAAAGGGGGAGGGAGCTGTTGCACACGGTGAAAAGAATGCTGTACGAGTCTGAAACCCAAGGATCACGTTCCGTCTCTGCCATGAACTGATAAAGTCACTCCAAATTTGGGAGTCACAGTTTCCTGAATTTTAAATAAGATGGGTCAAATGTTTTCTGAAGTCTCTTCTGAATTTAACTTCTAATTTTGACTGTTAATTACCAAACATGATAGATATACAAGTCTAACAACTCAAAAACCTAAAGCACCCCAAGATTAGAAAAAGGAAAGTGGGAATTAGACGTGGAATGTTAGAGAAGATAGGGTAAGTCATGCTAAGTTTAGAACAGCCTAAGAAGGAAATAAAAGAGAAATAAACCATTTAAGAATGAAAAAAGTAAATAAAGTGAGGCCAAGAAAGCTAAGCATAGGTTATTTGATCAGATAAGTAGTAATGAGCTACAATAACTCTTAAGGAGAGAAATTACTCCATGGAAGCTCTTTTTAAGGAAGATGATTACAGCAGGATAAAGTGGAAAGGAAAAAGACTAAAGGCAAGAAGATCAACTAAATTATGAATACACAGATCCTGGTTTCTAATATTATTTTCCCATAAAAGGAACCAGAGATCCTCCCTCGGTCCTTGATTCTAGGACTGGGGCAGGAATTACGCAAAATAAGCACAGAGCATCCTGTGGCGTCAGAAAGGAAGAAGGTGTTAACACACACACAATGATGAGGGTATGAAAAGGAATCTAGAGGCCAACTGAAAGAGCTCACAAAGGCTAAAGGCAGAACAATTTGAGCAACAAAATAAACAAGTAGTATTGAATTATAACCCAAAGTATAAAATAAAACCCATACCGGTGTGAATCTATGCTGATATATGTAAATGGTTGAATAAATGAATGGGGGAGAAGAGGCCAATCTCTGATGCAGAATTCCAAATAATGGAGGTACATACTTTTTTCCCAAGCATTGCTCTCCAGTCCTTAAGTGTGGGCTGGCCTGGTGACTTTTTCCCAAGAGTACAGGATGGAAAGGAAGGGGGGAGTAATTTACTGTGGAGAAACCAGGCCTACGTCAAGTCAAGATCAAGTTTAACATCAACAGTAATAAGTCATATTGACAGTATGTACCTTTGTTAGGCTGTGATGAGAACGGCACTCTACCTCTATGGTTGCCTCCCAAAGCCACATTATCCAAGTCTAATCATGAGTAAAACATCAGAAAAATCCCAACTGAGGCACATTCTACAAAAGAGCTGACCAGTAATCCTCAAAATTGCCAAGGTCATCAAAAATGAGGAAAGTCTGAGAAACTGTCACAACCAAGAGAAGTCTAAAGAGACATGGCTACTAAATGTAATGTGGTATCCTAGATGGGATCCTAGAATAGGAAGAAGAACATCAGGAAAACACTGAAGAAATCTGAATAAAGTATGTGCTTTAGTTAATAATAACCTGTCAATATTGGCTTAATAATTTTAACAAATATCTCACAGCAATTTAAGATTATTAATAATACGGAGAACTGGGTATGGGGTATAATAGGAACATTCTTTAAAACTTTCACAATAATCCAGTATATTTAAAACTGATCAAAGTTCACATATTAAAAAAAGCTAATACAACAATTTAGCCCTGGTCTGAGTTAGTGCTCTCAGCAAGAACACAAGCATAAGGACAAGTACAAGACATATTAAAATGAAAGACATAACAGAACTGGATGACAAAGAAAATATGATGGATGAAGGAGATAAAGAAGTGGAATATTAAACAGATGTTTCAAGTGTGGGAAAGGGAAAAATATTGTTGCCATTACAAAAGCAAAATACAATGAAACAGGAAGGATAAGACTGGAAAAATGAGTCTGACCTTAGAATGCCTACTGAATATCTTCCCTTTTCCCTCCTTTAAACAGGGTCCTCCGCCTATATTTAACCTGTACTGGTTAAAGGTAGCACCGTTATTTCTTCATTCATCCATTCACCCAGTACAAACAAGTCACTAAGGATTTTGAAATGAATACACAGGTATGGTCTTGCCCTCACAGTCTTATAGTCTAGCAAGGAAAAGTGAAATTAAAAAAGAAATCACAGAGTTACTGAGTATTACAGAGAAGTACATAATGCTAAGGTTAAATAACAAGCAAACCTAATCATAAGACCTGTCCCCCAAATAAAAAACCTAGCTGTCCTCACTTCACACACTCAAAATTTAACCTAACTCTTAAATATCTCTTATCTCTCATCTCTTCCACTGTCACTGTCTATGTTCAGGACCCAATAATCTTTGTTCTTCTTTAACACAGTAGCCTTTTATTTAGTTTTTCTGCCTCCAGTTTCAGTCCTCTCCCATTCATCCTCCACAGGACTACCAGAATAATCTTTCAATAATATAAGCTGGCCCTGGATGATGTGTCTCAGTGGACTGAGAGCCGGCCTGTGAAGCAAAGGGTCGCCGGTTCGATTCCCAGTCGGGGCACATGCCTGGGTTGCAGGCCAGGTCCCCAGTATGGGGCATGTGGGAGGCAACCACACGTTGATGCTTCTCTCTCTGTTTCTCCCTCCTTTCCTCTCTCTAAAAATAAATAAATAAAATATATATGACCTATTCATGGCTCAGCATGTGTCAGAATAATGTTTCAACCCCTTAATAACGATATTCATGATTCTTCATAAACTGATTTCTCACTTACTCTCTCTCCACATCATGTACTCCAGGCAGAGAATTACTCAAAGTGCTCCAAACACATTTCGTGCCTTTGTATTTACAGTTCCCTCTATTTAAAGAGCTTTTCACACACACTCCTTTCCAGCTGGACTGGCTAATTCCCATGAATCCTTAGAGAATCTATTCAGGAGTCACTTCCTCTGGGAAGGCCCTTCCTGGCCACTCCCTTACCTCTAGTGGAATCTCCTTTCCTTCCTTGATTTTTCTTCTCCTTAATCCCATGGTATCCTGGGCACATTTCCCTACAGTGCTATTCCCACTTTGACCGGTAGTTTTCATGAGGGTAGGAATTGTGTCTTGTCCATCTCCGAAATCCTTATTTCTAGTATAGAGACTAACAAAGAATAAGCTACAGAATAGATAAATGGTGTACAGAGGTGATGACATGAAATAGCCAAAAACGGAGTTAATCTACAGACAGTGACAAGACAGACTGAAATGTGGATGTCAGGGCTGGAAAATGTAGATCTTAGATTCAACTGCTTCGGGTAGTAGTAAAATATCTAAAAATAGATAAAAACCTTAGAGAAAGGAAGATGAAATATAGAGGAAAAGGCAAAGCGTTTCTCAATGTGTATACACGGTAAAGTAAAACCAGTCTGTCCTGGTTACAATTTTAACATATAACCTATCTGATAAGAATCAGCAATCTATCATCTGTCATACCTACTTTTCTATATGGTTAAAAATAAAGTAGGAGAGAAATATAAATGAGAGATCACTTGGCTATTTTAAAGTTTAGTAATAACAGGAGCAAGGGAAACAAAAAAAACAAAAAAAAGTTTTTCTCTTAACCAGTCAGTCACATGAACTAACCGTGTCTAAGATTTCTAGGTCCTAGATGGAATGTGACAAAATGGAAGACTAAGTCTCCACTCTTCAATTTACAATCTAGTTGGAAAGATGTCTTATATAGGTAAAACGATACAAGGCAGTGTAAGATATGTTACAGACAAGTATAGAAGTTTTCAAAAGAGAATAAAAGGAATCCTTTTTTGCAGATCAATTCTCCTTAATTGATCTTTTTAAAAATTTGGATATTCATAAATTGAGCTTTCCTAAAAAGAAATTCGGTATGCTTATAATGTAATTACATAAAAATCAGAACACTGGTTGCCTCCTGAAGGGTAAGTAAACAGGTGTTAACTGGGAAGGAATGAGAGGGCACTCATAGAGATTAAAATAATGTTCTTTTTAAAAAAAAAAAATCTTTATTGTATTTTTTTCCATTACTATTTTAGTCCCCTTATACCCTCTTCCCCCAGCAATCACCAGACTGTCGTCCATGTCTATGAGTCCTTTTCCGTTTTGCTCAGTCCCTCCACCGCCTAACCTCCCCGCCACTAGCTGTCATCCTGCTCTCCATCTATGAGTCTGTCCCCATTTTCCTTGTTAGTTCGGTTTGTTCATCAGTTCACATATAAGTGATGTCATATTGTATTTGTCTCCCTCTGACTGGCTTATTTCACTTAGCATAATGTTCTCCAGGTCCATCCATACTGTCACAAAGGGTAAAATTATCTTCTTTTTTAAGAGATAATGTTCTGCATCAGCGGTTCTCAAATCCCCAGACCTGCATCATTGGCACCACAGGCAACTTGTTAGAAATGTGAATTCCCAGGCCCCACTTCAGACCTACTGAATCAGAAACTCTAGGGACAGAGCCCGGTAATCAGTTTTAAAGTAGTCTGTGAAACTTTAAACAGAAACAAGATATCTGTATACCTTCAAAGTATCTCCCCCAAATATTTATTAATTATGTGGCGGTTTTAACACACATATATAAATCCTTTCATAGTCTCTTTTCCAGGAGATGGGGCTTGATTCCCTTGAATGTAAGCTACGCTTAGTGACTTGCTTCTTTCAGTACAAGAATATGAAAAGAAAAAACATATTAACTTCATAATGGAGAAACCTGGCAGATACTCCCTTAACCAATAATAACTGATCAACTAGTAATAATTAATGATATCATATATCCCCTGACATGTGATGAGGACACACAATGTCTGTGATATTCCTCTCAAAAATGTACAACCTATCTAACAATGAAAAACGTCAGACAAACTCAAATTAAGGGACTCTCTACAAAATACCTAGCCAGTACTCTTTAAAAGTTTCAAGGCCACGAAAGGCTGAGAGACTGAGAAGCTGTCACAAATTGAAGGAGACTATGAAAGACCTGAGCACTAATCCAATGTGGTGTCCTATACTGAACCCTGCCTGAAATGGAAGAAAAGACAATGGAAAGACGGGAAACTGAAATAAAGTCTGTAGTTATTAATAGTATTGTACCAATGTTAATCTCTTACTTTTGATAAACGTACAGAGATTATGAAAGATGTTAAGATTATGGAAGCTGAGTAAACGGTATGAGAACTTCCTGCAAGCCTTCTTTGCAAGCCTTCTGCACTGTTGATTCTAACGCAAACTGGATTTTGAGAACGATTCTTCTATATCATGTTCTATGTCTAATAAGAGATGTGACTTGCACAACTCTTAGGCACTTGTCAACACTCACTGTTCACTTTACGGTTTGTACATGTTGCCCTGACTGGACAGCTCAGTTGGTTAGAGCGCTGTCTGATACATCAGGTTGAGGGTTCAATCCAATGAATGCATAAATGAGTGGGACAATAAATCGATGTTTCTCTCTCTCTCTCTCAAATCAATAAACTGAAAACAAATTTTTTAAAAAAGATTTGTGCATGTCGCCATATATAAATTATATCTCAAAATTAAATAACTGTAGAAGTCTAATCACAGTTTCCCCTCCTCCAACACATGATTTTGAAAACTAAATTGCTACATATTAATTGTAACAGTTCTATCTAAACAAGTAAAGGAATGTGCATAGACATTTAAGTTAGTCAAGCATTTAATCAAGCAGGAGATACTAATTTATGTAGGAAAAAGTCAGTTCCATACATTAAGAGCTTTATAATTTAGTTAAAATTGGCTCTTTAAAGTTTATTCATCCCAAAAAGTAAATCAATGATGAAAATCTTCATGAAAACTACTCAAAGTAGGGTCTAGCACATAGTAGGAATTATCTCAGCTCTTTATTTTTCTTCAACTGTAGTAGGATTGCATCTACTTCTCAAGTATATATAAATACTAAAAGTACCAACATCCAATAATATCAGAACAAGTTACCAATAGACTTTCAGGGCCATCCCTGCCAAAAATTATAAAAACAAACAAGAATGTCTCATCTGTCTGTTCTATACCTGGACTCTCTCTCTTTCTTTCTACCTTAAAATGGAGACAATTTTTCCCTCACTTAACAGGGCCTTAGCCAGACCATCAAAATAGACATATTCTAGGGCATGTTAGACTACAGAATCCCAGGCCTCATCCTGGATCTCTTATATCAAAATCTGCATTTTAACAAGATCCTCAGGTGATTTGTATGTACGTTAAGAGTTAAGAAATACTGAAATAGAGACATTAATATGCTTTTACCCAAAAATATTGCATAAGGACACCACAGTAAAAGTTCGATAATTTAGAGTGTAATAAATTATGACTTGTGAAAATCTGAATAGGATGTAAAGAAAGTTGACCACTACCCCACCCATAATAGGAGCACTAAGTCTAATTGGCACGTTATAAACCAGCTTTGAAGTCAACTGAACCTGGGTTTAAGTCTAAGTATCCCAGTTATTAGCTGCATGACCGTAGACAAGTTATTTCACCTCTCCTAGCCTCAGTTTACTACTCTAGTAAAGGAAAATACCATCACCTGACTCATGGGATTGCTGTAAGAATACTAAATCAAGTTCTCAGCACAGGATACTCAATAAGTCTTTTTTGCTTCCTCCAAAATGTTGCCATCTATTCATCATCAAAATATAATGAATACAGCAAATGTGTTTTGATCCAAAATGATTTTCTGAGGCTGCCTTTTACTGATTAAAGCTCAAAAGAAACAAAAGAAAGTTTGCCCTGACTGCTGTAGCTCAGCTGGTTGGGTATTGTCTGGCAAAGCAAAAGGTCACTGGTTCAATTCCCAGTCAGGGCACAAGCTTAGGCTGCGGGCCGCTCCCCAGTGGGGGCAGGGGCAAGAGGCAACAGATTGATGTTTCTCTCACACATGGATGTTTCTCTCCCTCTCTTTCTCCCTCCCTTCCCCGTCTCTAAAAATAAATAAAATGTTTTTTTAAAAAGGAATAAAAGAATGTTCAAATGTTCACTGGGACATATCATATCAGATAATTTTCAGTGTGATTTAGAAATCATAGTCTTTTTAAATTTTTTAAATTTAATTTTTAAAATATACTGTGTTATGCAAAATAATGCACTACAAAGTAAATTACTAGGCCTATAATTAAATTTGGATTAGAAGATGTAGTAGCTCTTAAAAACTGGGAAAATATTAAACACTCAACTACATACAAACTAAATATACAAAATATGCTCAGCTCAAAATCTAACTGTATTGTGCTCTTTATATTTAAATTGTCAATGAAGGTATTTAAAAATATAACAAAATGTCTAGACTTTTGTTTATAAAACAGTAGCATATGCCTTGGAGGAAAAGCCAAGTTCTGCTCTCACTCACTTCTCATATTTTTCTGTCCTATTTGTAAACACTTGACCTCCAGAAAGTCACTCTAAAAATAAAACTGTAAGCAACCAATAATATTAATAACATACCAGGGTCATACTATCATGGAGCAAATTTACTTCTAAGTGATTTGCAGAACATACAGTCTTTTAATAGTCTAACTGTATTTGACTTACACTAATTCCAGAAGACGAGATAAACGTAATTAAAGTTGACATGAAAGAGCAAATGTGCTGAGGGTCTGAAAAAATGGACTATTTAGTCTAAAACTGAGCAGAGTAGACATCTCAGGCTGAAAAATATATGACTATACCAAACTCAGGCTTGGCCTGTTTTTTATCCCCATACTAACACTAACACTAACATAAACTATTTGGGAAAGATGTCTGCATTTGGAGGGTGAGAGGGGGTGGAAAAAAAATCTTTGGTAGTCAAGTAGGACTAATTAGTACTTCACACTCCTAGAAGAAAAGCTATTACAGAAATAAATTCATAACCAAACATTTCATCCTAGCAAGAATGATTCACAAGTAGTAACTTACAATAAACAATAGCAATCGGTGATTAGAACACGGAATATGCGTATTACAACCTCTTGGTTACTATGTTAAGATTATTTAATGTGCAAAGGTAGATTTACTACAAAACTAAAAGAGCTTAAGCTTCAGGACCCTCGTTTGAACTGCCAAGTACACATGGTAGAAGAAAGACTGAATTATCTTTCTATTGTCTCTATAGAAAATGATACTACAAAGTCATAACATGAAAATATTTGGAGTATGAAGCCAAAAATATAGGAAAAAACGACATCAGTGTAAGATAACAGGCAGTTAATTAATAAAAAAAGTCATGCCATTTTTTCCCAATTCTGTGATGTTTGTGCTATTTTTCAGCTTTTTAAAATATGTAATTTGTGGTGATTTATTTTCTCTTTCTAAATATTTTTCCTCTCTAACTTTGTATTGATAATTTTGTATTCTTCCTCTTTTAAAAGCCCCTGTTGGTAATCACTCTGAATATTGGTGAAATAATTTAACCTGCCTCACAATTTTAATATCACTGTATTAAAGACCTGTTTAAAGATCTCTCCTATCACAGATCTTGGGTATTACGCATCACGAGATATAATATACCAAGGCACAAATCAAATTTTGGCAGAATTTTATTTAGAACTTTATTTTCTCTTTTTAAAAAATATTTATTTATTTGAGAAAGGGAAAATGAGGACAAGAGAGGGAGAGAAACATCAATGTGAGAAAGAAACGTCGAGCGGTTGCCTCTCGTAGGTACCCTAACTGGGACCAAACCTGCAACTCAGGCATGTGCTCTGACCAGGAATGGGGCCAGTGACCTTTCGCTTTGCGGAGCAACACCCAACCAACTGAGCCACACTGGTCAGGGCGAGAGCTTTATTTCTTAAAATCATATTCAGCCAGAGAGAAACAACAGTGATGAAAAGGTGGTAAAATGGAAAAGAACATCTCATGGATAGCTAGTACATATAACAGAAAAATGGATTCATTTGCAATGAGGTTATTTATTTAGGCAGGATGGAATACAGCTAAACAGGAAGAACATAATCAAAAATAATCAGCAAGCTATTGGTAACTAACAGTGAAGAGGGCTGACAGAAAACAGGAGACCATGGAATCAAAGAGAAAAAAATGATTAAAAAAATAATCAAGGGCAGTTCTTCAAAATGTTAAGAGAGGTACCATATGACCCAACGATTCCTCTCCTAGGCATATATTCAGAAGAAATGAAAACATGTTCACATGAAAACTTGTGCATGAATGTTCACAGCAGCATTATTCATAACAGTCAAAAAGTGGAAGTAGTACAAATGTCCATCACCTAATGAATGGATAAATAAAATGTGGTATAACCATATAAGAAAATATTATTCAGCAATAAAAAGTAATGAGCTATTATAGCAACAATGAAAATAAAGTACCTAGGCATCAACTTAACCAAGGAAGTAAAAGATCTGTACTCAGGAAACCATAGAACACAGAAGAAAAACATTTAGGAAGATACAAATAAATGGAAGCATATACCATGTTCATGGATTTGAAGAATTAACATCATTAAAATGTCCATACTACTCAAAGCAATCTACAGATTCAACACAATCCCTACTAAAATACCAATGGCTTATTTCACAGGTCTAGAACAAATATTTCAAAAATTTACATGGAACTAAAAAAGACCCTGAATGGCCTCAGCAATCTTGAGAAAGAAGAATAAAACAGGAAGTATCGCAATGCCTGACATTGAACTATACTACAAGGCCACTGTAATCACAACAGTCTGGTACTGGCATCAGACCAATGCCAGTCTGGTACAGACACAGAGATCAATGGAACAGAAGAGAAAGCCCATAAATAAATCCATGTCTCTATGGTCAATTAATATTCGACAAAGGGGTCAGAAGCATATAATGGAGTAAAAATAGCCTCTTCAATAAATGGTGTTGGGAAAACTGGACTGGTACATGCAAAAAAAGAAACTAGACCACCAATTTACATCACACACCAGAATAAACTCAAAATGGATAAAAGATTTAATTTTAAGTAGTGACACCATAAAAGTCCTAGAGGAAAACATAGGTAGTAAAATTTCAGATATCCCACACAGCAATGTTTTTACTGATATACTCCGAGGGCAAGGGAAATAATGAAAAAAAATAAACAAATGGGACTATATCAAATTAAAAAGTTTCTGCACAGCTAAATGAAAAGGGAACTGACAGTGTAGGAAAACGTATTTGCCAGTAACACCTCAGACAAGGGTTTGATCTCCAAAATATATAAAGAGCTCATACAATTCAACACCGGGAAGTCAAACAAGCCAATTAAAAAATGGGCAAAGGGCCCTGGCTCATGTGGCTCAGTGGATTGAGCACCGGCCTGCGAACCAAAGGGTTGCTGGTTCATTACCAATCAGGGCACATGCCTGGGTTGCGGGCCAGGTCCCCAGTAGAGGGCACGTGAGAAGCAACCACACATTGATGTTTCTCTCCCTCTCTTTCTCCCTCCCTTCCCCTCTGTCTAAAAATAAATAAATAAAATCTTTTTAAAAATACATAAAATGGGCAAAGGACCTGAAGAGACACTTCTCCAAGGACGACATACAGATGGCCCAGATATAAGAAAAGATGCTCAACATCACTAGCTATCAGAGAGATGAAAATTAAAAACACAATGAAATACAACCTCACAAGGGTCAGAATGACCATCATTAACAAATCAACAAACAGCAAGTGCTGGTGAGGATGTGGAGAAAAGGGAGCCCTAGTGTGCCATTAGTGGTGCAGTCACTGTGGAAAACAGTATGGAATTTCCGCAAAAACCTAAAAACAGATCTGCCTTTTGACCCAGCGATTCCACTGCTGGGAATATACCCTAAGAATTCCAAAACACCAATTCAAAAGAACTTATGCACCCCTGTGTTCATAGCAGTGCTATTTACAATAGCCAAGTGCTGGAAACAGCCTAAGTGCCCATCAGTAAATGAGTGGTACATTTACGTGGAATACTATGGAATACTATGGAATACTATGTTATTATTAAATGGAATACCATGCGGCAGAAAGAAAGAACTCCTGCTCTTCGAGACAGCATGGATGGAACTGAAGAGCATTATGCTAAGTGAAATAAGCCAGTGGGTGAAAGACAAATGCCATTATGATCTCACCTATAAGAGGAACCTAATGACTAAAATAAAATAAAAAGCAAAACAGAACCACAGGCATGGAAACAAGGAACAGACTGACAGCGACCAGAGGGAGAGGAGGAGGATAAGGGAGGAAAGAAGAGGAAGGGACTAGACAACGAACGTATGAATGACCCATGGACCCATACAAAGGGAGGAAATGAATGTGGGAGTGGGAAGTGAGGTGGGCAGAGGAGAGCAAAGTGGGGAAAATTGGGACAACTGTAATAGAATAACAATAAAATACTTAATTTTTAAAAAAGGAATGAGCTATTGATACATGTTACCACACAGATAAACCCTGAAAATGCTATCATAAGGAAAATAAGCCAATCACAAAAGGCCACATATTATAAGTTTTCATCTATGTGAAATATCCAAAATAGGCAAATCTATAAAGATATAAAGTAGTTAATAGTTGCCTAGTGCTGGAGTTGAAGACTGGGAAATGGTAATTGACCGCTAATGAGCATGGGATTTCTTTTGGAGGGACAAAAATGTTCTAAAATTAGATTGAGGTGACGGCTGTGAAATTCTGTGAACATACTAGAAAACACTGAATTGTACATTTTAAATCAGTAAATTGTATGCTGTATTAATTATATCTTAATAAAGTTGTCAAAAAAAAACCACCAAGGTCAGAACATATATAGGTCATCTACAAACTGGATTTTAAAGAAATGTCATTTAAAATAAATAATAATAATAATAATAATAATAATTTCTTATTCATTAAGTGTCCACTACCTTAAGCATAGTATATATTATTTCTAATCTTTACAGCAATTCTAAAAGGTGGGTTTATGATGTTACATGTTATATAAATTTAACAGATGAAGAAACTGAGAAACAGGGCGGATAAGTAACTTGCCTAAATACACACAGCTAATCAGAATCAGCCAGGATTCTAAACCAGAGCTGTGTCTACAAAGGTCTTTGACCTTATTACTCCTTTCCTATCTTAGAAAAAAGCTCAGGAACTTTGTATCAATAACCTAGTTCTATCTCGGGCCTTCCGGAATTAATAGCCCACGATACAAAAGACACCTCCTTTAACATTTCAACTCAGCATGCTCAGTCAGGGCACCAGGTGTTCCATCTTGATCACACCAAGGTATGTTTATCACCACTGTCCTCAGCCAAACTTTGGACCTGATTAAGCCCTTAGGATCTCCTCAAGCAAAGCTCTGAGATAGAATTACAGCAAACTAAAGGGAAGCTCCTTAGGTATCAAATGTTGTTAAGAATCTAAGAATGGGAAGGGAATATTTATTGAGAGCTATTTGGTACCAAATTACGGAGCTATGATCAGAGATTCTACGATCTGAGGTAAATGATTAAAAGGAGTCCCCCTCCCACATCGACCACCAAATCCCTCTATTGTTTGTGTTTCTCTTCTGTGAATAATATTTAGAAATTGTAGGGGTAACTGCGGTCTCCCCTAAGGGTTGTATAGACATAGTGTTGATCACAAGCAAGAAGTGGGTCCTAAACTATAACCATAGGTTAGCAATTTCCTGGCCATGTGCAAAAGATACATCGATCAGTTGCCTCTCCCAAAGTCCCAGCTGGAGACCTGGCCTGCAACCCAGGCAGGTGCCCTGGCCAGGAACGGAACGCATGACCTTTTAATTCACAGGCTGGCACTCAATCCACTGAGCCACACGGGCCAGGGCTAAAAAATCTTGTCTTGCGAGCCAGATTACACAAAAGCATACTAGTAACTTTGTGTTTATTTCCCTTTTGTATCTCTGAGCCTTTAGTAAAGACAAAATGTGTCAGCCCGGTCTCAGCTGTGTACTACAGGACCGTTAAGAGGAGACTCACCTCTGGGACAGAAAATTAGAGAGAAAGCAACGCTCCCTAATACCAGTAAGGTATTCCCCACAGGAAGGTGAATCTTTGGGAGTAAAAGTCATTGCTGTGAACTCCAATTATTCCATCCCATGTGCAGAACCTCCTTCTAAAGCCGATTCTAGAAGATCTTGACTTTTATTTATTAAGATAGAAAGCAGTTTTTTCCTACCAAGAATGAACCTTACTGTAAACCCAGATCTATTTGATTCCAAATCTGTATTCTTATTGGCTGCTACATCACATTGACTCTGAAATACTATAAATAGAAAACTGTTTGGCAAGAGTATGGGAGAGAATTATTTAAGAAGAGAAGGAGGAAGAAGGTAGAAAGAGAGGAAGAGCGGGAAAGAACAGGAGAAAAAGAAAGGAAGGAATTTCACCAAAGCATAAAAACTCATTGTGGACTGAATGTCAAAGATGGAAATATTTTAATATATGCACTTAGTATAAATGGAGAGTAGTACCTGATATATAGCTCGCATTTGATATGTGTTAATTCTCTTTTTTAGGAACGAAGACAAGAGTCATGTAGAAAAATGCTATCTTGCCCTGGCCATGTGGATCAGTTAGCTGGAACGCTGTCCCCACACACCAAAAGGTTGCAGGTTCCATCCCCGGTCAGGGCACATATCTAGGTTGCCGGTTCAGTCCCTGCCTGGCTGGGGCTCATACGGGAGGCAACAGATGAATGTTTCTCTCTCACATCAGTGTTTTTCTCCTTCTCTCCCCCCACTTTAAAGTGAATAAACATATCCTCAGAAAAGGATGTAAAACGAAAGAAAAAGAAAAATTCTGTCTTAAGTTTTAGTTTTTGAAAAAGTTCAAGTGTCGTGATATTAGAACAGATATCCAATGACAAGAAACACCCCACATTTCCTCATTGAAAAATATTCTACAGGTGAAAAGAACCCAGAATTGTGGCAACTAAAAAAGTTATACATCAGTTCTCTGTTCCAAACAAAAAGGAGAACACACTATCTCACTTCTCTAATATGTTTAAATGCAAAAATATATACTAAGTCATGAATTCATTAAACTGCAAAATCACTTGCTTTCTTATTTACTTTAAGACAATAAGGTATTGTAAAGTAAGTAAGGTATTGTCTTAAAGTAAATCTTCTGCTAAAAGTCACGAAGATTCAAAGCACTTCAGATTTCAGGTGGCTTGTATACAAGTTCCCCTGCAAAAATACTCTCCCAGTGAGCATCAGCCTAAACCCCTTCCTGTTTTTCACCTCGTATGTTTACTTTCACATCTGCTGCAAGAGATAAAAGCAACAATGGGAACACCAACCACGTGACCAAGGCCTACCAACCCGGAAATGAGGCCAGAGCTGCTGTGAAATGGGTCTTTAGATATAGGCTTAAAAATGTTATGTATAAGTCTGAACTGAATCCAAACATCACCACTAGACAAAACCATATAGTATATTTTATATAGCTATATTTATTCATATATAATAATCATATAAATACATAAATACCCAATTTAAGACAAAGGTATGGGTCAAGATGCAAAAATTATTGTTCTTAACCAAAGATTATTCTCCCCCATCTCCATGAGGTCAGATTTTATCAAAGGGAAAAGAGAACTAACATTTATTTATTGAGTATCTGTACGTGACACGCACACTGAAAGGTTTATTTTTGTTTGTTACTACTATGTATTCTGTGTAATGTGGGTATTATCTTCATTTTACAGAAGAGAAAACTGAGGCATAGAAAAGTACTTTCACAAGATCACAATCAGTAAGAAATCATTAGTTTTGACTCTGGCCAGATATCTCAGTTGCATAGAGCATCGTCCCGATATGCCAAGGCTGCAGGTTTGATCTCTGGTCAGGGCGCATACGAGAAGCAACCAATAAATGCAGAAATAAGTGGAACAACAAATCGATGTGTCTGCTTGCCTGACTCTCTCTCTCCCCTCCGTCCTCTCTCTCTCTCTAAAATCAACCAACCAATCCAATAAATTTTTTTAAGAAAAAGAAATCATTAGTTTTGGCAGAAGGCCTGCATCCAAACCTTTCCTTCCCAGGACTGAGGGTGGGAGGCGGGGGTGGGTGGGGCTGGGGAAAGTGGCAGTGGGAAAATGTTGACAAAACAAAACAAAACAAAACAAAATAAATGGGCAGGAGGAGATTAAGAACAGTACAGGAAATTGAGAAGCCAAAGAACTAATACATACAACCCATAGACATGAACTAAGGGTGGCGGGGGATGACGATGAGATGGGGTGCAGGGCAGAGGGGATAGAGGGGAGGGAAAAAAATGGCACAACTGTAATAGCATAATCAATAAAATATACCAAAAATAGAAGTTAAATTAAATTTTTTAAAAATGATAGGTTATAGATTTTCTCAAAAGTATTTTAAAATCCAATGTGCATGCGTATTATAAATATTTAAAATATTATCTTTTATTTTTATATATTTGAAATTTTTAAAAAACAAATCTCTCCTTCCCCACTTGCTCATGGACATATTCAGTAAAGTTGTAGCAGTGAAAAATGTGGCTCTAAAGCCAATTTTCACTTGCTAGTTGTGTAACAGGATAAATTATTTAACTTTTAACCTACTACTTAAAACACAAAATGGAATTAATCACACCTACTCCATGGGTTTGAGGGGAGGCTTAAAATAAAAAATAACGGATCACATTTATCTGGTGCCAGACTCTGTTCTAAATACTTCACATATATTAACTCATTTAATCATCATAACAACCTTAAAAGGCAACTATTTTTTAATCACCCCCATGTTATATAATGAGTAAACTAAGATACAGAAGTTACCATATGTAACTTGCCCGAGGGCACCAGCTAAAGAGTGGCACAACTAGAATTTAAAACCAGGCATTCTGGGCCTGGCGTCCACACCTTCAACACCTATGTCATACCTAAAAGCACACAGCACGGGGCCTGGCTCATAATAAATCATCAATAAATACTAGCATTTTTATTTTACCTGGCATATAATACCACCCAGTAAATAGTGGCTGAAATGTGTAAAACCAAGTAGAAGGGCCAGAATTTTAACCTGGTTTTACTCTGTACTTTTCCCATAACTACATGTCTTTCTGTGACACAGCAGCTCTATTCCTAAGTATTTTGTGCATGCCCAGTCATTTCTACTAATACTAGATCATTAAACTTCCTTAGGACAGGTGTCACACCTTCTATATTTTTGTGCTCACACACACTCACAGGGTCCTCCTCCCTTTATGGATAATCAATTAACATGTATTAAACGAGTGATCATGCCACTGCTTGGCTCAAAATCCTGTCAAAACTTCCTGTCCCGGAAAAAAATGCAGTCAGTAGTTAGCCAACAAGGCACCCCAACATGAACTACTCTTCCTCCAACCTACAACCTCTCTGAACTCAACTCCTGCTATTTTCCCCGACATCATTTTCATCCCGTCATGCTAGCTCACTTAATGTTTCTCAGTAACACTAAACATGCTTAACCTTTGTCATGTTGCTCTTCTGCCTGAAACACTCTTCTCCAAACACCAGGCAGGACTCTGCTCAAGAGTCACCTCATCAGAGAGGTCTCTGACCACTCCACCTAAAATATCCGCCCCACCTCCCCTACTCCTTGTCCCCTATTCCTGCCTCCCCTGATCCTCACCAAAACTTATATTTTACCCCTGATTTGTATATTTATTATTTGCCCTCTCCCACTAAAATGTGAGCTCCACAAACACAGATATTTCTATTCTTCATTTTATTATCAGGTGACTTTATTGACTGCATGTCCCAGCGCACTTAGGACAGCATCTGATAATAGTAGACAATCGAGAGTTACTAAATTAATAAATGGTAGGTGTATTAGTTATTTATTGTTGTACAACACATTGGCCCCAAAACTTGGTGGCGTAAACCAACAAACATTTATTATCTCAGTCTCTGTGGGTCGGAAATTCAGGCCTGGCTTAGCCGGGTGCCTTTGGCTCAGGGCCGCTCCTGAAGCTGTAGCCAAGCAGTCAGCCAGGCTTGCCTTCCTCTCAAGGCTCCACTTTGCCTGGACAATCTGCTCCCAAGCTCACTCACTTGGCTGTTGTCAGGCCTCGGGAGATCCGTTCCCCGCTCACTCTCAGTTACTGACGGACCTTGGTTTCGCACCGTGCAGGCCTCTCCAGAGGCTGCTTGAACATTCACAGGATATGGTAGCTGGTGATCCGAGTGACAGGAAGAGGGCCAGCGCGTGTCCAAGACGAGAGTGCCCAAGACAGAAGCCACAGCCTTTTATAACCTAATCTTGGAAGTGACATTCCTCCACTGGTGTATTCTGCCCGTCAGTAGTAAGTCACAAGTCCAGGCGACAGCTCAAGGAAAGGGATTACACAGGGGCATGAATTCAAGAGGCAGGGATTGTTGGAATTATCTTAAAGTCTGCCTACCTCAGTGACCATAATAAAAATCTTTAAAAAACAAAAAACACACCTTGCCCTTTAGTCACCTGATATATTCTTTAGTGTATCTATTTAAATATGATTCTATAATCATTATGCAATCATTCATCCTAATGTTAGTCATTTCAATCTTACAAAACACCAAAAGGCATACACGAACCACTGAACATTTCTTGTTAACCAGTGTTCATTAACAGTCATATTAGAGATAATACAACTAGCAAGGATCTGTCAACAAAAATAGCATCTGGAGAAAAAAGAATTACTGAATAAATTTTGCTAAGTACACGACATCAATTGTTTAAAAAATATGTATTAGATGTTGGTTGATATTATAGAAATGTCGTTAATTTTCTTAGGTATGATAATGATATTATGGTCATGTAGGATAACATCTTTGTTCTTAGGAAAGGCAAACTGAAGTGTTTTAGGAGTAGAGTGTCATGATATCTGCACCTTACTTTCCAAGAACATAGGATACATGTACACACATACTGAGAGAGGTAATCAGAAGCAGAGTCAGAATTATAAGCCAGGTCTTAAATCTTAATTGTCCTGGAATTCACATTCTCACTATACCTCTGCCTACTGGGTCCCCTGTGTTACGTACCTAAGCTACTACACTAAGCACTGTTCGTGTTTGGGGGAATGGGGAGGGCAATGAAAGACATGACACTGACCCTTTGCCCTTCAGAAGCTGCCACTCTTACTGGGGAATACAAATTTTACATGCAATATAAAATAATACATGACAAATCTGGTGTGAAACAAACAAATGCTGCAAGAGTTCAGAAGAGGTATCAATAAACCTTCAGAGAATAAAATATCTTAAAAACCTCTTTCCTTTAACAGGTTTCTTATTCTTGGCCTCCTTTACCTTAAATACTTCTCCTTTATTTACTTGGCACCAACTGACTGATTATTTCCTACCAAACAAAATTATCTGGTGGCAATCTAAACATAAAATACATGTTTTGCCTGTTTGGAACACAGGACATGATTTTTAAAATAAAATACTGTTTATATTTTTACTGGAAAAACCACTAAATATACCATCTGAATTTTCTTGCCTTCAGAAGCAATTGTGTTGTTTCAAGTCTTGAGGATGCCAGAAAGCTTGAAGATTTAAAAATAACCTCACGAAGAGCTCATTTCCAACACCAGATGGAAAGAAATTACTCTAAAGACACATGTGTGGGAGGACATATATACAACATCATATGACACCATGCAAAGGTTTATATAATTATGTAATACCATCAAAACTAGCAGGGCTCTGCAAGTAGTAAGTTAGCAACAGTATCGATTCTCCGAATCATTAAAAAATATAAAAGGGCAGGAAACAGCAAGTGGGTGGTAGCAAAGAAAAGCTTTCACTTTAAGCTGCCTTCCATGTGTCCCCGTTGCACACTAAAATGGTTGGCAGGTAAAATTTGAGGGCTTAAATCCTTGGAGCTCTTGACAGTTCTGCCTGTGTCCATATGGTCAAAACGGGGAGGTGGGAGGTGGGGGGGTTTGGAGGAGAAGGAGGGAATGAATTTGGGTAATCTGCACCAAGGGTATTATTAAGGTGAACACCTTTCACTTGAATATATGTAGAACATCAAATTGGTAAATTAAAATACATGCTTGATATATCAATTAAAATAACACTTCTTTACGAGATATTTGATTTTTGCATTCAAAGATATACTGTGAAGATAGCATTGTGTTAAAATGATTCTAATAGGTATAGTATATGCATTCACAAATTACCAAAATATACATTTCTATTACACTTGTGGGTCACAGGCTTAAATCTAACTACTTCAAAATAACCCTATGCTTTAATGTTAAATCGCTGAGAGTTTCTCAAGATTTTTAATCATAACTTCTTTATGGTTCAATGCAGATATTATCAAAACATAATATAAAAGTTTTCTGAGTGAATATGAATGTAGAAAGTGTCTAAACCTCGGCCTATGTTATGTCCGGTGCTACAACTCAGACATGTAGAGGGCCTATCAAAGGTTGCCTTGACTGGGATGATTTTTGTAGGGGACAGGAGGCAGGAGAGCAGTCAGGTTGCATTTATAAATCACAATTAAATACAGGAGTATATGTTATACCCTATTTTATCTTATTTTTTCCACCTATTTCCAAAAAGAAATTGAGGTGTTCCTATCCTTATTAACAGATAATATTAATGAAGAGTACTACAGATATACACTGAATATATATATAGAATAAATATTAATAGAGCATCTACTGCTTCCTATCTTACTTATCAATATAAATATTTAGTCCTAGTTCCTATCCATTCCACCAGAAATCTTGCCTCTTCCTACCCACTTTGCCAAATTACTTTAACCCTACCAAGTTCCACTCCAAATAGCTCAGAAACAATTTTAATTTCTACAAATAGAGATTGCCCTGAAAGTTAAGAATGACAGAAGAGGGCTTAGATTAATTGGGTGGAAGTGACCCAAAGAGCCTTCAGCCATGGAAGGAAGAAAAGTAGCAATTTAATAAACAATCACAGTTTAATCCATATGGGTTTATTTTGGAGATAATAAGAGATAACTGCAAAATGAGAAATGATCTTAATAAATGATATACAATAATAAATAATAAAATAAATAAATACTAAAATAAACATGATGCAAGAATGGCTCTGGAATTTTTATATAGAAGAGATTTTTAGGGATAGCAAATATACTTAGGTGACTTCTGGGGAAGCTGATGAAGGGTAGGGGTAGGGTATATTAAAGTCTCTCCAAGTCAGACCTTGAATTGTATTGGTCACACCCATGGTATGTTGCATTTCTTTAAAGTTAACAGAGCTAGCCAATTTATTCTGAATACTTCAAGATGGGTACAATCCCATTTAAATAAAAATAATTAGCAAAAATCAGTATAAACAGACTTTAATCATAATCAGATTTTCCCACTAGACTTTCTAAAACCAATATTTGAAGTAATGTCAGTGAGGTAGTTAATTCTAAATAAGATCAGCCCTCAAAATAAAATATCAAGGTCTCCTTTCTAAGAACACCAATTTCTCAGTACTGTTCATAGCTATAGTTTTTGCTTTATCCTTCTCACTGTGTATTCATTAAACAGCAGCAAAGTAAATCAAAATACTAATCTAACCCAGTGTGTACACCAGAGTATTTGTTACACTACGTTTTACTGAGCAAACCATGACCCCGCTCATAAAAAGGACACAATGAATCATCAGTGACATGCCCACAAATTTAGACAACTAACATATGTATCTGAGATCTGGCTAGTCTCTAACTATAAAAGCCATTATAAATGCAATGAATCAATTACCTTCCAATAACTCTACATAAATGAAATAAGGCCCATGCTGATTAATTCACCACGTTATTTTTTATTTAAAAATGTTTTAAAAGTTTCATCTTTGGGAGTAATATTCTGAGAAAAAAAGCAAAGCTGTTCATTAGAAAAAAGTTATTAGAATTATTATTGTTTAGTTCACAAATAAAATAAGGTGATTCCATGCTCAAGCAATAAAGGGAAAACAATTCCGTTAGAGGTGCCAAAGAATCTGCATATCAATATGCATGTGACCAACCATGAACCTGATGAGACTCTCGGAAAAATACACTGGCATCACTTGGGTTGGCCTGCTTCTTAGATAACAAGGAAACAGACTGTGGTCTAAATGTACATACCTCTTGATTTCAGAACCAAATTCAGTCCCCAGTGGCTGCTGATACTCTAAAGCTATACTATCGATCGCCAACATTAAATTGGATTTGAACATTCGGAATACAATATAAACAACATAATATGATCGCTCACACCACAAGTTATAGATTCCATATTTTAAATCACAGTCTAGTGGTTAGCATATCAAAGTGCCTGAAGAGAATTCATGAATCCCTTGACTACTATCAGCAAACGTGTCTGACCAGCACAACTGAAAGCTTTCTTAGGAACAGGTGGAAGAAAACCAAGTAGCACTGTAAGCACACTATCTCCCAAAATATGAATTTGTTAAAAATTAAGAACATAAGCTAAGGAATGAGATGGAAGGCTAGCTCTGTAATTTCCAGGAATGTTAAATTCAAGCTGCACACAAGAAAACATCACACTGATGAACTTTAAATGTGGGGCACAAACCTGACAAAAGGAAACAACAGGAAAAATATATAGGTCATATCTCAGCAAAATACCACAACCATTTTTTTTCAGAGGAGACAGGAATCATTCAAAATTACCTGTTCATTTAAATATTATAAGTGTTTCTCAAGGAAAAAAGGAGGTATGATGAAAGATTAAATATACAAAGAGGGAGATTTGTGTATTATTTTGTTAATATTATATAAATTATTATATCATGCTATTTTATATATTTCACTGAGGATAAGCCTACTTTAAAACGTAGGTTTATTCGCCGTATCTAGTACTATTATAAATATGATTTGATGTTTAACAAACATCAAGGACCATCAAGAAAGAGAATGGAAGCCTAAGAGCTTTTCTTAATCTACCATCAACCACCATCTACTATAAGGGCTGCACATATTGATGCAGCACTTAGGACCTAAATCCTTTTAATGAACACGAGTTGAAGAAAATTCAACTGGCTAGCCATACTAATGAAGCTCAAAGAAAAATCGAAACAGAAAATTCCTTCAAGTACCTTCAACATTGGGAACTTCTCCCCACACTTCAAATTACTAATATAGTTAACATTTTAAAGCTAAGAGAACTGAAAAAAGTCAGGAGGAATATACATATATGACGAGCACAGATGAAACCACATGGCCAAAGACACAGAGATGGGAGAGTATGGGTTATTACTGAGCAGTTCTTTTTTGGTTGGAAAATGTAAGTAATAAATATACCTACAGAAATTGAGAATATATTTGTGTTGTTTTAAACAGTTTTAAAAAATAGCCCTAACCAGTGTAGCTCAGTTTGCTGGATGTCGTCTTGCAAAGTGAGGGGTCACCAGTTGGATTCCCGCTCAGGGTACATGCCTGGGATACGGGTTCAGTCCCCGGTCTGGGCATGTGCAAGAGGCAGACAATCGATGTTTCTCTCACATTGATGTTTCTCTCTCTCTCTCTCTTTCTCCCTCTCTGCCCCTCTCTCTAAAAACAAATAAAATCTTCTTTAAAAAATTAAAGGAGAATAAAGGTGGAAATGCAGATTGGGGCCATACTGTACAAGGACTTACCTATAAGACATTTGGTATAAAACGCTGGTATAAATGTTGAGAGAGTTTTGGTGGGGCCTGAAACTTAAAAACATTTATTTCTAAGCCTAAATTCAACTACACAAAGGAAAAAAGTATAGTTTTGTTACTAGAAGAGAAAGGAATCAGGTTAGCATGCTGAACTTGGGTCTACCAGTGACTTCACTTTTAATAGTGGCAAAGATAGTATACTTCAGTTTCCCCAAGGATATGAATAATGTGTATTTTTATCTTAATTATAACCTTCTCATAGAAAGCACTCTGAATTAGCACCTTCATTCCAAGGCAACCTGATATTCAGTCATTATACACATATTTTTAATCTGTCATTTATCGAATGCTTCCTGTGTGCCAGATATGCTGCTATATATCGTACACGATAATATTAATAACAACCCTAGAAATGATTTTATAAAATCAAAAATTGCTCACGAAGAACTCGTACGTTTCCAATTTACAGAAAAGGAAAATGAAGAGCAGTTCAGTTTCCATAAAAAGGGTTAATGCTACACTCACAAAATTATAAGAATTATACAAAGATATCTTATATATGTGTGTATACACTTAATTAAAAGGTTCAAACCAACTAAAATTTTT
This sequence comes from Mormoops blainvillei, assembly GCA_004026545.1. NCBI lineage: Eukaryota > Metazoa > Chordata > Mammalia > Chiroptera > Mormoopidae > Mormoops > Mormoops blainvillei. Next base: position 271,776 of record PVJD01000242.1, read on the forward strand.
GCCAGGACTGAGAATACTGATAACAGTAATGATTAACAGCCCTGAATACATATCCTCAAGAGAGTATAAATGCACTATAATAACATCCAAGATACAGGACATAGCCGTTTCTTGCAATTTCCCCTAAAAACAGAAAGAACAAAATAGCAGCTGTGAAATCACCCTGACTACTAAAAAAAGCTCAGCATCTCTTAAAAAAAAAAAACCACACACACACACACACACACACACCACTATCTCCTAATCAGCAATACATGCCAAAAACCGACAAGTCTCCACAGACTAGTCATTTATGGTAGGGTACAGTTAGAGAAACAACAGAATGACAGTCGCTATCATGTGGCCAGAAACCAATCCGTCAGCAATTTGTTTCACGTGAGATCACTTTCTCTCTCCTGAGAATGCCTGATGCTGGGAAGAATAAATCAGCTTTGGCAAACACCCCTCGGGAAGAATAGCCTACTGATGAATCTTGGAGGGTGAGCCTCCATCCAGTCTCTCCACAGGTATTAAAAAAAAAAAAAAAAAAAAAAAAAAAAGGCAGCCCAGCGAGCAGAAGGAAATACTTCCAAGGCGACAGATGCGCGAACTGAAAAAGGAGGTCACAATGCTGAGAGCACAGATTTAACCCGTTGGTCACAGGAACCGTGAAGACTGAGCGGGAGCGCATTTGAGCCCTCCGGGTTGGCGAATTTTTTAAATGATGCGGATGTCTATGGCGGGGAGGCCTTCGCCCCCTCGCAGAGCTCCCGCCGCCCCTCATATTGCGCCCGGCTCCTCCAGAGAGCCGGCTACCTCGTCACGAAGAAAGCGCTCTGCGGCTGCACCCCACACCTTCGCCACCCGAAACCTGCAATTCTCCCCCATTAGGTTTCCTGCCCACAGTGCAGTGATTGACGGACCAGACCCTACCGGTTTCCCCGCGTCAAAAATAAACCCCAAGCCTAACTTCCAAACGCTCCCCCAGATCAGCCCCCGCCTCTTTCCCCTCGGGCCCGCCGCTTCCCGGCTCCAGTCCCTTAGCCTCGGGTGTGCGAGGGCGGGAGCGCCGGTGCCCCGGGCCCGGGGCCTGCGGGGGTCTGGAGACAAAGAGGCTGCAGCACCGATGCGACCGCCAGGACGCCAGGACTGTCCCCTCCGGGACAGCTCCGTGCCCCGCCCCCCGCCCCTCCAGCAAGCCGCAGCCGCAGCCGCAGCCGCCTAGCCTCACCGGTGGCTCCGGGGCCCAGGGTCCCGCGCCCGCCCGCCGCTGCAGCTGTTGGATGAACAATGGCAGGAGGAGGTGCCCGCGTCCAAGGCTCTGGCCCTCTGCGACTCGCGGCCCGCCGGCTGCAGGCGAACTGACTGACTGACTAACCCACCGGCAGAGGGAGGGAGCAAGCGAGCAAGCAGGAGCCTCTGCTGCGCGCCCTCCCGCCTTGCCTCTGCGAGGCTAGGCCGGCCCGGCCCGCAGCCAGCCCGCCCGCCGGCACGCGCCCCTCCCACTCTGGTCGCCACAACATTGTAGTAAATTTCTATTGGACGGCGCCGGAGGGAAGGAGGGGGCAGGGCCTGCGGCCCCTCAGCCCATTGGATGAGGCCAACTGGCTCCTCTAGTGCCACACTCCCCCTGGGCGGGTGAGGAATGGAGACCCGAGGAAAAAGAGGGGAAAAGGCTAGGGGCTGGCCTCGTGTGCGCACGCGCAAATCGAACCTGCTCTTGAGTCTGGATGTTCTCAGTCCCTGCAGCACCCACGTGGGTAATGAGGCAGCTAATGCCCAAGACGAAGGAGAGGCCCTTTCCACCCAGAGGAGGGCCAGGTCAGAGGCTGAGATTTGAAATCCTCGGAGAAACCACAGGTTGCTGCCAGACTACTCCAGCTGACTGCCCCCTAAAGCACCTCGTAACTTTGGTTCAGTCACTGAGCTTTTCTGGACCTCAGTTTCCCCTTCTAGTAACTTGACCATCTCTAGATGCCATTCTAACCCTGACGTTCGATTAGCCTTTACCCCTACTGGCAGCTGTGTAAGGCCTGAAATGGAAACCTGAAATGGAGTCCTGCGACCACGCCAGGATTTCAGCTGTCCTCTGGGTTTAATGATCTCCTAATTCTGCCCTGGCACCCTCAAAATCATAAAAACCTAGCTGAACTTAGGGTTGCTCAGACAATTGCCTTATGTGCCTGTATTTCCTTTCAGAAGTTTCAGAGGCCCCTTGACCCTTCACATTCCCTGCCAAGTTGGTCCCTGAACAGGCTGGGGCCCCACACAGCAGAAAGAAGGCTCTGTTTTAAGCATGGTCCCTAAAAGGTAAAACAGGTTCTGCTATTCCCATTTTAGAGAAGAAGAAACCCAAGCAGAGAGGCTTAGACTTGCCAGGTAAGAAGCCAGGCAATCTGACATCAGAGCCTGTATGTGCCAGCTACATTGTCTCTTGGTATCTAATCACAGCCCTCTCACAGCTCAGCTCAACCTCTGGAAACAGACTACCTAGGTTCAATTCTCAAACTGTAGCCCTCCCTACTTGTTAGGCCTTCTCTGTGCCTGTTTTGGACTCCATAAAAGGGGATGATAATAATTCCTACGTCATAAGAGTTATTGTAGGAATCAAATGAGTTAAAATACATAAAGGTCTTTGAACAGTGCCTAGCTCATAGTAAGAGCTACATACGTGTTCATTATGACCGCTGTTTGGAGACTAAAATATGGACTGAGAGGTGTGGAGCTGGCTAACATAATAATAATACATTTGCTAAGCACTCAATTGTTGTCAGCACTGAACTGAACATATTATATGAATTATCTGTTTGAAACATCCCAAGAACCCCTACGGGACCACCTGATTATCCTAGCTAAAACTGCCTCTACTCACCCTCCCTTGCCCTACTCTAATCGTGCTTCATAGCACTTACTTACTTCTACCTGACTCTACTATATACATATTATTTATTTGTTGTCTCTCTCAATAAGTTGCTGCAGTATACACCCATTAGACTGCAGGCTCCAGGAGAACAGGGAGTTTGTCCTTCTTTTTCATCTCATGAACAAGTTATTTTATACATAAGGAAGCTGAGGCTTATAAGGTCAGATGACTTGGCCAAGGTCATTCATTCTCTGTACTAGGGGTGAAGCCCCCCTTCTTAAATACTCTGGTCCCCTGTCTCAGGTCCTCCAGTTCAGCCATGCTTCTGATTAGGGGAGTTCTAGCCCTACCACCTCTGTGTCTCAGAGGCTTCCTACACCACCAAATTCAGATTTATAAAAACCAATATTCTCTGTGCCATGAAGTGCTAGACAATGACACATCATGTTAAAGAGGTGTGGTTGAATGCATGGAGTGCACAGTATTTAATAAACATCACCCTGAAAAAAAAAGTAGGGGGTCTCAGGCTAGGCAGGGTATCCCACTCTTAAATTCAGAGTGCCATGCAACACCACACCAAGAACTGTTAGCACAGGCTTTAGAATCTGAAAGACTTAAATTCTAGTTCTGGCTTTTAATTCTTAGCCTGAAGATGAAAGAGCTTTGTAAACTGTAAAGTACCATCCACACAAGGGGAAGTTTTTGTTATTAATTAGGCGACATCATCAGTCCCTAAGTATAGCTGGGCCCAATACATAATTGGGGTGGGGGGGGAGTAATGCCCAATATGAAGGCAGAGAAACCACCCTTCCTCATATGCCCATCTGTCCTCTCAAAAGAGGCCTCTGCGAACCAGACATTGAGTCCCAGCTCACCCTGAAGAGGCTGCCATTGGGTACCAAGGTTAAAGATCTCAAGCACCAGCTCTGAAGCTAATCGCCTAGACAGAAACTCCACTCCCCGCCCTTCCTGCTCCATGCTCACATCTGGGTGGCGGTTGTGCCATGCTCCAAGCCCCAGGACGGGATCTCTAGGGGCCATCTCTATCCCGCCTGCCAGCTGAGCCTGCCACTGTCTCCCCCACCACCCCTCCTGTTCCTTCCTAGGGAATACAGGCCCTGCTAGCTGCCTGTCAGCCCCAGGAGCAGTCAAGGCCACTAAGGAAAAAAGAAAAAAAGAAAAAAAGGTGGCATGAAAGAGTCCTAATCCTTCCCCATTGAGCTCCAGCAAAACAAACACCAGCTGCACAGAAGAGGGTGAAATTAGATGGTGAAAATTAGGTGGTGACCAGTGGAGAGAGCTAGGGAGGGTAGATGGGACCTCCGATGACCTGGAAGAGATGTGATTGAAAGAAAGTGGGGGTAGAGTAGGGGCACAGTTGGAGCCTGAGCCATTCCCAAATCTGGGACATAGGTGGATTAGAGACACAGCTGGCCTGACAGCCCAATGATAGGGCTCATGGAATATATCTGTCTGTTGCGAGGGATGGCAAGAGATGAAGAGGGCTCTGAAAAGCTGGGCCCTCCAGCAAAGTGTTCCGCACAGCCGCTGTTGAATAAAAACCAGTCCTGGCACCAAAAGTGCATGAAGAGGAGAGCTTTCCATCCTGCCCATGGTCATGAAATTGCAGTCATTTTAGACCTTTTAAACACAAATGATAAATCAAACAAGCTATAACAAGGTGGGAAAATTACTGTTCATACAATGGTATGCCTTTCTAGGGGATTATTTTTAGTAGTAGGGCCTGAATTGTTCATAGAAAATATATAGTTAAATTAAAAGAAAAAAAATTACAGTCACCATAAAGCCATCAGTCAGAAATAACCACCATCAATGGTTATCGATGGTAACCGTTTGGTGGGAGACTTCCCTTCAAGTACCTTTTCTTGCAGATACACTTTTTTCTTTTTATATATATTTAATTGTCATATGAAATTCCTGATTTTATAGGTTAAAAATGATCAAATATCAGGAAATTGTATATGGTTCAACCTAATGCTTTTTAAATTTTAGATCAACTATTTTCACCTAATATATTATGACATTTGCATCGCCATGTTTAACAGAACTCTGTTATAGAATTATAATAAGTGGATATACCATAATTTAGTTAACCCTAAATGTTGGACATTTAGGTTATTTCCCATTTTTTGCTCTTATATGACACCTGACAAACATCCTTTTATCTAAATCATATCCATGATTATTTTTCTAGGATGAATTGATAGCAGCATGTTTTTTATGTTCTTCTCAAGCATTGTGAAACAATTTTTTTTAATTGAACACATAAAGCCATAAAACGAATCTCAAAAATATGAAAGAATTATATTATTACAGCATACAAGGCTGCCTGTTCTGGTTGAGATAAAGGCAAAAGAACTCACATGCAATGGAAGACTACCTGAAAACCCAGCATGTTTTGACCTCTTTGACACAACGCATTTTGCTTACAAAATTACCTTAAGATCTGTCGTAAAGAGTTTTCCGTGCACAGTAAAAGCAAAAAACTAAATGTAAGTAAAATATATATATTAGAATTGGCAAGTTACATCCTTTCTGCTGTGGAGACACTCCAAAAAACAAGGGGCAGAAGGGAAGGAAGTTGAAATGGTAAAAGAGACCTGTTGAATAAGTGCTAAGGTATTCCTTTAGGCCTCTCGAGTCACAAAATGTTAGGACCAGGTAGGACCTTAGAGATCACCAAGACCGAGCTGCTAACTTTTAAACAGTTTGAGAAATGGGTCCAGAAACCAGAAGGGACTTGCCCAAGGTCACACAGTACAGGAGTAGCAGAGCCTAAACTTGAACCCAAGTCTTCCAGCCCCTACTGCAGGATTCTGTTCACAGCCTTCTTCTACGTTCAGTTACATTTCCCTTCCAGAGCCAGAGGCCAGGCTAAATTCTACAGCCATAAAACCTAGGAATGTCTGAGTTGGAAGGGACTTCAGAGATAACTTATTATAAAAAAATAGTAACAACTATGTTTATTAGGTATTTACTATGCATCTGGCACATACTAAGTCCTTCATATGCATTATTGCATTCACCTCATATTGGGCTGGCCAAAAAGCCCCTATCATTTTTTCCGTAAAATAAAAGACACATTTTCATTTTTACCAATAACTTTATTGATTTGGATATTTTGAGTATGTCGGCCATCTCCCACTATTGGCTTCTAGTGGGTAGAGGCCAGGGGAGCTGCTAAGCATCTTCCAATGCATAAGGCAGCCCCACAGCAAAGAATTATTTGGCCAAAACGTCAATAGTACCAAGAAACTTCGCAAACCACTTTTGACACATTTGATCAGTCACAGCATCTTCTCCATATACTGCACATCTTTTTTTGTATTTCAGTTGCATTTTTACCTTTCTTGAAATAATAAAGCATAACACGCCAAAAAGGTGTATCTTCTTCCATCTTCAATATTTAAATGGCTGTACAAAAATTCACCAACTTTGATGTTTTTTTTAAATGCACGTTGATATGACAGCTGTCACAATACAATCTAACAAAATTGTTTCAAATGAAGTTAAAGACAACTAAGCACTACTAGAGCCATCATACGGAAAAAAGTATATGAACTTTTTGGCCAACCCAGTAGTAACCCTGCAAGGTATTATTAGTTTCAACTACAGTTAAAGAAACTACAGCCTAGAAATGGTAGGTGATTTTCGTAAAACTCACACAACTTAAACTAGATTTGTGTGATGCCACTGTCCTCCGCGCCACACTGCTTCCATACCACTCTCAGGAAAGCAGCCTGGAAATGATATCAGTGAGGTGCATCAACATCTGTCCTGGCCTTGTCCTCAGTTGGCTAGCATGCCATCCCCATACACCAAGATTGCGGGTTTGATCCTTGGTCAGGACACACACAAGAACCAACCAATGAATGCGTAAATAAGCGGAACAACAAATCGATGTTTCTGTCTCCCTCTCTATACCTCTCTCTCGTGCACACATGCGTGTGCTCTCTCTCTCTCTGCACAAGTCAAAAAACAAAAAAAAATCTGTCCCAAGACTCCAAGGAAAAATCTGTTGTGACTGCTTCTGATTGTAGCCCTGAGACATTCAAGGAGTGACCCAAGCATCTGGCCTCCCATGACCCTCCCAACTCTTTTCTCTCACCAGCTGGAATGAGCCTAATGACCCTGATCCAGCAAAGCCTCCAGCTTACTCAAGCTTAACCCACTAATTCTCTCTCCCTAGGGCAGGGAACCCTCTAGGCTAGTGAATTTCCCAAGAAATACAGGGATAGGCTCAGTGCCATCAGCAACTGGAGCCCCTTCTAAAACTGGTCACGTCAGCCTGGCCCAGCCCTGGGAGAGGGCAGAGAAGGAGGTACAGGGAAGAAGGGGCCACTGGGCACCCAGAAATGGCCCAGCTTTGACTTGCCCCAAGATCCTCCAAAGCTGCTGTGGCAGGACAGTCCCTGAGCTGCCCTGCCTGTCTAGCATTTAGCTTGTCTCCATTTCTAAGCCTTACAGAGACTGGGAGGGTTCCAGTGGGGAAGAAAGAGATAAGTGACTACAAATAACTTCCAGTCTTAGCTCTGCCAAAAGTTCCCTGTGTGACTCTGGGCAAGTCACTTACCCCCTCCCTGTCTTAGATCGGGCTGCCATACCAAAATACCGTCGACTGAGTGGCTTAAGCAACAGAAATTTACTTTCTCACAGTCCTGAAGGCTGGAAGTCTGAGATCAGGATGCCAGCCCGGTTGGGTTCTGATGAAGGCTCTCTTCCTGGCTTGTGGGTGGCTGTCTTCTCTCTGTGTCCTTACATGGCAGAGAAAACGAGCTCTCCGGTGTCTCTTCTTATAAGGGCATTAATCCCATCATGAGGGCTGCTCCCTTATGTCCTCATCTAACCTTAATTACCCCCCAAGAGGCAATTACCTGCATCTCCATGACAGTCATCATAATAATACCAGCAAAGGTGGATAGAACACTCGCTGTGTGCCTCGGTACTTGACCTGCATTTCCTTATTTAGCTCTCACAACAGCCCTATGGAGTGGGCACTATTGTAACCCCATTTTATAGCTTTGGGAACTGAAGTCAGAGAAGTGGAGCGATGTGCCCAATGTCACACATTTAGAAAGGGGTATAGTTGGGAAGCCAGGTGTGTCTGACTCCAGAACTCTCTCCTCTGCCAACTACGCTATCCTGCCTCTCTTTCACAATGGAGCCAAGGAGGTGTCTCTACCTCTGTTTGACAGATGAAAAAGCTGAGGCCCAACAAAATGTAGCGGTCTGCGTGCCTCAGGTGACCCAACAACTCAACAGCTAAGCAGGGACTTGACCTGGGCTCCTGGGTCTTATACCTGGGGTTATCTCCTCCACCCATACTACCAGAAAACCAAGCATCAGAAACTGCCCCTCTCTGCTGGACACTGAGAAACTCTATACCTAGCACCCCCCAGGGGCATAGGGAGCCCCCTCCATTTAGGAGTGTTGGGGAGAAACTTGGCAGAATACTGCCTGAGGAAGAGAGCAGTTGAGCTAGTTACTCGAGTGTCTCTAGCTGAGGGTACCTCCATCTTGGTCTCCCTAAGCCATGGACCCTGGAAGGGGGGCAGTTACAGAGGAAACTGCTCTAGCCCTGGGCCTCAGTGGCTGGCGCAACTCTCTGCTGTGATTTCTGCTTTCTGGGGAAAAACAAAAGCTGGATCCTCTGAGCATAAGTGCTAATTACCAATAATGACATAATAACCATTGTGGGCCCAACAGCCAAACAGCCTCAACTAGAAATACTGCATAGCTTAGGCTCAAAAACAAAACATTTGGGCACTCTAACTGAAACTGATGCCCTGGCGGAAAATGTCAGAAGCAAAAGGGCTTTGGTGTTGCCCCAGCCAAAGGTGCCCCATGTCTGGCAAGTGGAGAGGACAATGACCACTCCCGCAATTACTTATGGAGAATTTACTGTGTGCTTAGCACAGTGCCAGACTCGGACAGGAAAGGCTTTATTTATTCATTAATCCATTCTAGAAATATTTACTGAGCACCTGCTATGAACCACGCGCTGTTCTAAGTACAGACAATAGAACACTGAACAAGGCAGACAAAAATCGCTGTTCTCACTGAGCTTACACTCCAGTCAGGGGAGGCAAACAATAAACAAATATTCAATAAAATATATCAAACAGCGATAGTGCTATGGTGAAAAATAAGCCAGGATGGAGCATAGGGGGTGTTGGTGTTGTGGCAGGAAAGGATGTTACAATATTAAATAGGATAGTCAGGAAAGGCTTTACCAAGAAGGGGGCATAAACAAAAAAAATTTAGAAGATGAGAGAACAGTCACAAAAGTATTTGGAGGTAGAATGTTCCAGGCAAAGGACCAGCAAGTGCAAAGGTCCTGGGGCAGAAATGTGCCTGGTGTATTCAAGGACCTTCCTGAGATCATACCTCCAGTCATTAACAGAACTGGGAAAGGAAAGGAATCAGACAGATTGGTCACCCACTGTGAACTTGACCTCTCTTAAGCCTTAGAACAGTTCTGGAGGTTAGGGTCATGCTCACTATTCTCACTATTTCACAGTGGAGGGAGTGAAACCCAAAGAAAAAAGTAACTGATCCCACATCAAACAGCTAGAATAGGCAGATCTATTTGACTTCAGCTTCCTCCAGCCCCCCTGCTCCTCTTCTCTGTGCCCTGGCTATCCGAATCCAAAATACTTGTTGAATAAATGAACAATAACAAATAAGTCCTGCAGGTGTATCAAGCCCTACCCTCTCGATGAACTGTTTTCTGACTGGTCTTGACTGATTTCTTCTTCTTGTCTTTACTCAGTCATGAATAACAACAATAATTCCAATGTGCCAGCTATGGACTGAGAACTTTCCCCAAATTATCTAGTTTAGCCCTTAAGTAAACCTATATCTTTTTCCCATTTTATAAGTAAAAAAATGAAAGTTCAGAGGTAAAACAACTTGGTAGTGTTACCCCAGCTGGCAAGTGGTAAGGCTGGGATTTAAATGAGGTCTGTCGGTTCCCAGATACCTTTTTTCAACCCTATATTAGTAGAAACCTCCGACATCAATCTGTCCCCTTCCTTTCATAGATCAGAAAGCAAATGTGGTGGCATCTGATCGGGGAAGGCGGCAAAAGGGGACCGTCCTCGTGTGGCTTCTGGAGGAGAGGTCGTGCAGGCGTGGAGCCAGGAGGGCAGAGGTTGTCTGGGGGCAGGGGCCAAAATCAAGCCTAGGGTGAGGCTACAGTGTTCCTGCCAACCCGGAGAGGGGGAAGTTGGAGTGGGGTTCTGGTGGCGGGGTCGTGCGGGGGGGGGATGCTGAGCCTCTGGCTTTTAAAACTGGCTTAATGGGTGTTATTTGTTCAACGAGAAACTGTACCAAAACTCCAAGTCCCTACACTGGGGAGAGGTAGGGCAGAGAAAATTCTTAGAGGAAGCAGTTACAGTCACAGAGCTGAGCACCAGACCGCTTTACGGGCATTACCACCCGTCCTCACAGTAAATAAAGTCGGCCCCTTCTGCAGCAGAGAAAACTGAGGCCCGAAGAAGCCCAGTGACAGCCAAGGTCAGTCATCGTGTCACGCCCATTCATAGGATGGTGCCGAAGAGTCCAGAGACCTCGGCTCCGGCTGCGTGACCTGTACCATTAGCCACCTGCTCTGCTCAGAGGTTCTGCATCTGTAGCAAAAAGGACTTGGTCACCAGCCTCTGCTATAGAATCCAGGAGGCTCAGGGATCCAGTTCTGCCCAGACTATGGGGCCTCCCACAGACACTGGGCATCACACTTGCTCTTCTCCCAATCACGCCGAAAAAAGGACCTGATTACCAGCTTCCAGGGAGAAAAAAATAAAACTTCATTTTTCTCCAAAGTATTTGTCCCTTTTTTAAGACTGCTGCTGGCTTTGGCCTCTAGCCAGGGAGAAGCTTCTAGGGTGGGGAGTTGGGAGGAGCCCAGGCCTCAAAACTGAGTGTCCTTGGGCCTGAAGCCAAGGGGAGCGAGGGGCAGGACAGAGTGGGCTGGCAGTGGGCCAGGCCCCCTCTGGAGATTTGGGCTTGTTTCTTAATCCCTTCCTTCCTTTGTTGGCCAGATCAGGCTGCCAAAAGAGGCAGGGGAAGCAGTGGGCGGGACCAAGGGGACAGAGCAGTTCAAGTCATGCTGATATAATCCTTTTCGTGGGTGTCCATTCCATGCACAAGGCCACTCGCGGGGATTATCTCATTGAAGCCCCCACCCCTCCCTGTCAGGAAGGCCTGCTGTCCCCATTTCACTGAGATGGAAACTAAGGTTCAGAGAGGGCTGCAGGTCATATAAGGACTGCACGTATAAGTGGCAGGCTGGTGGGGAACCCGGGCTGTTGACTCCTGAAAGAGGCAGCCACTGGGTTTGACTAGGGTAGGGACGAGAAAGGAACAAGGAGGGGAGGGGGGCGAGGGGGGCGGTGGGAAGGGCCCTGGCAGTCTCAGTGAGAACAGACGGTTATAAGGACACCGGGAGGAGAGGGTAGCCAGTGACCAACTATAAAGTGACTGTCTTCAAAGCCCAGCGTGGCCTGGGCCCTGCTTCGCTGACCAGCCTCACTCCCACCACCGCCTACCTCTCCTTGTACGCTCTCGCCACACCAAACTACGGTACTTATGTGCACGTTAAATGAGTTCAAGCCTTCACACATGCTGGGCCCTATGCCTAGAACTTTGTTCCCTCCACCACCCACCTAGAGAGCTCTTACTCACCCTTCAGATCCCAAGTTAGATGTCTCTTCCCCTGGTGCCTAGAAAGAGCTCACGACCCACTGAGCTGCGTTTGCTCGGAAGTGTTTCGTGCTCACCGAGAAGCAGGAACCCTGTCTGAGTCATCTTTGTGGCCCCCAAAACATGATACACTGTCAGTGTTCAATAAATTATTGCTGTCTCTAATTAGATTTCATCACTGAATCTTGCAGGCAGGCAAAACAGGCTTTCTTATATTTGCTCTCAAGGCGAGGAAAAGGAAGGCAAGAGAGGGAGTGACTTCAGGGGTCGTGCAGACACTCAGTGACGCCGGTGGCACTAGAACCCAGGGCTTCTCTGTACCACACAGCCCCTGCATCACCCCTACCCCAAAGAGCTGTCCTTGCTGCCAGACATGCCAGCATCACCATAAGGGACCCCCCAAGGCAGGAGTGGGGGATATGGGCCCTGGCGGCCAGAGGCCTTGCCCAGTGTCCAGCTCAGGCATAGATGCTACTGGGGGAAGTGAGGCAAAGGGTGGCAAGGAGCAGACAAGGGGCTTCCCCCGCCCCAACCCAGCTCTGGCTCCTCCTCCCACTATGTCCCTCAGCCAGAGACCCCAGCAGACCCCTATACCCTCAGGACCCCAAGATCTCATCACCTCCTCCCTCTCCTACCTGCCCACTGCAATCCACTATCTCTTCCTGCTGGCTCTGCCTCCTAAACAGACCTCACATCCACCCTACTGCTCCCCATCCCCTGGCTCAATCCTTGCTCCATATCTCAGTGTCTCTCACCTGGAGATTTGCCTCCATCCCTCCCTTCCTGTTCATCTTCCACATCAAGTAATCCTCCCAAAATACAAGCCGGACCATGTCATTCCCTTGCTTTATATCCGATGGCTCCTCTGTGCCTCTGGGTCAAGTCCCCCAACTCTCCCGAGCCTGTCTCTGCAACCCCATCCCCCGAGTGCAGGCCGTGGCTCTGGAGGCTGGCAAAGCAGTTCCTTCCACCAGGAGTGCCCCCTCTCCGGGTCTTTGCCCGAGAAGATATTCACAGTTCACACTTCAGTGCATCGATCGAAGGTGGAGTTGGCGGTTTGTGCCTTTCTCCCCAAAATTAGACTCTGAGCTCCCAGGGAGGTGGGGGGCAGAGACAATACAGATCCGTCTCTGTGTCCAATGCCCTGTTACAGAGTAGGTGTTAGTGAAAGCAGATGATACAGTCAAAGCAGATGGCTAGATGACTAGATGACCTTCCAAGAGGTCTCCTCCCTCTCTTTACCTTACAGGTGGCTTTCAGATCCTGACAGACTAGGCTGCTCCCTGCCTGTCTCCAGCAGACCCCTCCCAGACCTGGTCTCCACTGTCCCAAAAGGGATATCTGTATAATCCCAAAATTATACGCATAATGACAACCATAATAACAACAATTACTATCATTGACTACTCACCATGTGTCTCATATGCATTATCAACCTTCGAAAGAACTCTCCAGGACCTGGGAGATAGGTGGGCTTTTTTACTAACCCCATTTTACAGGTAAGGAAACTAAGGCTCCAAGAGGTTAAATGTCTTGCCCAAGGTCACAAAATAAGTAGGTAATAGATACGAGATCCAAAGCCAGGCCTGTCTGGCTCAACTGCTATGATGTCTGGCTTTCTCATGCTCTCAGTTGTCTTCTCTCTTCAAAGCTCTTAGAGTAGCAGGACTGGGAGGAGGTGCCGTGTGTGTGTGTGTGTGTGTGTGTGTGAATGTATTCATTCAGTAAACATGTCAGTATCCCGCTGGCCCTGTGTTGGGCATTGGAGATGAACATAGATGGCTCAGACACAGTCTCTGTGTCTTTGGAGGAGGTAAGAGAGCTTCACACTAAGAATCCGGGCTTTGGGGTGAGCAGACTTGAGACTGAGCCCCCAGCTCCACGTCTATAGAACTATGTGACTCTGGGTAACTCACCAATTACTCAGCACCAGTTCCATCCTCCATAAAGTGGGGATCACAGTGCCTGGGTCACTGGGAGGACTAGATGAGATAATGTAACTAAAGTAGGATAAAAAACCAGCCCAGCATATAAGACACATCCAATGAACGGCCATAATATATATCATGACGAGAGATTCTCAGGGTCCCTGGGCTGAGGTGGGATTAATTCTCCAGGGCCCTCCCTGGAGCCTCCTTAGCCAGACCCAAATAGTAATAGCAACGTTAATGCCCAATCCGCCCAGTTTCTCATTAAAAAATTCTTCAAGGGAGGTGTCCTTTATTAAGTCTATTTTATAGGTGAGGCAATACTGGCCCAGAGAAGGTCCGTTACTACAAGTGAATCAAGTCACGCTGCAAAAGAATGGCCATGCTGGGACTTCTGCTGAGCTACGTGTACACTAGGCAGAGCCCAGCCCTTATCCCAGGGCCCTGACCCAGCTGCCGAGGAACGTGGAGCTCCTGGCTCCTAGATTCCTGACCCCGCCAGGTGGGAAGTTAAAAGGAGAAGAAAGGAACCAAAAAGAGGGACAATTACTTGGTCCCCTTCCAAAATGAGCCCAGGGCAGGGAGGAAACCAGCAATTACCACACAGGCCCTGGGCTGGGCGCTTCTCATTGGCTCCTTCCCATGCCCATGTAGGGGACGTGTTATGATATGCGTGTCACAGATGAGGTCTCAGAGTCAGGGAAGTTAATGATTTGTCCAAGGTCACAGTGAGGGAAGCGGAAGTACTGGGAAGCAGTCTCTCCTCACCCCTCCCACCTTCAGCCCCAGACCTCCCCAGCTGCCCCTCTCCTCTGATGAAACCTAGAGGCTCTGCCACTCCCTCCCCAGTTCTAAGCAGAGGCCCTGAGTCTAGTTGCCTAGGCCCCTCGCTGCTGATTGATGGGTGTGGTATTGGCCCCACGCTCAGTTCGGAGGACCCAGAACTCACTTAACAGAGCCCTGCCCCTCAGCCCCAGGAAACCAGTCTCGTGAGCAAAGAGGAAACCCACGTTCACGAGCCCTTATGATGCTGGGCCCTTTATATACATTAGCCATTATCCATTTTAATCCAAAACAAAGAACATTGATGGGGCATAGTAACACTGGATCAATAAATACGTTCATTCAGAAATATTCCCTGAGCACCTACTACATGCCGCTATATCCTGGGTGCTGGAGATACAGCAGTGAACCGAGGAACAAATATCCCTGCCCACATGGGGATTACATGAAGAAAAGAGCAAACATACCTGTATCAGGTAGGGGTTAAGATTCCCATTTTACAGATGAGAAACTGAGATGCAAAGATCCACCCGGCTACAAGTGGCAGAATAAGGATTTTATTCCAGACCAGTCTGGTCCGGAAGACCTTTGCAGTGTATCATGTGACCCAAAAACCACATCAGTGTGTTGAGCATCTGGAGAGAAGTCAGCTGGTTGCGGGAGGATCCTAACACCACAGAGTACTCTCTCTCAATTCTTCCACTGCCACCCCTGGGCCTCCCTTCACACCTCACAGTGGCCAGCCCCAGAGCCACGGGACAGACATTAGAGTCGAGCCCCCAGTGGAGTCATTTAGCCAACCCAGTACTCACCCAGAAGAAGCCATCCGGGTCGTGCAGCCAGCCAGGAGAAGCCGGGGAGCCATCGCCACAGTGGCACATGGAAGCAAAGGACAGCAGTGAGACACAAGCACAACCAACAAACAAGCTCTTAGGGGCCCCTCTTCAGCCTGGGCCTGGGCCAGGGATGAAACTCTGCCCCCCTCTGCCTCTGTCGGGGCTCTGCTGGGGCAGAGAGCCCCTTAGTCGGCAATCTGATAGTCTGAAAGCCCACCCGGAGCTCATCGGGACTCCCAGGGCACAGCACACTGCAGGCAGCAGGATCCCCATGGACAAATGTTACCTGAGCGCCTGCTGTGTGCCAGGTGTTGAGGCTACAGTATAAAGAAAACAGACATGATCCCTGCCTTCAGGGAGCTTACAGTGCAGTGAGGAAGCAATCATATAGTATTAACTGCATTACGACTGGGAGGAATGCTCCAAGGAGGAAACCTAAGATTTTGGGTTCAAACCCTGGCCTACCTCTCACTAGCTCTGTGAGGCTGGACCCATTTCTTAACTTCTCTGTGACTCAATTATTCATCTCTAAAATGAGGATAGCATTAATACCAACCTCCAGGGTTGCTGTGAGGATTCAGTGAGTGAATATATGGGCGGGGGGGACACACAAAAAAACCCCAGAATTTATTTATTAAAAGGGGGATAATTAAAACTAAATTATAAAATTAAAATAATTAAATTTATTTATTTATTAGGGGACAATGGGATGGGGTGCAGGGTGGAGGAGATAAAGAGGAGGAAAAAAATGGGACAACTGCAATAGCATAATCAAAATATACCCCCCAAAATGTGTATTTATTCTTACATGTTTAAACTTCAGGCACCTTCAAAGTACTCTCCATTTGATGCAATACACCTATTGAGACTTTTTTTCACTGCTCAAAACAGTTTTGACTCATCAATTTTGATGTCTTTTGATGGCTTCTGCCATTTTTTGTTTCACCTCTTCCATATCAGCAAAACATTTCCCTTTGAGGACTTTTTTCCTCTGGGGAAACAAAAAAAAAAAAGTTGCTGGGGGTGAGATTGGGTGAATAGGGAGGGTGGGGCATGGTCATGCCATTTTGGTCAAAAACGGTTGAACACTCAGCACAGTATGGGCAGGTGTGCTGGTAAATCACCCATCATGAAATGGGCAAACACGTTTAAAGAGTCTTCAAAAAAAAAAATCCACTGAGGCCAAATGCAGCCTCTCACAACAACGCCAGCTGGTACACTGATACAGATGGGTTCCTAGAACACTAACCTAGTGGGGAAGGCCTGTAGTACAAGGGGTCCGCCCTCCAGAGGATAATTCCAGGGTGTTTCAGGGTCCCCTCTCATACATAAAACATTTTGCATAATGCCTGGCACACAGTGAACTGTCCATAGTGTTAGCTACTATTATTCCAGGGAGCTGTAGGCATGGGTTTTAGGGGGACCTAGTACGGGTCAGGCCACCACCTGCCTGACAAGGTAGGGGTTAAAGGAGACAATGAGAGGTGAAGCTCTGAGCCCAGTGCCTGGCTCATGGTGACTCTTCGATAAATGCTGGTGGCATCTTAGGGCTGCTCTCCACACATCACCAGCATAAAGCATCTCAGCAGAGGAGCTGTCAGAAGTGCCCTCTCCCCTAAAACACACACCCAGAACTGCAGCTTTGTACTGAAAAATACCCCACACCCACATTCTTGCCTGATTCTACAAATGCCTCATCTCCTCTGGCCTTCACAATAACCCAGAAAGTGGACAAAGGCAAAGTTATTATTATTCCCATTTTACAGATGATGACAGTGAGAAGGGGCTCACTCCTCTGCGTATTTCTGGGCATGTCATTCCACGTCTCCAAGCCTAGTTAAGTGGTCGAGCCAGGATGCCACTTGGCATCTGCCCGGATTTTGTTCTCAGGTCCTCCCTTCTTTTTTCCCTTCAGTCTCTGCAACACTAGCTGCACAGCTACAGACAAGCCTCTGAACCTCTCCAACCTCATCCCCATCATCTGAAATACCTGTCGAACAGTCAGCCCAGGATCCAAGCTGTTCCTGACCCAAACTCTCCCTCCACCGGCTCAGACACTGCTACCCCAACCCCACCTCTAACCTTTTACCCCATTGTCAACTTCAGTCACAAACCCATGAACCAAGAAACGTCTGTACTCAACGACTAAATTTCAAGTTTTACAGATGGAGATACTGGAGTCCACAAAGTTGGCCACATGACCAAGGTTGCCTTCCAGTGCCCAGCCCTTGCACCTGAGCCATAGTCAAGTGCAGCTGGCTGTCTGGGGAAACTTCTGGTGGGGCTCTGAGCCACAGGATGCTTCTTCTGCTCCTTCCCCCTATACCAGGTCCAATGGGCACTGGCATAGCCTGTCTCGCAGCTCCCCAGCCTGAATATCCCAGACCTCCAAGCTTACCCGCCAGGAGTCAGGCAAGTTCCAAAAGTTAAGGGGTAGGCAATATAGACACAGGGAAGGGCTAGTACCTGTAGCATAGAGGCTCCCCCTTTTAGTGAGTATGGGCTTAGAAGTCAGACAGATCTAGGTTCAAATCCCAGCCAGCCACTTCCTAGCTGTATGACTTTGGTCAAGTCAACTCACTTCCCTGAACTCCTGTGAGATAATGATAATTCCTATTCCATCATGAGGTTGTAAGGATGACATTAGTTAAAGTTCATGTCGAAGGCTTGGCACAGAATTTCGTGCACAGTAAGTGTGGTTCTAATTATGCTTAGAGAATACAGGCCAAGAAAAGGACTTGGGGGCACATCACGTTCAACCTTGCCCTTTCCCCATACTGTCCACTCCCCCTCATGAGGGGTGAGGTAGGGGGTGGCCTAAGTCCCAGAACAGGTACTGGACACGATAGCAATGGGTGCTGGCAGGCTGTAAGAGACTCTAGGCTCATCTTCCCCTCTCATTTCACAGAAAGAGAAACTGAAAGCCAGGGAGAAAAGTGACTGGTCCATAGACCATAAGGGAGTGAAATCCTGCCTCCTTTAATAAACATCCGAATCTTAGGACCTGGGGAAATTCTGAATGCCCTCCCCGCAGGGACTATCATAAAGATTCTCTCTGTTCACCCCGAGCAAATTTCAGCCCACCCTAACCTTCACGGTGAGTCTTTTATGGGTACCCTGCTCAGCTCTGTGGCTAGCAAATCCGCACGTGGTACAGAGTAGGTGCTCAGGAAAGGCTTAGGATAGAACCCCGTGAAGTTTCTCTGTGGTTCCATAGCTTCGCTCAGGCTCTCCCTCCAGGGGTTTCTCCTTGTTTTCTCTCCTCAGTCACTCCCACCCTGGCCTCTGTCTCACCCTACAGCCCAGGTCCCACAAACTGGGCCCGACCCCAGCCGGTGGAGTTCTGGGCCTCCAGAGGCCTGTACAGTGTCAGCACCTTCCCAGCCAGACTGGGATGTTCCTGCTTAGCACAGCCCGCTGGGCTCCTGGCCAGGATCCACTCTGCAGAGGGGGTGCTGGTCCTGCCCTGCCAAGGGCCCCACCCCTACAGGCCTAAGAGGTGGCGCAGCCTAGGAGCCCTGGGAGCTTCTATTGGCACCCCTGGGGCCTACAGAAGGGAGGCCAGCCTAGTCTAGACAGTACAGGAATGGGCTGATCAGCAGACAGACAGGTGTGGGCTTCCTTGCCTCACTGAGTATCACCTACACACCCAGGCACTCCACCTGCATCCCACATTGCTGAGACCTGGCAGGCCCTATCTGACTCTCCTATATACACAGAGGAAACCTCAGGGCTCCTCCACTCCATTCCCTTCTTAAAACACCCCCAACTGGCCGGCTCCCAGGCCAGCTACCACTCTGGTCCTGCACACTCATCTCCTCATTTGATTCTGCTAACGCCTGTGAGATGCAGATTATTGACTAAGAAGGAACCTGGGACTCAGAGAGGTGAAATGGCAAGGAAATGGCAGGGCCAGGATTCGAACCCAGTTCTGTTGCATGCAAAGCCTACAGGGCACAGGATGTCCCCCCGCCCCCCCCCCTCTACTTCCAATAGCTTCTGGATCCCTTTCTTCCCAAAACCTCTACCTCCTCCCCCATTCCTAGTCAGAATTAATAATTCCCATCTCACGACTGCTATAACACCTTGTTTACATGCCCAACAGCAGCAGGGTACAGGAGTTATTCCTGAGGTGCCCGTCTCTGACATACAGAAAGGCCTTGAAGGCAGGGAGTGATCCCAGGAGGTGGTCCTTAGGCCTGATAGTCTGTTACTTCCATCTCCACCATCCCCTTCCCTCCCATACAAAAGTCCTCTGGCCTCCTCCTGTTGATCCCCCCATCCCCAGCCTCCTTCCAAGACCAGCCCCCAGGCCTGTAACTGGGGTGAAGGTGGGGAGCTTGCTGAAACTTGAGGGGCCCTGTGCCAGGGCTCTGGCCCTACCCTCTCCCCTCTGGTAGCTGAGGACCTGACCCAGACCTGACACCAGGCAGTTCTCACAGTGACTCCCAGCCGCCCTAAGCACCAGCCCCAGCCAGGCTCTCCCCCAAGCCTCCTCCTTCTGGAGAAAAGGGCTCCAGAAACACAGAAGGGGAACACTGCCTAAAACACTTCCTAAAGTCAGCCACTCCCTCTCAAGTGAAGCTGTGGGCCTAGCAATAACCTCCCCCAACCCTCCCGGGATAGTTCTCCCTTCTCCCCTTCTGGAGCAAACTTGGGCTGGGGTCTGTCTGGACAACTCCCTGGGCCTAATTTGTTGGAGGGGAGTACTGTTCTACCCCAAAGAGGTGGTGTCTACCAGAAAGTGCAGGTTAGGGCAAGAAAATTCTAGGAGAAAGACAGAGGACAGGGACAGGGAGAAACTGGGTACAGGGCTACACAGAGACCAGAGATGAGAGACACAGCGAATCGGGGAATGAGAGCAAGCAGGAATCTGAGACGGACAGGGAGACCTGGGAGAGACCAGAGACAGAGGGAAGTCCCCTAGACCAAACCTGGAAGGGCGCGTGCGGGGCAGTGCCGGTGCCCCAGCTGGCGGGTCCCGCAGTCCGGAAACTCAAAGTCAGTTACGTAAGGACCGGAGCGGGGCGCGGGACGCGGGGCTCCAGGCCCGGGTGCCCCCTCACGGTGGGCGCTGCCCGCACTCCCGCAGACCACTGCCGGCGATGCGGAGGATCCAGCAAGAGTATGCGGGGCGGTCAGGGCGGGGTTGGGAGGGAGGGACCTTGGGCTGCAACACTCCGCAGAGGCCCGCCGACGGGGACCTAATCCAGGACCCCCAACCCCAGACAGGCCCGAGACAGGCTGGGACCGTCAGCGGCAAGAGTCCAGCTCCGGACCCGAGCTCCCGGTCCTCCTCTTCTGCGCCAGTGCCCTTCTCCGCACCCTGAACTTAGAAATGCCCAAAACCCTCTGGATCCTCAGTTCGGATCTTGGAACCCGCGTCCCCTAAATCCCCCACTCCCCTGACCCTTACGCTCTGGTCTCTCCCCTACCGGGACGGCCCGGGCCCTTGGGAATGTGTCCATCTGGTCTTATCCCGTCCCTCCCGGGGACCCGGGGTCGCCCCGCGGGCGGTCCAGGCTCACCTGTGCCGGGCGGGGCAGAGAACTGGCCGGGCCAGGCCGAGCCGGGCCGCGTTCTCGCGGTCCGCCGTTCTCTCCCTTTAAGAGGTTCCTGCCACTTTGCCCGGCCGGGGGCCTCCACCTGCACTGACAGGGCAACTCTAGCTGAGGCCCCGCCCCCGACTCGGGAGGCCTTCTGATTGGTGCTTGTAACTGCTAATCTGTGGGGCGGTGGCGAGGACTGGGCGGCGGAGTGCGAGCGTCGCAACCGGGAAGGGGCGGGGGCTGCAGGTGCGGCAGAACCCGGACGCCTAGCCCAGGGCAGCCGCCTGTTAACCGCAGGGGTTCAGGGGAGGGTTGAGCAGGGAGTTACTCGATTGGCCACTATGGTCTCTGACGTCATATGTCAAAAGTATGATGCAATTTACCATGTGGTGCTGCCCCTAGGGGCAGTAAGGGAGGTAGGAGGGGAGTTGTCACAGGGAACCTAAGGAAGTGACCTTGGTGAGACACTTGGATCACCTGCCCACCATTTCATCCTGTGCGACCTTGAGCAAGTCACTTCTCTGAATCTGAGTTTCCTCAACTATAAATCTTGCCATGTCTTCCTGAGATTAGTGATATCTCAGAATCAGAGCTCTGGCACACAGTAGGAGACATTCGGTAAATGTGGGTTCTCTCATTCCCATCTTGCCACTCTTGCCAGAGACTTTCCCCTCCTGCTGGTCTATCTCAGTGCTAGAAGGGGCTTACATAGTCAGGGATCCAAGTCTCCTCCCCTCTGCGTCATTTCAGACCTGTGCTCATATAACTCGAAAGGCAGAAAACTCACCACCTCCCAGGCCTGCCTCTTTCAAAACCATCCTGAGACTTCGAAAGCTCTTCCTAAAATTAAGGTCAAATCTGCCCTCTATGATTTTTGCCCACAGAGAACAAATCTAATCCCTCTTCTATGTAGAAGTATCACAGAGTCATAGGATCATAGGATATTTCAGGTCAGAGAGCCATGGAGAGCTAATCCCTTTTGGGTAAATGGGAAAAACTGAGGCCCACTGTGGGCAAG
Organism: Mormoops blainvillei; assembly: GCA_004026545.1. NCBI lineage: Eukaryota > Metazoa > Chordata > Mammalia > Chiroptera > Mormoopidae > Mormoops > Mormoops blainvillei. The sequence goes on from PVJD01000242.1 coordinate 293,456, forward strand.
TGACATCCTATGGTTCAGTGATCTCTTTCTATTAGATGGGCTCTGGAATCAGACTGCCTGGGTCTAAATCTTCAACACCACCTCTTAGTAACTGTGCATTATTTTGGGTGAGCTACTAACCCTCTCCAAGCCAGTTTCCTCCTCTGTAAAATAGGGTTAATAAAAGTATTTTCATCAAAGGCTGTTGTGAGAATTAAATGAAATAGCCCATGTAAACTACTGGGCATAGTGCCAGTCTCAGGGTAAGCATCTGAAAAAGGGTTAGCATTTAGTATGATTACTGATGTTAACGTTATATCAAGGTCGTAAAGTCATGTATTGCCCCACCCCCACCGCCAAATTTGCTGAAGCCTCCTCTGAGTCAGGTCTTGTTTTAGGCCCCAGGGCCCTGGTCCGGGCCTTCAGGAAGCTCACAGTGTCACAGAGGGGGGTCTGACTGAGCCCCCCAGATCTGTGGGCTGCTTTCTGATATAAGTGACTGGGCTCTAACACATCAGAGACGCTTTAGTTCCTTTAACCAGAAATATGGGCATTTGAGACCCTTTCAGTCCCTAGCCCAGCGGACCCTGGAGAAAGCTGACATACACACCCAGGCTCCCAAGCATACTGACACATCTTTCACCTGTCCACATTCTCACTTGCCCACCAAGTGACATTTCCCGGTGGTTATGGGCTTGGGATTTGGTGGACGGTGAGTCTGGGCTCTGCATTTTACCAGCTTTGTGCCTTTGGGCAAGTCACTTTCTCTCTGGGGTAAAAGAGGACTAATAACAACTCCAACTCTACATAGAGCTGTTGCAAAAATTAAATGAGAGTTATGTGAAAATATATATGCAAATACCCGGTAATGGATCTATTGCTATTTTTTAATTGCTCCCACATGCATTCATACATCCAGCAGAGAATGCCTCAATTTAGCCTGTGCCAACAGGGGTCTCCTCTCCAGCTCCCCCCATTCTGACTCTGGTCTTCAACTGAAGGGGATGCGTTGAGCAGGGAGAATCCCGGGAGCGGCTCTGGTTACACTAAGGAGCTGCCGCAGGCCCCACCCTTTTCCTGATTGGGGCGGGCAAGTGGCTCGGGCTTCGTTGGGCAGAGCTGCCTGTGGGTGACTCAGCAGGGCTAGCGCCTGCCCAGCCCGATAAGAGTGTGCGTCTGTCAATGTGTGTGCGCGTTGGGGATGGCCAGGGAGGGCTCTGTTTCTGAGTTTGTGAGAGAGAAACACGTGTAGGAGTGTGTTTGTGATCGTGATCTTGTGTGTGTCCCTCATGTCTGTGTATTTGTGTGTATGGGAGTGCATATGTGTGCATGACGGTGTGCCCTTATGTTGCTGAGTTTGTATAGAGGGCGTGTCTCTGTGTCTGTCTCTTGTGTGTCATGTAAAAAGGTTCCCTGCAACCCTGTTCCAGGCCCTGGGGACCTAGAGAGCTCTGTGCTGCCCCCGGGGCCTCTCTGTCCAGGCAGCCTGTGTTTCTTATTGAGGTGACTTAAGTACTTGTACGGGTGAATGTGGCCTTGTTGGTCGCTGTAGAGGTGGGGGTAGGGGGTGCCGTGGCCCCTGCCCCACTGCCTCTGCCTGTGAAATCTCCACCTCCCTCCCCGGAATGTTGGGAGCAATTTGCTACCTGAGATGCTCCCTGTGAAGGGAGACCTCCAGAGGAGGCAACTGATATTTAGTGACCACTGTTTTACATTCTCTCATTTGATCTCATTGAATCCTTACAGCCAAAAAAAAAATTTTTTTTAAGTTCTGAAGAGAGTGAGACTCGGAGAGCAGAAGTGACAGCATGCCAAGGTCACAGAGCTCTGAAGTAACGGAGGACATGAAGATGACAGTCAGGTCTTCCCCTCAAGCTGAATGAACACCCAGTTTGCCTGGGGCCTGTGGGGGGCCTGATAAGCTTGGGGGCAGGGAAAGGTACCTGTTTGTGTCTCCCCCTCCTTCTCCTCTGAGCTGCCTGGGCCTTTAGCCAAATCCTTATCCTTCCAGAGCCTGGACACTGCCACCAGCTTCGATTCGGTGACTGAGTCTTGAGTTGGGTGATAAAGAGGCCAGGAGAGTGGCTGGAGGTGGGGGGAGGAAAGGACTGAAATGTAACCATCTGTTCCTTCAACAATATTTTATTGAACATACAGTTAACAACTGGCCACTACCCTGCTCAGTCTGAGAGGAGAAGGGAGTCACAAGACCACGCCGCGGGGAATGGCGGGGACTGACGGGGGGCTCAGGCCTGAGGCAGGGGGGGTGTGGCTGGAATCTGTTACTGGTTTAAATCCTGATTTCACCTTTTACAGAACATGTGACCTGGCCAGTCATATAATTCTCTCTCAGTTTGTCTCCTCCTCAGTCAAATGAGGTAATGGCGCGTGTCCTGCCTGCCTTTCCTAACTCCAGGACACCAGAAGGGAAAGCCATTTGTAAACTGAGAGTTGCTCTCCATGCTTAATGCACATTCCTATTGTGGGTCGGCCCTACAGCAACTGTCTTCCCAGAGCCCAGAGGGAGGAAATGATCCCATGTGAGGGATCAGGGAAGAGTAAGTGCCTGGAGGAGGTGACCTGCAGCTAGACTTTTTAAAAATATAAAAATGTAATATTTATTCTCAATTCTTATGTTTAACCCAGCTAGACTTTTAAGGATGAGAAAGGAAGAGGGCCTTCCAGGTGGAGGAACAGTCCGCACCAAGGCCTGGAAGTAGAACAGCGAAGATGTGGTCTGGCAGCAGAAAACGGTCTCGCACATCATGAGGCCACGCTGTGGAAGACAACTGCAATGCCAGGTTAAGACCAGGGCAGGTGGCGTGGGGAGACATACTGATATTTGGGGGTAGCCAGGGAGTCTTTGAGGTAGAGACAGCCATGTTCTGGCTGGGGGTGTGGCAGTCATGGGGAGTGGGGGCGATGGGAGAGGAGAGGACGAATTAGTGGGCAGTTCAGAGAGCCCTCTCCCCAGGAGAATCTATCTGAAGCCTGGGGCAGATGTGCAGGATAACATTCAGGTGGGCACGAGGCTGCAGAGCCTCCTTCAAGGGAGAGATGGATATTGGCAGGGACGGAGAAAAAGCTGTCAGATGCCCCATTCCAGGGAGGGACCTCGGCATGGGCACAGAGGGTGCCCACCAACGAACATTTAATGGCTCTGAAAGAACCCACTGTCCAGGAGTTTCTCTGGGTTGCTGCAGTGTGGAGAGGGGGCCAACCCCACCAAGAGAACTCCTTCTCAGGGAAAGGGTCACCTCCAGAAGCCCCTGTTGAAACAGCAATGGGTGTCAATGACTGGCTTACTATATATCTGCTGGATACCACTAACCCGTGCCCATCAAATACCCCCGTTTTATGGATGAGTAAAACGAGGCTGCAAGAGGCAAAGTGATCTACTGGCAATTGGACAGCCAGTAAATGACAAGGCCAGGACTTGCAGGCAGCGCTCCCTAGTTCCTGAGAGGGCAGGAGGTGTTGGGAAAGCTAAGATCCTGGCTTTGTGAGGCCAGAGAGCCCGAAGCAACAGACTCTAGGAGAAGGAAAGAAGGTGTCTGCCGCCACCTTGTGGTCATAGAGCCACTTGGGCAGAGCCGCAGAGCCCAGCCGTTCAGGCTGCGTGAGGGGAGCTGTGCCAGGAGCCCCATCCCCGCGGGGAGAGGGGTGCTGCCTTGGTTGCAGGTGTGTCAGCTCCGAGGCAGGGTGCTGTAGTGAAAAGGTGGGCTCTCGCATGGGACTGTCCTGGATTGCAACTGTCTGGACAATTTGTGAGATCCCGGGCGAATCTCCTATCCTTGTTCTTCACCTCTTCTCTCCGGACCTTTGAAAGGATTAAGAGATAGTCTTTACTCCTGCAAAGACTCTTCAGAGCCATGGTGCAATCTTTGCAGTTGAGAAAACCAACGACTCAGTGGTAAGTTCCAGGATTGTGAGACCGGAAACTTATTTGGGGGCCTCTTTAAGAAAAAGAAAGCTAAGATAAGAATACAAAATGCCTGTAGCCACTCAAGCTGGAAGGAGTGGAAGTCAGAGAGGAAAGAGACAGTGTTCTTAACCAACTGATGTGAACATATTTTACTTTTGCAAATTTCACAGAAACATGTGACCTTGTAAACACAAGGCCAGGGTCCCTGCGGGGGGTGTATGCAAGTGGGAGGCTTTGATTGACACATAAACCTCATGGTGAGTTCACCAATAGGCTTGGTGGAGTCAAGAATGAAGTCCCCCATGGGAGAGTTAGAGATTCTGAAGCCAGAGCCAGATCTGGGTCCATGGCTCCCAACCACCCCCAACCCTCCCATCCCCATACTGGGCATGCCCTTCACTCAGAACTTCCAGAACTTCCTGCCTAGAGCTGAGTCCATACTCACCAACTCACCACACCTTCTTTGTGGTCACATCCTAGCAGTTGGGTTGCTCCAGTCAGGACTGCTTGGGGATCCTCTGTTCCGAATTCTCCTTTGCTTTCTAGGCTTGGGGGTTCAATCCATAAGCCCCAGGAAGCCTTCTCTGCCTGCCCTGGCCTCCCCAGGCAGTGCCAGCATTCTGCTTGGCACAGAGGGTTTTGGTCGGTACAAGGTTGTTGTCTGAGTCCCTGCAGTGCTATCAGTCTGATATTGCCCACGTGCGGTCAGTCCAGATGGACACATTCTGAGCCCCTCCTCTTGCAGCCAGGCCTGGGGCAGGGGTGGGCAGTGGGAGACAGAGGACTCAGACCTAATCCCAGCCCTCCTCTAGCTCACAATCTGGTGATCAGATAAAACAGGGACTGGATCTTAAAACTTTTAGGGCCAATAATAACTTAGGAATCAACTAGTCCAAGAGATCGTCAAACTCATCAAGAAGCCCAATGTGGGAAACAGGGGGAAGTAATGGGTGTGTAGGGGTGTGGGAAGGTCTATGTGCTTGGCCTCCCCCTGTCCGACCCTCTGCTAGGCCTCTCCCACCCCTTTCAAGGAACTATGAGCCAGAGTCACTGTTCAAGTTCAAGTCCTTTGCTTTAATGGAGGCCAGCAAGGATAAGAGATGTGACCAAGGTCACAAAACAAGTTAGTGGCTGCAGCTGGATTCAAACCTAGGTCTACCTGACTTCGGGTTTCAGGCTATCTTCTCTACCTCAAACATGGACTGATGGGGCTGAACCATCCCTCCCCACTCTTGACTCCCATCTCCCTACTCTCACTCCGGATCCTCCGTCGACTCAGCACAGCCAGAATGGCAAAGCAAAGTTCAGAGGGGTCCTAGGGGCCCATGGGAGTCAGACAGTAAGGAAGGGGCCATTCTGGAGCCGCTACACTGAAATGAGGGCAGAGAATGGACTTTTGTCGGCTGGCTCACTGCTGTCCTCAACCCAAGCCTCTAGGCTGCCACGCTATTTTCTGTATATTCAGTTAGTTGAATGAGTGAATTTGAAGCAGCATCTTAGAGCAGAGGAACCTTCATGGCTGGGGAAATCGTCCCTCCAAGTTGGCCTCATCCGCCTCTGGGGACTTCTCCTGGTCCCCTGGGGGTGGGGATCTGGGCTGGGCTTCCCGTTGGTCTTATTAAGGATTTTCGGTTTTGCTGCATCTTCCTTCCCTTTCTCTTCAGAACAACGTTCTGTCAGAGGAAGCTGTTTTGTGACTCTTGGAAAGTCACTTCCCCTATCTGACCTTCCATTTTCTCATTTGTTAAAAATACTCCCTTTATGGTGTTTTTCATTGTTCAATTGAAATATTTATTATGATTTTTCATGTGCTGGGCATTGCATAAGGCACATGGAATTGAGAAAATAAAAGAGATAATAGCTGTAAAGTACAACACTGCCTGACACACATTGGGTGGTCGGTCAGTGATAGTTCCCCACCCCCTCCAGCCCACACTCACCTAGTGTCTCCCAGCCAAATGCTTCCCTCATTCAAGACCCTCTCTCAGGAACTAGTTCCAGTCCACAGCTTCCAGGGATGAGGAGAGGGCAGGCGGATGAGCCAGGAACACCAGATGGGAAGGAGTAGCAACTAAATAAGGGTGCTAATGCCAGGTATGGCCAGTAGGTGGTAGAGGCGTCCATTAAATGAGCCTGTTCTTAGGCAGCCTCTCCTAAATTTCTCTCAGAGCCTGCTAGACTTTTGGGTCCTGGACCAAGGCCCCTGGCGCCTCCTGTGAATCCCACACCAAGGCCCATACTGACACACAGTGCATATCCTATTTCAGAGGGCTCTGGAATCACCTGTGGATCCCCTCGGGATGCCCCTGGGTAAAGGGGTACGCTCAAATGTTAACAGAATAGGGAACTATGGGTGGTGTTTTTCCCCTTCTTTTCAAGATTATTGGGCTTCTCAGATTTCTATATTGAGCAGCCTATAATAACCATAAATGTTATTGAAGACCAAAAAAAAACCCCTCTTCCTTCCTGGCAGTCTTTCCCTATCCCTTCAGGGTGTGGTGCGGTTCCCATGAGCCTGGCCATGTGGTGGGGGCCCGGCAGCCAGCGGAGAAAGAGCAGGTCTTGCTCAGCATCAGAGCGCCCTGAGAGCAGTCGTGGGGCAGTCCAAGAAGGGCGCAAGGTCAGTACAGAGCGAGCAGAGAAGGCGTCCTGGAGGCAGAGGAGGCCGAGCTGACCTGGAAGGGTGATGAAGTTGGCTCATGACAGGAGTCTGCCCTGTCTACTCCACTTCTCTGAGAACTGCCTGCCCTTGGGCTGGGCCTCCACAGTCCCCTTCCTGCAGAGGGTGCCCTTCTCCCACTGCAGGAATTCGAGGATGCAGGAAGACTGAATTTAAAATCCTAGAATTCCCCACTGGGAAGGGGCATGAGAGGTCATCTGGATTTTTCAAGCAACTAGCAGTTATTGAAGGTTAAAGGCAGAGTATATTTCCCCAATGATAATAGTGGGCCCCCGTTACCATGCAAAACTGTTGTCTTGCTGGGTCCTCGGGAGAGTCCTGGTAAGTGAGTTATAATCATCGTTATCCAGTTTTACGAAAGAGGAAAGTGATGCCCAGAGTGGTCGGACAGATATGCTTTTCCTCTGGGAACAAGAAAACTCCACAGTGCACATGTACTCACGGTAACACCCAGGGGCTCCCCAGCACGCTGTGCAAACACTCCCTCTCACCTTCAGAGATGTCCTTCCCACCCTCAGTGGGAGCTGCCTCTGGGTGGAGCTGCCAGGCCTCTGTGATTTCTCCTTGGCATGAGGCCCTCTCTGTGAGCGGCTTCGGACCAAGCACGCAAGCCCACCGCCCCACCCTGGGAATCTGGTAGCCCTTCTCAGGCTGCTGCCCACACAGTGTGCAGCAGAGTGGGACTGAGATTCCGGGCTGGGTCAGGGCAGCCCAGGGCCCTGGCGCTCATCACCTTGCACAGCAGCCCCAGGTGGGCAGCCCTGGGTTGAGGCTCTAGTTCTCTGAAAGAAAGTTGACCCAGAAAAGAAAGGAGCTGTGCCCTGGTGCCCTCTCAAGGACCTGGTCACACGTGGTAGGGAGGCAGATGCCAGACCAGGAAGTTTTCCTTCCAGAAAGTTACTTATTAACCATCAGGGCCAACAACGATTTGGGAAGAACACTGAGGAGGTGGGGGAGGTTTTTCAGGTCATCAGGCCCTAATTCCCACCCCAGAGCTGCTTTAAATGCACAGAGGGTTAGGACATCTATAGCCAAAGGCAAGGTCATCGTGGGCCAGGGAGATAGAAGGGAGGTGGAAGTAGGGTGGAGGGAAGGGGAAGTTAATGGGAGCCCCAAGAGAGAGGCATGTGGGGTGGGCAGGGCTCTGGAGGACAAGGGACTTAGATTAGTGGGGGGTGGGCCACAGGGAACAGGAGAAGCCAATTTGGAGGGAGGGGGAGGAGAAGGAGGCCCAGAGGTTTGGTTTGGTTTGGGGCATACACTAGAAGTGGCTACAGCTGCCTTATGTGCATGTCTCTCCCATCAGGTGGGACCCATAAGGACACTGCTGTATTTACCTCCAAGACAGGTCTTGAGGGTAGAGCTACACTTTTCACTCAGTGTGATCCGTCAGGTCTATATCACCTCCCAAACTGGACTCCACCCCCACCCCTCCCACAAACAAGGAAATCGCAGAAAGTGAGCAAAAGAAACAGCCAGAGATGTGAACACTGGGAACAGGGCTCACTTTATTGGGAAAACAGAAGGTTGGGTCCTTGGTACCAAGATGGGACCTGCAATTGGCAAAAAGGTGGGTGTTTGGGTCAAGCTTTATTTGTGACGTGCCTACTTCCCTCATTCCCAAAGTGAAGCAGCTCCAAATACAAACACCAGACCCCCAGGCGTCTTTTTTCCTGCCTCTGGGCAGATGCCCAGGGGAGTTTACCAATAGGTGTCTGTTTCTGGGGTCAAGGAACAAGAAGTAAATGTCTCTGTTCTCTCCCAGGATAGTAGGACCCTCAGAAGCCACCGACTTCTACCCTCTGTCCCTCCATTGTGTAGAGGCCCAGAGAGGGACAGAGGCCTGCCCAAAGTCACACAGCAAGGAAGTGGAAGACAGAGAGTCAAACCTACATTCCTTGTCTCCTGGCTTAGGACTCATTCCAAGAGAAGAGTCTAGAACACAAGCCCTATCAGATGGACGTCACCCTGCGTTGACACCCACCAAGGGACTCCATCCCCATGACTCAAACATTCAGGCCAGAAGGTCTAGGCCAGTGCCACACAGGGACCTTTCTTTCCTCCCAGGCTGTGCCCACCTCTTGGGTCCCTGGGGGGGGAGCAGTCCCCATGAGGACAAAAGGGGGCAGCTATGTATAAGGAACTTGGAGAGAAGAGAGCCTCTTAAAAATTTCTTCTCCAATGCATTCTGTCCCATCTTCTGAAGCTCAAGGAGATGATTAAAAGAAGTCCTTTGCTCCTGACCCACAGCATCGAGAGACGTGGCTCGGAGTGTGCGTAACCTAAAACACTACATAATATTAAACAGCTCCACTTGTTGAGTACTTGCTATGCACTGGGCACTTCCATGTAGAATAACTACCGTGAGCAGTGCCACTTGCTGGGAACACTTTCTTGACCAAAACAGACAAGCTCCCTCGCACACAGCCTCTTTCTAAATCTTCACTACTTCTTACCGGGTAAGAGTCACCATCCATGATTGAGGAGATGGGCTCAGCGTGAAGTGACTTGCCCAAAGTCATACGGCAAAGTCATGGCAGGCAGTCAAAAAGCAACAGAACAAGCCGGTCTCCCAAGGCAGGAAGAAATGGAAGGGCAGGGGCGCCTGCCAAGGTCTCAGCAGTTTCGTGGGCAGCTGGCATGTGGCTCTACTGGCATGTGGCTCTGCTGCCAAGGTGACGAGGCACGAAACCTGGCGCTGAGAAGGCTCAGTTCATGCCTGTGGGCCAGACACAAGGTCAGTGTAGTGCCCTCTGAGTAATCGGAGTTTCCTCTTGGGACGCGGAGCAGAAGGAAAGCAGGAAGAGGACCTGACAGGCCCAAGATGGCATCCTCGCTGGCCCAGCTATCGACAGGCCATGTGGCCTTGGACAAGTCATTCCCCTTGGTTGAGCCTCAGTTTCCTCATCTGTAAAACTGAGATAATAATAATAATTCCTATCTCATAGTCAACTGTGAAGACTGAATAAATCACTCCATATCAAGTGCTTAAAGTAACGATGAGCACTGCGTGCTGTGTGTCACCTACCGTTATTAATTACACGGCTCTCATTCTCTCTGAGACGGCTGTGTGAAGGTGCTCTGCACTCTGGGAAGAGCTGTGCCCCGGGCAGGGCTCAGGGCCAGTGGGGATGACGGAGACAGAACCTGGGCAACCCCCCAGGCTACCAATCTACTCCAGCAGGGTGTCCGTCTTGAAGGACCTCACCAGCGCCTTTTTGAATTCCCAAGCTGCCTACGGCCAGAACCATACATCCAGCAGTCCTAGTCTTCTGCCTTCTAACATCTGCAAACCCAGAGTGCAGGGACAACCCCCAGCTCCCAACAGTGCATGCTTAGGGCCCAGAAATGAAAGGAATAAATAATAATGAGTAAATCAATGATGAGAGAAAGGTGTGTATCTGTGTTTTGCGTGTGAACGCGGGGACCGCGACCCAATGGCAGCACTTCCCAGGGGCTTCCCAGCCTCTGGAGCTGGTTCCCGGCTCCCCCATCGGCAGCAGTTATGGGGGGGCAGCCAGAGGCCAAGCCCTGGGCTAGGGAGCTGCTGCTGCTGCTGCTGCTGCTGCTGCTGCTGCAGAGAGGGCTGTGCTTTGGTGGGAGACCTGCCACGTGCCCAGCCTGGGCAGCTGCTCCCCCAAGTTCTCTCAGGACGCTGGTGGCCACTCCCCACCTTAAAGACCATCTCAAATTCCAACCCAAGCAAGCCTCCTTAGATAGCTACCTCTGGCACCCGCATCACGGTTAGAATAACCCTGTCTCGGGGTTCACTCTGGGCCAGACACTTGGGTAAGCCCCTCACCTGCATTACCTCTAGCCCTCAGAGGAGCATCTTAGAAGGAAAATGACTTGCCTAAGACCACAGGGCTCTAGCAAGTAGCCAAGAATCCAGAAAAACCAGGACTCTTATGAGACTAAGCATCCTGTTAGAGACGGACCCATTCCTTGGGCTTAGACCTTCCTAGGCCCAGAAGCCCAGAGAGGGCAAATCCCTTGCCTAGGTCACAGAAGCCATCAGCTTGAGCTGAGATTTGAATGCCGACGTGGAGCTTCCCAGGCCAGGCAGGAGATGGAACTTGAGGACTCAGGCTCACTCCCATCACCCTCCCGCCCTCCTCACCCCCAAACTTTCTTATATGACGTCTGACATTATCCTTCACTCCCTCCCCCTGGGTACGCCCTCCTCCTCCAGTTTCCATGGCAGCACATCTCCCCATCCTCCTCCAGCTTCCTGGCAACTTCACTCTCCACAGTGGCTCCTGAACCTAGAGGGATCAATCCCTACGTTAGGTCCCCAGTCTCTTCTCTCATTACTGTCTCTGGAAGCTCACCTGCTTTCCTTCTAGGTCTCAAGCTCTAAGCCTGCACTGCAGCTCCACTTTTAAATAAGAACAGCAACTTACCACGTGCTAAGAGCTTAGTTATGTGCGGGGCCCTGTACAGCAGGTCCCGGAATAACGTCACTGCATTCAACATTGTTTCATTATAATGTTGATGAGGAAAAAAGATTCCCAGCTGGGGCCACTGTCTGTGTGGGGCTTGCACATTCTCCCATGTCTGTGTGGGTTTTTCTGGGTCCTCTGGCTTCCTCCCACCTCGCAAAGATGAGCACGTGAGGTGAATTGTCTACATTGTCTCAGCCCGAGTGTGTGTGTGTGTGAGTGATGCGACATGTGATAGCACATCCTGTCCTGGGTGGGTCCCCCCTTGCTCCCTGAGCTGCCTGGAGAGGCTCTGGCCACCTGCGACCCTGAACTAGAATAAGCGAGCTGGAAAATAATTATCTTACTTGGTTTTATTACTCTTTCTTAAATGTGTGTATACTCACATTGATTTCCATGTTTAATATTAGAAGTGTGCCGGGTCTCTATTTAGAAGCTGTGTGATGTTTTTGTGGCCAGAAATATCCTATAGGAGCTTAACCCTTGCTTGTATCAATTAGCCTATGTAAAATGTTTTCATTATACATCATACCACTTAAAGTTGCACTTCCCAAGAAACTATAGATGTTAAGGGAGGACTTGCTGTACATTAACTTACTAAATCCTCACAGTCCTATGAAGGAAACTCATTAAAATTTTTTTTATCTTCACCCAAGGGTGTTTTTTTTCCATTGCTTTTAGAGAGAAAGAGAGGGAAACATCGATGTAAGAGAGAAGCTCAATTGGTTGCCACCCATATGCGCCAGGACTGGGGATTACATGTGCCCAGGTTGGAGATCGAAACCACAACCCGGGTATGTGCCCTGACCGGGAACCGAACTCGCAAATTTTTGGCTATGGAACAACACTCCAACCAACTGAACCACACTGGCTAGGGCGGAGGCTCATTTGACAGATGAGGAAACTGAGGCACAAAGAGAAAAAGCCAAGATCTGACTCTAGCCTCAACCATTACTTTTGTAGCAAGAGATATGAAATTGTAGGATATTTTGAAACCAGAAGCAAAAGCTTCCTTCCCTCCTACCTCCTGAAGAGAGAGGAATGGAAATTTTGAGGGAAATCAGACCTTTACTAGTTTTGAGAACCCTGTGATGCTCTAGATCACACTGTCAATTTGGAGCATTAAAATGCACCGTGTGCAGTACATTTTTAAATGTGAAGAGTTAGAGAGTGCCAGGAGGAACAAAAGTTCGTGGAAAATTGCCCTCTTCCTTCAAGTTTTTCCATTTGGTTTTAAGTCTTCAAAAACCTCATTCCAGGGTTCCAGCTACTATGGCTCTTCAACTCTGATGGCGTCTGGAATCCATCATTAAATTCCTGGAAGCTTGGATCCTAGCGTTCCACGGTCCTGAGTTCTGCCACCACTAACAAGCTCTGTGACTCAGGGGTGAGTGGTTTGAATTTTCTGAGCCTGGCTTCGGGTCTAAAATAAGGGTAATAGTACTACCTTCACGTCCTCCACCATGTCCCCCCAGGGATGTCATCAGAAACGCTCCGTTAAGTCCCATGCTCCAGCTGCACACAACTTCTCAGGTTTGCCAAGCACTTGAACATTTCACTGCTTTCGTGCACGCTGTTCTCTCTTCTTGGTGGCCAACTCCTAGTCATCCAGTGAGGCCCTCTGACCCTTTTTCACCTCTTCCAGAATTGCTACAAATATGTTTCAGTGAAAAGCTAGAAAAGGCACTTCTCTGTGACACCCTCCCTGGGGCCCCTGTCACTGCACACATTCCAGGGAGACGGGGTGATCCATTTATGCTTTGTCTCTGAGAACAGGCTCGAACTCTCGGAGGGCAGGGCTATACCCGATGCACCCCCAGGTCCCAGCGCACAGCGTGCACACAGCCTGGCACGAAGTAGACTTCAATACGAATTTGCTTTGCCTTAAATGCATGTGCTCCGGGCGCAGCCCCTGTTGACCCCAGGACAAATGCACGTATGAGAAGTGGTAACAGGGAGCCAGTCTATTCCAGCCACAGAAAATGGCAAGCGGACCTGGGGCAGCCTTGATCCTGCCCTGTTCTAGGAAGCGTTGAGGGAGACACAGGTCTTGCAAGGAAAAGAAACAGACCTGGTTCCAAAGTCACCTCCTTCAGGAGTCTTCCTTGATTCCTAAATTGTCTGCTTCCCCTGACATCTGGGTATCCCCCAGACACCCCAAGGCATCTGGTCCCAAGTGATGAGTGTCCAGGAGTGTTCCCACCTTGCTGATACCCACCCCCACTCAGACACGGGGGTCTCTGTGGTCACAGGCTCCATCTGGATGGTGAAGGCGATCTAAGTGGGCTGGGACCCCAGTGCAGGTAGCTTAGCAAGTCGGATCTGAGTGCCAGCACAGCCCCACATCCTCCCAGGTCACTGGAGGAGCCTTTCCTGGAGGAAGAAAGTTCCCAGGTCCGCAGCTTCCAGGGACCTCGCCCTGAGAGAAGGACTGTGCTTAGCCCGCTAAGGGAGGGCATCGCTACCCCTAATATGCTCAAATGCCATCTTGGTGCCTAAGCCTTCACCCCTCTCAGCCCCTGCTGGAGTGACAGCCTCCCAGAAAGGGAAAAGGCTTTTGTTCCAAGGAAATGACTGTCAGATGGAGAAGAGGTACATTGTTTCTTTTTTCTTTTTCTTTTTACTTGAGACAAAGCCGTCAATTTCTTTCCATCTGTCCCCAAAAGAGAAGATTAAATTTGTTTTTACAAGGATGTCAGAACACTGCTTCAATAGGGAGTCAGGGTGTATGACAGGCTGCGTCTGTGAGGAAGGGGAGGGCAGTGGGGGTGGGCAAGAGATGAAGCAAGGGGAGGCACAGGGAACAGGGACGGCCCCTGACATTGGGGGGAGCAAGGATCTGGGCTTGCCTGAACAAAATGACAAACCAATGAAAAGCAATACCTCTCTGCCTAGCTCCGGGTGGACCCCCCCGCCCCAGCAGGTTGAAGGGGACAGCTAGAGCAAGGAAAAGGCAGAGGGGAGCACGCACTGCCGTTGGCATTACAGCTATAGAAGCCTCTCCCCCCCCCTCCACCCCCCGGTTCCTCCAGAGTCAGGTCCCTGTGTGGGCAGTTCCAGCTCACTGGAAACACTGGACCAGTGCCTACAGCCAGATGTTGGGAGAAGGGAAGGGATTTCTCAGAGGTTCTTCTCAGGAAAGCCTTCACTGATTCTTCAAATAGATGCCCCACCCAATCCCAGGGGCACTTACCCTCCATGGAGCTCTAACCCATGGTCCTCTGTCCTCTAGCACCTAGGCAAGAAAAGCCAGAGTCCTAAGGACTCCCCCCACCCCCCCACCGAAAAATAAAACCAAAAAACTATCTGCCCTCTGGCTTCAGGACTTAACGTCAAAGCAGAACCAAACCTCCCCCCACACACACCCACCCACCCACCACCACCTCTTGGTATAGAGGCCAATGCAGCTTCGGTTTTGAAACTGAAGCCCCCAGGCCTCCTTACTCCTTTTGAGCCACGTTTGGGACTCAGCACTGAGGAGTCTACCCCAACTGAGGCCCTGTTCAGTTATCCTGTCCTGGGGCCACGCACCCTGCTCCAGTGTCCTGTCCCAACTCCCACTGAGATGCAGTACTGGGGACACTAATTTGATGCTGAGGACACTCCTGCTCATTCCAACGAAATGACTGTCAATGAGTGAAAAGGTATTCTTTTTTTTTCTCTCCTTCTCTAGACATAGGCAAGCATGGCCTTGAGACCCACCTCCTGCTAGAACTCAGGGCTGGGGTTCTACCCCAAAGTTGAGGCAGCTCTGCCCTGCACACAAGCCTTATCTCTGGGGCCCAATCTTGAGCACTAGCCACGGCTGGCATTCCTGTGCTTACCACTCGCCCCAGAAGAGGCCCCTCCTCACTACACAGGGAGACCCCATCCTGCAGTTCAATTCTCAAGCCACCGTCCCCACCACTGCCCATGCTGGGTCCTGGGCCCTGGGCCCGAGATCTTCAGGCCTCAGTCATTATCCCCGCTGGCAAACCCGGCTCAGGGTAAGAACCTGAAGCTGTCCCAAGGCTGAGTCCCCGCCCCACTGCAGTGGCCCTGTTTCTCCGACCAGTTCTAGAGCCACTGGTCCTATTCCCTAGGAGTCGCTAGCTCCTCCTCCCTCCCCTCTAACCCAGGGCCCTCGGCCAGGCACTGAGTCCAGGGGCACAGCCCCACCGTCCTGCCCTCTGCCCCACCCCAGAGGCCCACCCACAGCAGGGGCTCGCATCTCTTGGGCCCTGCCTGCCTCACCTCGAGCCCAGCTCCGTTTTCCAAAATAGAGGCCCCCTCCTGTCCCCTCCCTCCTGCCCCCTTCCGCGTCGCGGCCCCGCCCCCAGGAGACCTCGGTGTGACCGCCAGGTCACTCCGGAGGGGTGCGCGGTGGGGCCGGCCGAGCCCGGTCAGGCAGCTGCGCCGCCAGGGCCGTCGGACGGGGTGCAGGCGGTGACCCGTTCGCGGACGGTAGCTTCGCGGGCGCGGCTGAAGCTGCCGGGCTCGGGGCGCCCGCAGGGTGAGCGGCACAGCTGGCGGAAACAGCGCTTGAAGTTCTCGTCGAGGAAGGCGTAGAGCAGGGGGTTGAGACTGCTGTTGGCATAGCCGAGCGCGATGCACAGGTGTAGCGCGGCCACCACCAGCGGGTCGCGGCGATTGATGTCCACCAACGTCCAGACGATGACGAAGATGTGGATGGGTGCCCAACACACCACGAAGGCGCCCACCACCACCAGCACCATGCGCGTGATGCGACGCAGACTGCGGTCCTTTTCCTTGGAGCCTGAGAGCAGGCGCACGCTGCGCAGGCGCAGCAGCATGAGGCCGTAGCACACAGTGATGATGAGGATGGGCACCACGAAGGCGAAAAGGAACACGCAGATCTTGGTGACCGTGTCCCAGTACCAGCTGGGGCTGGGGAACTGGAGCATGCACACCACTGCTCCATCTGGGTCAAGGAAACACAAAAACAGAGGGGGTAAGGGCTTGGGGGCCTAAAGGGCTCTCTCTGCCAGCTCGCTGTGCCCCCCTGCCCCCCACCCTCTGTCCCCCTCAACTTGTTTCAAGTCCCACTGCTCCTTCTGGCCTTTGCTCAAGGTGCTTCCTCTACCTGGAAAGTCCTCCTTTACTTCTGTACTTGGTGAACTCTGACTCATCCTTCAATACCCCAGTAGGATTGGCCCTAATATAGGTCTTCCTATATTCTCTCCCAGTCCCTTTATAAGACTCCAATCCATGGGCAACAATAATGATACAATTTAGCCCAAGACCACTAAATGCCAATCACTGTGATAACTCAAAACAGCTCACACATTTCCAAAGCAGCTTCAGCGGGGACAAGGTTGTTAACTAACAGAGGGCCTGAGTTAAGGGCAGGACTCAGGTCCAACTAACTGCGTGGTGTGGCCTCGAGCACGTTATTCAAACTTCAAGCGCCTCCCTAAAGTGGGACTGACGTACCTAAACCTCATAGGGTTGCTGTGAGGGTTAGATGGGCCAAGGCATGTAAACGGCTTAGCACAGTGGGGTTCGGGCTCTTAGGACATTCACAGGGCAGAGAGGCAGATACATGTGGGAGTCCAGAGGTCAGGGCTAGGGCTAGGGAGGCAAGTCTCAGCTTCATAGCAAAAACTTTCTGACTGCCAGACCCGTCCAGAGATAAGAGGGGCACCCGGGATGGAATGGGCTCCCTGTTCCTAGAGTGTGGGCTCGGGCGGGATGAGCACCTTACAGGATGTTGTGAGATACAGACACAGGGCTGAGGCTGGCCCAAGAGACTCCCCAGGTCTTTTGGAATTCTGGAATTTGAGGAGCTACACTGTGGACGTGGAGCCTGAGAGTTGTGGGAAGGGGGCTGGGGATGCACAGACAGAGGGAACCCAGGACATCAGGCTGTCGGGACCCACAGATAGGACAGAGGCCAAGGGCTTCATTGTACAGATGGTAGAACCAGGCCCAGAAAAGAACACCACTTGTCCAAGGTCACACAGCAAGTGGGATACACGTGCTGACGGCACACCTTGGGGAAGTGGTTTGTGTATGTGTGTGTCTGTGTGTGTGCGGCGTGAGTGAGACCATCTGGCCCAGCACCCAGCAGGGCTGCAGTTAATGGCCCATAAACTGAAGGCTGACAGTGAGGAATGGGGTCCAGCTGCTGAGTCAAAACCAACAGCTCAGAGACTTTCTAAGGGCTCTACCCCCGTGAGGGTCAATGGTAGCCAAGAAGCCTCCCACCGAGCCCGTCCCCCTCTCCCAGAACAGCACTGGTGACCTGTAAACCCTCACAGCAGGGGCCGAAAGGAGAAACAGATACGGGGGCAGGCGCCTTGGTTTCTAGGCCAAATTCCACCCAATGTCTGGCTGTGTGACCCTAAGTAAATCATCTACCCGACTTCTGCGATTCTCAGCGTTCTTACAGTCAGATGGAGGTAGGAGTCCCTGCCTTGTCTATCTCATAGGCTTAATCATTCTAGTAGCTGCTATTTTGGGGGCCTTGGCAATGAGTCAGGACCTGTTCTTGGTATTTAACATATATAAATAGCCTCGTTTAGTTTTCTGAATGCCCCGTGATAATATAGTGTGGCTCGGATAGGTTAGTGACCAGCGGCTTTGGCAGCCTGCTGAACTACCTTTCACACTTCTTTACATCAAGTTGGGGTCATGTGACCAGCTATCACTAAGAAGAGATGGGCCATAACACTTAAAGGTGATTGTGCTTTCTCATCGTTCCCTCTCCATATACATCTGTTGGCCAGGGGCCAGCAGTGGAGGATTCCAGAACCATCATGTGGAGCCTGGGTCCCTGAATGATTGGGTGGCATAGAGACCCTCCTCTTCTTGCTCATATTGAACTGAAATGTGAGACATAAACTGTGTTAAGCCACTGAGCAGCCCCCCTAACTGATATAGCTAGTTACTGCACTAATAATTACCGTTTTACTCTGAGGAAATGCACCTGTCACTCTCTGAAGGCCAATCTCTAGGCCTTGCTTTGGTCCTGTGGGCCAATGATTTTAAACTGGGGTACAAGGGAGTTAGGATAGGACCGAAGATAGGATCTTGTGGCCTCCACAGCTCAATGATCAGTGACACCCTCCCCCTACTGGCCATCCACCTATCTCCTCAAAGGTCAGTCATCCACACACATCTGGCCAGCGGCAACATGCTCACAGATCAGCCATCCATAATCCCATTCATAATTTCTTTTGGCCAGCAACCCACAAGACTACTGACCAGTCATTCATCCTCACTACAGCCAACAATTCACATTCGTCATTGGCCAGCCACTGACATTTCCATTGGTTGGCTGCCCCTTCTCCCACTGGCCAGTCATCCATACTTTCACTGCTCAGCAATCCACACCCCACCCCAACCCCGCCCCGCTGGTAAGTGGTCTGCAAACCCGCAGAGGCCCTTGTGCTGCCTCCTGTGGTCACTCACCCCGGGGACGAGTCACAGCCATGATCATGATGGGGACACCGACACCTGAGGCCAGGACCCAGATGCAGATGTTGATCAGCTTGGCCTTGGCGGGTGTGCGGAAGTCCAGGGCCTTGACGGGATGGCAGACAGCAACATAGCGGTCGACACTCATCATGGTGAGCGTGAAGATGCTAGTGAACATGTTGTAGTAGTCGATGGAGAGCACCGCCTTGCAGAGCAGCTCCCCAAACGGCCACGTCTCCATCAGGTACTTGGCGCTCTGGAAGGGCAGCGTGCTGGTGGCCAGTGCATCTGCCAAGGCCAGGTTGAAGATGTAGATGTTGGTGGCTGTCTTCATCTTAGTGTACCTTCAAAGGAAGTGCATGTATAACTGCTCCATTTCACTGACTTCAGGTTCACATGAAACTCAGGGAGGTGAAAGGACTGGTCCAAGGCCACACAAAAGGTCAGGGGCAAAAGTGGGACTGGAACCCTGACCTGCATTTCAGCATCATTCCTTTCCACTGTAACAGAAGAACATTTCTTTGGCTGGGGGTAGCTCTGGCAGAAAGTATTTTAGGAAAAACCCTTATCTTTTAAAAATAAAACTGAACTCCAGAGGAAAACAGTTGAGTGATTCTAGTAACTTGAACCCTCTAAGCCTTGGTGTCCACAACTGTAAAAAGAGGGGTGACACTTTTACCAACCTCATTGGGTTAATAAAATTTAATGAGATGATATAGCACTTAGCCCAGAGCCCAAAGCATGATAAGCGCTCAGTATATGACAGCTATTATTATTCTTCATATACAAAGAATGAAACTGGGGGCTAGACCAGAGTGACCTGACCCTCTGCTACTGACCTGGCCTTTTGGGAACGTGATTGGGCAGCTTTGAGGGAGGGACTCTGCCTAGCAGAATGGCTGGGGCCTTAGGCCTCCTGGGGTGTCCCCCTTGGTAGACTAGGGCTCCCGGTCCTTCCTGCGGTCCTGTCCAGGCCATCTTGCTCCCATGCCGCTGGACTCACCCAGCTGTAGGGAAGGGGAGCAGGTGACAGGGTCAGACATCAGAGCATGTGCCCAGGTGTCCAAGCCAGATGTCTGCAACTAAGCTCTGCACCTGAAACTCCAGCATCCGTCCATGCTCTGTGCTGCCGCGCAGCTGCCTACACTACAGCTGGCACCTTCTTTGGCCAACACTTACAGCCATGGCCCGTTTGGTACCAGGGCCTGGGCTGGGCACCAAGTAGCCTGGAGGAGGCCCCACACACTGAAACAAGTCCCAGTGCAGTGTGATCATCGTGGAAACACACAGGTACACTGAGGCAGGGGTGAGGACTGCGTTCGTGCCCCTGGAATGACCGCAGCAACCCAGAGAAGAGTTGTATGAGCGACTCCTCAAATTTCAGAGCAGAAGAGCCCTGAGAGGTTGAGGGGAAGTGATTTTACAAAAGTGTGGTCCAAGGATTTCCCTCAGAATCATTGGAAGAACCTGTAAGAAATGCAGATTCTTGGACAAAACCCCAGACCTTCTAGATCTTAATCTCTGGAAATCATCTTTAATAAGAACTGCCCCCCGCAAGTGATTCTTATAGACTCTAAAGTTTGAAAAACACTATGTGTAGCCTGAAGCCCATGTTGAGGAGAGATGGGGAAACTGAGCCAAGGACACACAGTGACAGTGGCAAAGCCAAGTCAAGAGTTTGAATGTTTTCTCTCCACTCCACCCGTCTAGGGCAGAATTGCCCGCCCCCCTCCCCCCAACACCATGCAGTGCCCCAGGCACCCAGGATGAGCCGCTTTCAAGGTGTTTTGAATGACTGAACAAACTCTATCAGCTAAGGCCGTTCCTTCATGTTGTCACTGATTTGTTTCGTTTTAAAAACGATATTGACTCACTCATTGTCCTCCAGGGCCAGCATCTGTCCCACTCCCTCCCAAAATAGCTGTCATTTGCCCTGCGGCTGGAGAAATGAAAAGTTCTGCTCAGAGATAGCAGAATTGCTTGGGAAGTCTGTCGTAAGTGGGGTAGGGGCGGGGCTTGGGGTCACAGCTGTGTG
The DNA here is from genome assembly GCA_004026545.1 of Mormoops blainvillei. Taxonomy (NCBI): domain Eukaryota; kingdom Metazoa; phylum Chordata; class Mammalia; order Chiroptera; family Mormoopidae; genus Mormoops; species Mormoops blainvillei. Next base: position 313,936 of record PVJD01000242.1, read on the forward strand.
GGAGGCAGTCTCAACCCCACAGCTGACTCGTCTAATTTTGCTTCTTTACGCAGAACAATTAGAGGCTGTTCTTCGCCTGCTATTTTGATTTGTGAAGGATCCTTCAATTCCCAGAGGGGGCTGGGGTGTTGGGAAATGGGTGATGAAGCTGCTGTAGTTGATCCAGGCAGGGCTGAGAGGCCCAGCACTGATGGCCAGCCAAGCCCCAGGAGCTCCCTCCTCACGGGCCCCCCTACCCCACAGCTAACGGGCGTTGAGCCCTGTCTCACTGGCCTCCTCAGACGAATCATGCCTCTCTCCTGCTCTCAAGGCCCCAGTGGCTTCCCGGAGCTCTCTCCACATTTCGCAAACCGGCCCGAACACGCCCTCTAGGGCCTCAGCCCCCAGCACCTTCCCCCTGATGGCTGTGCCCCACCCCCTGGCCTGCCCCTGGAGCCCACTTCCACCTCAGGGCCTCTGGACTGCTGCTCTATCTTCCCGAAAGCCTCAACACCCCCGAATCCTATATGGTTTTCTCCTTCACTTAACTCAGGACTCTATTCAGATATCACCTCCTCAGAGAGGCTGCCCTAACTCCCCCACCTAAGGTACCCCTCCCCGCTCGGTCACTCTCTAACTCGCAACACTGCCTCACTTTTTAAAAAAGACGTTATTTATTTATTTATTTATTTATTTTTAGAGAGAGGGGGAGAAACATGGCTCTATTGCCTCTCACACGCCCCCAACCAGGGTCCTAGCCAGCATGTGCCCTGACCGGGAATCAAACCGGCAACCTTTCAGTTCGCAGTCCGGCGCTCAGTCCACCAACCAAGGCTCATTTTTCTTTATATCACAAACTTCCGCCGCACTTAATATTTATCTTCTTTTCTCTCCATCTGCCTCTCTCGCTCATGTAAACTCCCTGAAGATAGGGGACTTTGTCCATTTTGTCCCTTGCTGTATCGTTGGCCCTACCCACAGTGCCTGGTAAACAGCAAGCTTTCACTGGCCATTTGGTGTGTCGTTCAGGTCTCATGAGTTGTGTCGGCGACCACCACAGCGGTCTCTCTGCCCCACAACGCATCATCCATAAGTTGGGGTGCTCACGATAAAAAGCAGCTTTCTTCAGGGCATTCTTCTGCTTGCAAGCTTTCCGTGGCTCCCCGCTGCCACCTGGACGAAACCCAAACTCTCGGGCCGACATTCCATCTGTGTGGGCTGCTTCCCCACAGTGCCTCCCAGCCACGTCTGTAGTTCTGCAGGCACTCGATTTCGCATACCCTCCCTCCTCAGACGCAGCCACTGTGATGGTTTGGTGGGAGCCCTTCCAAAGCACATACGTGCAAATGGCTTTTCATAAAATTTTATTTCTGCCAATGTAATACCATTACGTTGTATGAAAAGTCACATTGTACTATAATCAAAATAGGTGCCCCCTGCCCCACCCTCCCTCATTCCTCTGTCTTGCTCCCCAGAGGCCACCACTTTTCACGTTTTTAGTTATTCTTCTAGTGATTATCTCCATAACTCTAAACAATATGCTTAAATGGTTATTTCTTTGCTATCTATCTATCTATCTATCATCTATCTTAGAGAGAGGGGAAGGGAGGGAAAAAGAGAAGCAGAGAAACAACGCCCTCTCACAAGCCCCAATTGAGAACCTGGCCTACAACCCAGGCATGTGCCCTAACCGGGAATTGAACTGGCAACCTTTGGGTTTACGGGATGACGCCCAACCCACTGAGCCACACCAGTCAGGGCTTAAATGGCTATTTCTTGATGTAGCAATTTTAGACAGTAATTGTTGAAGTTGGTATTGGCTTATGCCAGACTATGCGACAGTAACAAACAATCCCCAAATCTGGTGGCTTAATACAATAAAGGTCTCTTCCTCACCCTTGGGAGTCCATTCAGTGCCTCCGGCACTAAATTCCATGAGGCAATTCGAGCCTGCTGCAATCCTGTGGCTCTGCCTGAGGCCTTCTTGATCACTGCGAGGGAGGAGAGACAGCTACAGGGTCATCTAAGCTCCGGGTTAGCTGCAACATAGCACTTCCACCTAAAGCTGACTGAGGAGAACTAGTCCTGCGGCCCCAGCCAACAGCAAAGGGCTGAGAACTACAGTCTCTTATGTACCCGGGGCAGGGACAACCGGATATTACTGAGCACTAGTAATGTCCACCACAACGTCCTGTTACAGCAGGTAAGGGTTAATGCCCTTACACTACCCAACTCCAAATCCCTTCTCCATCCTCCCAATATAGTTTTTACCACAATTCTTAAATTTTTACTTAAATTGATAATCAAGGCTTATACTCTTTTTTGGGGGGGGAGTGTGGTTACATTCTTATGACTTTGTAGATATTGTCCACTGCTAAGCCACATGGTATGCTATAATTACATTTATTTTCTACCACAGAGTGTTTTCCTGGAATTAATAACTGCCTCCTTTTTTTCATTTGCTGTGTACATACTGCTAAATCTCCTCAAACACTCCAGCCTTTCCATGGTAGTCATGCAGTCATGTGATCTACCAGTTCCTTTTGTTTTCTCAGTGATCCACCTCCTGGAGCCTCTCTCCTCCCCTTTCAGCCTCGGAGTAGTTGATTTCTTAGACCAGCTGTATGCCTGTCCTCCTGTGTTACAGCACCTGTTCGATGCCTTGCAAGTCTTTTCTATCTTGGTTTATGCCCTCATTTTGGTGGAGCACATCCTTAAGTCACTTCCTAAGAAAGGACACACAGAAAATAAAATTTTTACTCTTGCATATCTGAAAATGTCTTTCTTCTCTCCTCACTTCTGATGTCTTTGACGGTGTAAGGAATAGTAGGTTGGAAATTGTTTTCCATCAGAATTTTTGAAGGTCTGGTTCCCTCATCTTCTGACTTGCATGTGGCCAGTGAGATATCTGAACCAATTCTGATTCTTGGTAATTTCTTTGTTGTCCGTCCTCCATACCCCCGAAACTTTTAGTGTTGTCTCTTGATCCCTAGTATTCTGACACGTGTGATGATGTACCTTAGGGTGGCTCTTTTTCATTTTTATAGTGCCCTCTCAGCCTGGAGAGCCATGTCCTTCCCTGTGAAATGTCCTCCTATCACTTATTTAGTCATCCCCCCTGCTCTTCTTTGTCTGGCATCCCTGCACAATCTGTTAATCAGACATTGGGCCTCCCGGACTGAGCTCTAATTTCTTATCTTCTCTCCATCCCTTTGTCTTTTTGGTACATCCTCTGGGAAATTTCCTTTGCATTACCTCTTACCCTTTATATTGACTCTTTAAAAACTATGGCTCTTGTGTTTTATTTCCTTAGTGCCTTTTCATCTTATTCCTTTTTATGTAACATCGTATTTCACAGATACAATGCCTTCTCTTTTCTCTCTAAGGAAATAACAGTTTTTGTTTTTTGTATTTTTCTTCTGCGCTCTGCATTGTCTTTTTGCTTCCAACATTTTTGTCTTGTCAGTTTTGGCCTCTCTCTTCTGTCCTGGAGGCGTCCTTCAGACATCTGGTGATATGTGACTAAAGGTGGATCTTTCAGTGCAGCACTAAATAACTGATCGGCAGAGGTGTGTGTGTGTGTGTGTGCGCGCGCGCGCATGTGCACACGTGAATCAGTGCGGAGCCCTTTTGAGCTGGTGGTCTTCACTGTAGGGGAACTGAGCAAAGATCTGGCTTTATATGGCGGGGGGGGGGGGGGGGGGTCAGTGTCTGTAGTTCTCTTCTCTAGGTGCCTTAGAAAAGAATCCTCCCACCTCCTGTCTGGCAACAGACATCTGGCTGTCAGGATTCTGGTGGCAGAGATAGAAAAGGTATCTGCCAATCCCTCCAGTTTTCATTTGGTACCTCACTCTGATCCTTTCTGTGTCTGATGGCCCTGCATTCAGAGTTTGTCCAGGTTAACTTCTCTAGGGAAAAAACCTTGACCTCCTGCAGAGTAGGGGTCATCACCTGGTTGTGCAGGGTGCAGGAGTGGAAGGCCTAAGGGTCTCCTCACCACTCCCTCTACAGATAATCAATCCCCTGGCCCTGTTTTCAGTCCCATACCTCACCCCTGCTCAGACCAGTTACGTCTCTTCCAATCGCTTTTCGCCATCCAAATATGTGTTGACATCTCTCAAGGAACATAAACTGAGTCATAAGAGGAAAAGTGACTTGTCCAAGTCACATGACCAGTAAGTGGCAGAGCCGGTATTTAACTGAGACGGTCTAGTGCCAACACATCTGGTAATGACTTTGCACTGATCGCTCTCTCTTTCTCTCCTCCTCCCTCTCTCTCCCTCTCCCCTGGCCATGTGAGGACGCAGCAAGACAGCAGCCATCTACAAGCCAGGAAGAGAGCTCTCATCAGAAATGACCTTAGCCTCCAGAAATATGAGACAATAAATTTCTGTTGTTTAAGCCACCCAGTTGATGATGGCATTTTGTTATGTAGTTTGAGCTAAGACAAAAATGACATTTGTGCCAGGTTGGAAAGAATGAGAAGGAGTCGGCCATGTGAAGATAAGGGGGTGGGCTCTTTCAGACAGAAAGAACAACATGTGCAAAGACCCTGTGACAGGAAAGAGCTTGGTGGGCTGCAGGAACAGACAAAAATCAAGTGTGTTTCAAGGGTAGTGAACCAGAGAGGGAACAACAGAGGGCGTGGCAGGGGGAGTCGGCAGGGGTCGAATCATGCAGAGCCACTGGGCCATAGCAAGAAGTTTGGATTTTATTCTGAGGACAAGGGGAGGTCATTGCAGATTTCAAGCAGAGGAGTGATACGGTTTGATTTATGTGTGTTTCTTCAAAGATCACTCTCACTACGTACTGTGTGGAGGCTAGATGGAGGGTAGAACAAGAGTGGGCAAGAGACTGAACTTTCTAGAAAGATGAAGTTCTTAGTTCCTAAATCCTACCACGGGTCCTAAATCCTACCACTTTAGTTCCTAAATCCTACCACTGGTCTCTTATTCTTTATTTTTTCTATTACGAAAAGTTGTAAATATGACGTTGGACGCCTACTTGATACCATATTCAATAATTAACTCAAAATGAACGAAAGACCTAAATGTAAGAGCTGAAACTATAAAACTCTTAGAAGAAAACAGGGGGAAGGCCTTGTGATAGTAGATTTGGCGATGGTTATTTGGATATGACACCAAAAGCCCAGGCAACAAAAATAAAATACATAAAGTGAACTACATCAAAATTTAAAACTTTTGTACAACGAAGAACACTATCAACAGAATGAAAAGGTCACCCATGGAATGGGAGAAAATATTTGCGAGTCACATATCTGATAAGGGATTAATATCCAAAATATATAAAGAAGTCCTAGAACTCAACAATTAAAAAAAAAAAACAACCAGATTTTAAAAGGGGCAAAGAACTGGAGCAGACATTTCTCTAAAGATGTATGCACGGCCAACAGGCACCGTGAAAAGGTGCTCAGCATCAGAATCGTTAGGGAGATGCGAATGAAAATCACAGTGAGACACCACTTCACACCTACCAGGATGGCTACTATTAAAAAACAACGACAGAAAATAACTAGTACTGGAGAAGATGTGGAGAAATGGAAACCTCTGTGTTCTGCTAGTGGGAAGGTAAAGTATCCAGATGCTGCGGAAAACAGTATGGAGAGTCCTCAAAAAACTGAAAGTTGCATTACCATCTGATCCAGTGATTCCACTTCTGAGTAGAGATGCCCCAAAGCACTACAAGTAGGACCTCGGACATCTGCACACCCATGTTCACAGCAGCATCACTCACATCGGCCAAAGCTGGAAGCACTCCGAGTGTCCGAGGGTGGATGAGTGGGTAAACAAGATGTGGTCTGCCCACGAAATGGAATATTATTCAGCCTTTAAAAGGAAGGAAGTTCTGACACGCATTACAACACAGATGAACCCGAAGGACATTGTGCTACGTGAAATAAGCCAGACGCGAAAAGACAAATACTTGCATGACTCCCCTCACAGGAGCCACCTGGTGCAGTCGAGTCACAGAGGCAGAGAGCAGAAGGGCGGTTCCAGGGGGCTGGGGGAGGGGGAATTATTTAATGAGAAGAGGGTTTCGGTTTGGGAGGATGAGACGAGTTCTGAAGACGGATGGTGGTGATGGGCACGCAACAAAGTGAGTGCGTTTAATGTCACTGAACCGGATGCGTAGAAACACTTAACCTGGTAAATTTCATGTTATATGTATTTTATCACAATAAAACCAAAAATATAAAAAACGTGGTGGATAATCAAGAGCTGTCACTGTCTACCTTCTAAGTTAGAGAATGCGGTGACGGAGCCCTTCAGAGCCACTCAGATCTTGGCTCCTGCACACACTTAGCTGCATGGTCGTGGATAAATTACTTCTCCTCTGTGAACCTGTTTTCTTATTGGTGATGTTAGTGTAACCATGCTCTTTAGGAGCCGGGATGCGTGAAAATGCCTGGCTTACTCACCAGCGTGTACGCAAGAACTGGTAGCCCTTTCGGTTTTTTTTCCTCTGATACTTTGCTGTTTTTTTCTCATAAGGTTCAGTTCTCATCGCTGGACCCAACCCTGGGGGTGAGGGCATGGGGCTCTGGCTGAACCTCTGTTGGCTCTGACATGCGTTGGGGAACGCCTGGCTTTCTCGCTAAGCCAAGCTCCCCATGAGCTCATCTTGAATCACGCAGCTGCCAGGGAACTGGCTCCCAACGCCTCAGTCCCCGGCGGCGAGGCTGCCTTTATAACAAAGCGCTGAGTTTCAGAGCTCTCAACCCATCCTGTCTTCTGTCAAACAGCCCCATTGTCAGGGAACATTACCGCCACCTCTATTAATTTTCCTTCAGTGTGAAGGAGATTGGGCGTGCTCGCTGACTGAAGCACAGCCAGGGCCCCATTAAATCCGCAAGCCCTCCCGAGCCTCTGAAGAGCAGGGCTTCTCAGATGACAAGTGAGCTCCTTGTCAGAATTTTCTCCCCCAGGCACACCCAGGGCACTTGGTTAGACTGGCTGATGTCTTAATGCCTGGCGCCCAGAAGAAAGCTAAAAACATTCCCTCCTCTGTGCAAGGCCTGGACAGGACTGGTCTGACAGCTTTGGGTCGGTTGCTCGTTTCCTTTAAGCAATATCCTCTGAGTGTCTTTCTTCCATGTGCCAGGCACTATGCCAGAAGCAGCAAATGCACGATTTCATCGCATCCTCACTGCAACCCTGAGTGTTAAAACCATCCTCATTCTACAGAAGGGCTAAGTTAGATGGCTCACCCAAAGACACATGGCTAGGAGGTGACAGTGACAGGAGCAAACTTAGCTCCATGCTTATCACCCCTTGGGTCTGTGCTCTGCGGTTCCCTGTCCCCCAGCCTCCTTGCCACCTGCACTGCCTTATGAAACACTGGCCGTGGTGAGGGGCCCAACATGGAAGCCAGAGCGGGGCTGACTCCATAGCATTCATCTGGGTTCCACACAGTCCTCAACCCTTCTATGTCTGGGGTTTGGAGACAACGTGCTCACAGTCCAGGTGGAGTTGGGAGAGCCAGACTTACAAACATCAAAACAATGTCACAGGCACGGTGACAAGCCCGATGGGACAAGGGGGAGAGGTCAGTTCGGCACAAAACATATACCTCTGGTCACCAGGAGGCAGCAACCAGCATTTATAACAGCTATGTGTAAGGCATTCTCAGGCACGGTGGTAAACCTTACACCTATGTTTCTTTTGTTTTTTAATAGATAATAAACATTTGCTGGACATTGACTGTGTACCAGGCACTAGGAAAGTGTCCTGTACCATTTAATCCTCCCAGAACCCCCTACAGGGTAGACAGTATTTATTATTCCCAGTTTACACAGAACTTGCCCAAGACTGCGCAGTCAGCAAGAGGCTGAGCAGAGTCAAACCCAGGGCTCTTCCCTGAAACCCCAGTACCTTCCTTTGACTTTGCTTTCAGTTTCTCTCTTGTGGACCCAAAGTCCTCCATGTGCCCCTCATATACTCTCTTTGACAATTAAAATATAAGCTCCCCAAAAGCATGGCATTTGTCTCGGTCACCGCTTTGTGCCTAGAACTTACAGCAGCGCCTCACCCAAAGCAGATGCTCCAAACACACTTGGTGAATGAATGAAGGTCGATGAGTCAGCTTCCACTAGACTGGGACATCCTTCAGGCAGCAAGAGTGCCCCCTTCATGCTATACTGAGGGGACACAGTGTTTACTGGAGGACTCCCTGTGGACAGAGGAGTCAAGGTGCCCTGATGCTTGGAAGTAGCAAGTCACAGAGTTAACAGTTCAAATTGAGACAGCCCTCCCCGCTCCCTGCCTCTCCTCTTTCTTCCTTCACCTCCTCCTCCTTTCTTTCCTCGACCTGGGCCAACCCAGGTCCCCTGAAGGACACCTGGGCCTGATTCTGTTTGCTCTGAATCTGAAGTGACTCAGCTCTGCGGCAACAAAGAGAAATGTCAGATCATTTATCCGAAGTACCTAACTTGTTTTCAACTAAACTAAGGGGAATTTTTTTTTCCCTTTAACGCACAAAAGCCCATGTGGGTCAAAGTCAGGGCAAGAGGCCTAAAAAACAAAACAATAACAGCAACAGCGACGAGGTAAGAGCACCAGCCCCCAGTCCGATCGACCTCGTGGCACCTGAGGAACCAGATCAAACAAAATGGCTTCAGCCTAAATCAAAACTCATTTGGTCCCCAACAGTGTGGATTGCTGGAGTATTTAGAATCAATTTTATCCCCAAATGCTTTTTGAGATCTCAGAAATAACAGGGGCTCCCTCTGAAATGTTCAAACAGTGCAGAATCATTTAAGGAAGAAACTTAAAAACCATCAGAATGTTACAGACCATTGTGATAGGTAACATATAAACACACATGCTCTGTTTTATATCATTGGGATCTTGCTCTAATACTGTTACATAATCTGCTTCTTTCTCTCAAAAAACTGCTATGACCACCTTTTTATAACCATAGATACAAATTAATATAATTTTTGGTGACAGACCTAATTGTTATTCTGGTCCACAGGTCAGAAAACCTTTTTGCAGTAGAGTCAGAGGGTAAATATTTTAGGCTTTGTTGGCCACATAAGGCCTCTGTTGCCTTTTTTTTTTTTTTTAATCCTCACCTGAGGACATGATTGATTTTAGAGAGGGGAACGGAGGGACAGAGTGGGAGAGAAACATCGATGCAAGAGAAAAACAACAACTGGTTGTCTCTTACACACGTGCCTGGACCGGGGACAGAATCTGCAGCCTAAGTATGTGCCCTGACCAGGAATCAAACCCACAACCTTTCAGTTTATGGGATGACGCTCCAACCAACTGAGCCACACCAGCCAGGGCTATTCTTTTTTTTCCTTTTTAACAACACTTTGAAAGTATAAAAACCACTTTTAGCTCAGGACCACACAAAAGCAGGCTTCGGGCTAGATCCAGTCTCACTTACAGATACTAAAGCTTCTGAATATAGCTATTTAATAAATCCCCTGGTGAAAGATAATAGGTTGTTTCCACTTCTTGTTATAAATAACGCTGTCATTAACATCTTCTTGGACACAGCTATCTGATGGTCTCCTAGAGAAAAAAAATCCTAGAAACTGAGCCAAAAGGAAACTTCATAGTGAGGGCATTCCCTCCACAGCACTCCCTCCCAACAGTTGCGCAGTTTCCACTCGAGTGTGTGGGAGACAGGGAGCTCATCGCCTGCAGGTACAACCATCCCATTATTGCAGCAACTCACCAGGTAAGCAATTTCTTTTTTTCTTTCTTTCTTTCCTTTTCTTTCCTTTCCTACCCTTTTCTTTCCTTCCATCCCTCTCTCTCTCTCTCTTTCTTTTTGTCTTTTAGCTTAAGGCTGCCTCCTCCTTACCCGGCACTGCTTTTCCTGGTTCTGCCCATGAAACCACAGAATCGAATCCACATGTTGGAAAATGGGCGCTATTAACAGTACACAAACCCATCCAGCTGTGGCGAGGCCAAGTTATACAAGTAAGTGCTCGGTACGTGTTAGCTATTATAGCCGATTGGTTAGCCGCCTTCTCAGCACTGTGCGGCTATTCTTGGAGCCCAACTTGGTTTGTCCTCGTGTATTCATTAATGTGATTATCTGAGTGAAGATGACACTGCCTCTTAGGTCAGGGGAGGCCCCGAGATGATGCAGGTAAATCACGTCGCAGGCACACAGAGAGGGCTCAGGCCTGGCCTTCTCGCATCTCTCCAGGCAAGCACCTGTGACCAAACCCATTTTCTGTGAGATCTGTAACTTCACTCCACTAACGTGGACATATGCCCCAGCCGGCACAGATGGCTTCTACGGACAGGTTTCTGCCGAGTGGCTGGCAGCATCCACCCATAACCAGATGTGGTTTCCACGTATTTCTTACCTAACTGGAATCACTGCTGGTAGAACATCAGCTGAAGCTACAACCCCTGTCACACAGGCCCCCCGTGACTGGCCTCCCCAAATCATAACTTTGTTCATCTCCTTCTACTTCTAGGCCACTCCAGAATCTCCCTGATCCCTGCATCCCCATGTCATGGGCCAGGGACTTAGCAGACACTGTCACCACCAAGGTTTCAATAACTGGTTTGAAAGTGGTCCTGAAAAAAACAAGCCCATGCCCTGACTGGTGTGGCTCAACTGGCTGGGCAATGTCCTGCAAAATGAAGGGTCGCGAGTCCCATTCCAGGTTGCTTCAATTCTCGGTTGCGGTGAAAGGTAACCGATCAATGTTTCTCTCTCGCACCGATGTTTCTCTCCTTCTCTTTCTCCCTCCCATCCCCTCTCTCTAAACATAAATAAATAAAATCTTTTTTTTTAAGTTTTTAAAAGACAAGTCTACATCCCAACCCCCAGTACCTGTGAATGTGACCTTATTTGGAAAAAGGGGTCTTTACAGATGTAATTACGAATCTCCAGATGGGACCCTCCCGGATTATCTGGGTGGGCCCTGACTCCAATAACAAGTGTGCTTGTAAGAGAAACATAGGCAGAAGGGGAGACGGCCATACGACGACGGAAGCAGAAATCAGACTGATGCAGCCGCAAGCCAAGGGATGCATGGAGCCACCAGAAGCTCGAAGGGGGTGGGGAAGGATTCTCCCCAAGAGCCTTCAGAGGAAGTGCTGCCCCACAGACACTTTTTAGGCTACTGGCCTCCAGAACTGTGAAAGAACACATTTCTGTTGTCCTAAGCCATCAAGCTTGTGGTAACATGTTACGGCCGCCCTTAACACGGTAAGGGTATAAACTAGGGAGAAGCACAGAGCTTGGCGCCGGACACACCAGGTTTAAGCCCCAGCTCTGCCTCTACCTACCAGTCTGATCTTAGCCAAGTGTTAACATCTCCAAGCCTGTTTGCTCCACTGTGAACAAACTGGGTATATCAGTCCTAACACACGAGGGGGTGCTGAGTGTCGAATGAGTTCACACCTATGAACACCCTGCCAGGCACACTCGTGTAACAGCAGCTTCTCCTCTGGCCCAGATAAGGAAAACGGTCCCAGAATGACGCCTGCTGAGCTGCTCTGGGAGTCCCAGAAACCTGACTCCTGTGCTGGACCTTGGAGACCTGCCACCACTGGGGTGGGGCACAGAGCCCTGTGCTAGCACTTCAGCACCAGGAGAGGCTCTGATCTGTGACAATGAATTCAAAACCCCTCTCCCACTTTACAGATGGGGAAACTGAGGCCTGGAGAGGGAAAGACGCAAGGCACAAGGTTACACAGAGTGCTGGTTCTCCTCACTTCTGGGAGGCCAAGTTCTTTCTACTTCTCCAAGCTGCTCTCCCAGGAGCTATGTCCCAGGTGAGGGTTTAAGATAGCTGAGGCCAGAGGAACAGGGAGCTCCTGCCCCAGGTTTCAGAATTCCTGAAGTGGCCCTGGGCTCCTAGTAGACGCCTACACCCTCTAGGTCCCATGTCTAGCAATTAACCAAGGCAGGATAGGTGCATGGATAGAACCATCTCCATCACTGTCTTCTTCTTTGCCACCATCTCCATCACAGCAGCAACACAAACTCAGTGCTTCGGCTGTTCTCACATATTCTACTGAATTCTACCGTAACACTTACACAGATGACCTCATTTAATTACTCCGCCACCCTATAAAATTGCTACTATTACCATCCTCATACACAGGAGGAAAGTGAGCCTTGATGAGTAGTATACCAGATTGAACAGGAGCCCCCAAAATTCACGTCTACCCGGAACCTCAGAATGTGACCTTATTTGGAAATAGGAGCTTTGCAGATGAAATTCATTAAGATGAAGTTGTACTTGATTAAGGTGGGCCCTACACCCAGTATGACTGGTGTCCTTATAAAAGGAAACACACAAGAGACACAGACGGAAGGAACCCAGGGTCATGGAAAAACAGAGGCAAAAACTGGAGCGACGCGGCTGCAAGCCCAAGGGGCCAAGGGCTGCCCGCAGGTAGAGAAGCTAGGAGGGAAGGGTCCCTCCCTGGAGCCTCAGAGGGAGCGTGGCCCTGCGTGGTTTCAGACCGCTAGCCTCCTAAACTCTGAAGAATATATTTCTTTAAGCCACCCGGGTTACGTAATTTGTTACAGCAGCCGAGGAAACTAGTACAGAGGGGTTTGCCACCTCGCCAGCCATGACCTAAAACGCAGAAGCAATGTCTATTAAAATTGCTCCACTCCCCAATCTCCCAACAAAAGGACTTTTTAAAAATTTTTACTTATTTATTTTTAGAGAGAGGAAGGGAGAGAGAAAAGAGAGGGAAACATCAATGTGTGGCTGCCTCCCATGCACCCCTAACTGGGGACCCGGCCCACAACCCAGGCATGTGTCCTGACCGGGAATCAAACCAGCAACACTTTGGTTCTCAGGCCGGTGCTTAATCCACTGAATCACACCAGCCAGGGCAAAAGGACTTTTTCCATCAGGAATACAGAATGTTAGCACTGAAAGGAAAGGTGGCTGGTGCGTGTGTACTGAGCACTTACCAGGTGCCCGCTGCCCTTCACAGTAAGTGCCACTTGTGTGTTCTTTATCCCCCTGGGTCTGCACGCCCCCCGCAGGAGGCGAGCTTTATAAACCCCATTTTACAAGCGGGGAATGTTGAGGCTAAGGGGGGTGAAGTAACTCACCACAAGTCCCTCACGGAGGAGTGGCAGGGCCTGGGTTGGGCCTCGGGTCCCTGGCTCCTAACCTCTACCACACCTTCTTCTCCCTGTAAGTGAAGTTCAGTCCGTTTGTTTTACGAATGAGGAAACCAAGGCAAGGCTAGAGAAGCCTTGCCCACTGTGGGGGACAGCCGGGTCCAGGGCAGGCTCCCCTCTATTTGCAGACAGAGGGTGCTTGCTCTCCGGACTGGCCAACAAGGCCGCTGAGCAGCATGGGCTGCAAGCTCTGTCCCTGCCCGCCATTCAACAGGGGTGGCGAGTGGCCAGAAATTAATTAGCTGTCTCTGTTTTGGCAAAGCCTGAGGAAGGAAAAGTGGTTAATTATAATGAGACCCAGTGAGTGTGTCACAGGAGAAGATTAACAGCTGGACTGCGGAAACACAGGGCCCCTGAGTTGAACATGAGTAGGGAGGCCGGCCAGGTCAGCAATGAACAGGGCAGACTCCCTCTTCGAAAGCCACCATATGCTCATGGCGGCAGGGGAGAGAAGCTCTTCTCCATCTCCCTGGCTCTGCTTCTGGCTGAAGGGTGGCTGGACCAAGGGATGGGGACGTCGGTTCAAAGAGGGGTCCCAAGAAAGCGGAGTTCCTCAAGTGGGACTTGTCAGCCCATGGGTCTCTGGAAGTAGGACGTGGTCCCCCTACAAACACCTACTGACTTGAGGTCTGAGCGCCGGCCCCGAGGTTGGGGCTCCGGCTATGAACAAAGGACTCTCGCCCAACCCAGCATCTACTCATTTCGGAGGGAGAAAAAGATGAGCGATCACATGTTTGAAAACGTGTGTGGTCCCTGCTCTGACTGGGGCCACGTAGGGCGCTGTGGGGACACACAGGAGAAGGATCAGAGAAGGCCTCCTGGAGGGAAGATTCCCTAAACTGAGTCAGGATTATTCTGGAGAACACAGAGGCCTGAGGTCCCGGAGCATATTACTTCCCTCCTGTCTGGGAGTTGGGGGATTTTTATTATAGACCTCAACTCAACAGAGCAAATCTCATTAACAACGTGTCAACTAGATATTTAAGAAATGCTTAGTGATGGCTCCTTAGGGCCAGGGATTGAGCTAGAAAGCAGGATAAAAGATGAATGGGACACGGTTCCTGCCCTCCAGGAGCAGCCAGTGTAAAAGGGAAGGCAAACACAGGGACAAACAATTACACTGCAATTAGAAAACACTATTTCGGGACCATCTACTTTTGTATGCGTCTCCCCTCTTTCTATGTGACAGGCTCTGGACAAACACGCTTGATTTACATCATTGCATTTAATCCTCATAACAAATGACTACGGTAAGCACGATCACAGCCTGTGGCAGAGAGGGGGTGAGGCTCACGGAGGCAGAGAGACTTGCCCAAGGTCACAGAGCCTGCAGGTTGCAGTGCCGCGACGTGAGCATGGGTCCCTCGGATGCTGTGATGGTTAGTTTTATGTATCAACTTGGCTAGGCTATAGTAGTTGGTTATTTAATCAAACACTAATCTAAGTATTGCTGTGAAGGTATTTTGTAGATGTGGTTAATATCTCCAGTCAGTTGGTTTTAAGGAAGGGAGAGTACCCTTGATAATGGGAGTTGGCCTTAAGAACAAAAATGGGGTTTCCCGGGGAAATTAAAAAATAAAATTAAAATTACTGTGATTAACATTAAAAAACAAAAAAAACAAAACAAAACAAATACCTGAGGTTTCCCACGAGAAAAAGAAATTCTGCCTGTGGACCACAGCCTCAGCCGTTGCCTGAGAAGCCCCAGCCCGCCAGCCTGCCCTACGGACTTCAGCCCCGCCCAGCCGGACCCCACAGTCACATAAGCCCAGTCCCTGAAACATGTCCTACTGGTTCTTTTTCTCTGGTAGGACCCTGACTGATACAGATCTGGAAGTCCATGCTCTTGGCTTAGGCTGGTGCCAAAAGCTATAGATCTCCTCACCTGGAAAAGGGCAGTGATGACCACCACCAGGTTGGGTTGTTGTGGGGGTCAGATGTGATGAGAGGCAGCGTGATAAAATGCAGAGAGGGCAGGCTCTGTGGTCAGACACTACCACTGGTGTCCTTGGGCAAGAGTCTGCCATCTCTGAGCCTCGGCTTCTTCATCTGTAAAACAAGCGCTTTAAATTCTTCCTGCCTCCTAGTGTGTTGTAGAGACTGAATGAGATTTCTGCATGTAAGCTGTCCTGTATGAAGCCTTCTGATAGTACTACCAAAGCACATGCTAATTTTTGCCATAGCTGGAGGTGGTAGGTTCTCGATCACTGAGTCCTCACTGTCGCCAAGGAAAGGTTTCAATCCCACAATTCCATGTAAAAATACTGCTCACAAGTTCATCATTTACAATGACCCTGTGTGGATGCTACACTTTGCCTAACTTGTCCCCTGCCCCCCAGGTACACCCTTTGAGGACAAAGGGCCAGGGTAGGCCCTGTGCAGAGCGCTTCACACACATTCCCTCCTTTGACTTGACACCCACCCTGGGTGCGGGTGTCAATCAATACATACCCATTTTGTTCACAGCAGGACCCAAGGAGGAGAGGTGCTTGTCTGGGAGTGTAGAAAGGACGGAACCAGGAACCAAAGTCCAATGTTCTGAAAAGCCCAGGTGTCCCACCTCTCGGCCTCTGGTCAGGCTGTGCCTCACATGCCACATCCCCTTCTGTCTGACACATGGCAGAGGGTCGCTTCTGTTTTATTTATAAACAATTGATTATTTTAACAACTTTAAAAACCAGTCTTCCCTGCTCCATGGCCTCTCCCAATCTCTGGCTGTATGAAAAAGTCCTTTTTCAACTGTAGGAATCAGAGGGGATCATGAGCTTAACCTTCTCCACAAACATCGCTCCACAGACACTTGGCTCGCGTGGATTCTGGGAGTCGAGGGGCCCTCGGTGCAGTGGCTCACTGCCTCGACCAAGTGTGGTCCTCGGCAAATGGATGACCATCTCTGAGCCTCAGTGTCCTCACCTGCCAAAGGGAGGGGAGTATGGTACCAACCTCCTAGAGCTGGGAGAATGGAGTGAGATAACACCTGAGGCGCTCAGCAGAGATCTAACCACCTCATCAGCACTCGCGAAAGGTCACGAGTTCCAACTTGGGTGTGCAGTCCCATGGAGTGAATAGGCCATGCTTTGCTGTCGTGCCCTCTCTTATCTGGGAGGACAAGGCCGAACAGGTGGAGGGAGTGTCAGGGGGCTCCCTGCCCCTCCCAGAGGACAGCTCTCCGGCTATGTGCAGGGCTTTGCTCCCTCACCGCAGGAAGGAACGGAAAATCACTCGGTGAGGGGCATTTCCCAGCGCTTCAGGAGGATAAGCTTTTGTAACCAAGGGAAATAGATTTACCTCCATCTGTCCTGCAGCGGTATCTGGGCTGACCTGGAGAAGTGGCCTTTCTCCCTTGGCTTAATCCCTCTCCCTGGTGCCCAAGTGCTAGGCAACCAGCCAAGAGGCCTCATCACCACCACCAATTTCCTGTTATGGGCCAGGCTCTATAGCTTCTCCCTTAACCTTTGACCTCACTGTACCCTCTACCTAAAACACTTCCTCCCAGCAACAGGCCCCTGCTCAGCGCCTCCTCCTCCCCCTCGGCCTCTTACCATGCACACCTGCAGCCCTGCCAGGCTCCCCGCCCACAGCCTTCACCTCACATCTGGCTTTTTATTGTCTATCTCTTCCGACACAAGAATGTCGTCTCCATGAAGACAGGGACTGTGTCTTGCCCACCGCTGCCCGCCCTGCGCCTAGCAGCGTGCCTGGTACTTGCGAGGGGCTGCTGATCGGACCTTTACCGCAACCCTGCCAGATCGGTGCTTTTCTTTCCGGTGTCCATTTTATTTTTTTAATTGTGTCCTTTTCCCATTACCATTTAGTCCTCTCATACCTCCCCCCGCCACCCCCGCAATCACCACCTGTTGTCCACGTCCATGAGCCCTTTTCCCTCTTTGCTCAATAGGTGTCTTGCCATCACCTCCACTTCACAGAGGAGAAAACGGCCTCAGTGAGGTGAGAGCAAGGGTGGACAGCCGGCACGAAGCGGACCTGGATGTGAACCCCAATCTCTCTGCCTCGGAAGGATGTGGCTGTCTCGCCAGCTACGGGCCCTGCCCCAGGAACCTGGGGTTCTTTGGGGCCTATCAGGTGTTGTCAGTGGCACCCAGGTCGGACTGCCCTATGCAGGAATTCACTTATGCTCCCGGCTACTGCTCTCTCCAGACACCCCTGGCTTTCTCTTAGCCCAGGTAATTCCAAGCGTGGAAAGAGATGCAAGAAGGGGGAGCAAGGGAAGGCAGGTTCCAGTCCTGACTTGGCCACTAACTCAAAAGACACAGGACATCTCCAGGCCCCAGTTTCCTCACTTGTAAGTCAGATGGGCTGAACTTGACATACAAGTCAAGTTCAGGCAGAAGCCAGGGCAGTGGTTAAGAGCGTGGGCCAAGATCAGAATGACCTGATGTCAGCCTGACTCGGGGCTGGGAACACGTTATATTAATTCTCTGAGCCTTACCTTTCCTCATCCATCAAATGGGGGTTCACTTCATACCGGTACAAAGATTAAATAAAATACTGTATACACATCTCTACGCAGAGCGCATGGCAAAAAATAAGTGTTCCATGAAGAGAATCACCACCCATGACTCGAAATTCTATGCCTTGGTGACAGGCTGCTGCTGCAGGGAGCAGAGCGAGGCTGTTTCCACCTCTCTCTGCGTGACCTTCTTTGAACAGGGCTCACAGGACTTGGAAGTTTGAGTTCTTTCCATTTATCAAGAAAGATTCGGAAAGCTACAAAAGACACAATTCTTTCCGCGCACACCCACCCAGGCCAGAGACAAAGCTACTGATTTCTGCAGCTGCACTGGGAGCTAATAAATCAACAGAGCAGAGCCCAGATGCCCCATCCCACCCCATGTCCCCCAGCTGGTGATGGGGCCGCTGAAGCCTGCATGACGCTAAATTGCTCATTTAAGCCAGGTTTTTTGTTCTACCCACCCCACGATTCTCCCGTTTCCTGGGCATGTTATGATGTTCTGGAGAGCCAATTGGATTTAGAGGTCCCAGGACTCTGCGCTTAATGAAATCATGCCTTGCCCGTGCACAGCCCCCGTCCTCTCAAAGTCCAGGCATCATCTGCCAGGAAGGGGAGAAAGGGAATCTGAGATCACAGCATCTGGGAAGCTTTCTTCAGATCTCAGCCACAGGGAGGGAAAGCTGAAATTGTTGGTCTGATCTCCCCTCCACCCAAATCTGCCATGCCAGACCTGCACCCAGTGGTTGTCCAGTGTCCTCTTGCATGCCTTCGGTGTTGAGAAGCTCCGGACATTACCCAGCGGCCCACACCTTCTCGGAGAGCTTTGACAGTTGCGAAATTGCTTACAGACATCGTATGAGATGTGCACAAACATCAGTGTTCGAGAATGTTCGCGATGCATTATTTAGATTGGCAAAATATTGGGAATAAGGTAAGTCCCCCCCAAATAGAACACAATCACATATTGCAGCTGTCAAAAATCATGTTTTCAGAGAACGTTTGATAACATGAGAATGTGCTCATGACATAGTGTTAAGTGAAAAGGCAGCTTACAAAATATTTTATGTGATGTGAGCGTTATTTATAGTGTGATCCTGTTGTCATTAAAACACACAGAAAGAGAGAGGAGGGGCAAGAAAAAAGAGAGAAAGAGATGGGAAGGAAATACATCTAAATGACCAAGCTTTTTTTGAAATAACTACTGCGTTACCTTTATAGTAAAAGAATATTCCTAATACTGAACTGATGAAGTTTCTCTACAATATCCACCCAATAATTTAGTCCCTATGGGGCTCAATAAATATAGTTCAAATGAATGAGAAGCGAGTCTCACTCCTCTTCTAACTAGACATAATCGAAAATATTTATTGAATACTTACTAAATGCCTGGCTCTGGGCTGAAGTCCTTCACGTCATACCTCACAAACTTCTCATAACCACCCTATACGGGTCTACTCTTGCTACTCCCATTTCACAGGTAAGAAAACTGGAGCTTAGAGAGGTTGTATATATGGCCCAAACTCACTCTCTTAGCAAGTGTCACAGCTGGGGACGCGATCCCGGGTCAGTCTGACTCCAGTGTCCGGGCTCTCAACAGCTGCGACCCCACGCACAGGCCTCAGAGGTCTGCAGTCTGCCCTCTTCCTGCCTTCTCTAACGGACACCCCCAGCTCTCGCCCCCATTCCCCTTGTGTCTCACGGACGGCAGTAGCAGGGTCGAAGTGGAGTGGTTTCAGAGTCAGAAAGACCTGGGTTTGCCCCTGTCTGGCTGTGAGTGGCCCCTACGCCCTCATCTATATATGAGAATCTACAGCCCCGGCTGCAGAGCCTCGTGAGGCTTGGGCGCCTCTGGCATGTGGCGGAAGCTCAGGAGGGGCTCCTCAGTGCCCGCTGTGACTCCTCCGGTCTCAGTCACTTGTGTCTGAGTCACATGCTCCCCAGGGAATGAACCCAAGGCCAGGAGACAGAGCGGAGACACCAGCCAGGGCTGCTGTTCCCTGTCCCTGCCCCTCCTCACCAGGGGTCATCTGGCCTAGCCTCCTGCCTTCTTGTAAGGTCGGCAGCGCCTAAGGGGACAACTGAGGCCAGAGTTTCGATGACCAGTCCCAGGTCACACAGCTCTCTTCCATCGCCCTGAGCTGGCCTCTCTGGTTTCGCCACATGGAGGCCCTCCTAGTCCAATCCACCTGACAGCCACACACACCGAATTCATCCTCCTGAACACCATTCTGGAAAGACTGATTGCCCCAAAGTCCTTTCCCCCACAGCCCGCGACTCAAAGCTCCCTCATTTCCAGCACGGCCACCTTACCGTGGGACCCGAGAACCTGTCCAGCCCCTGCTCCCACTGTCCGGACTTGAAGCTGGAGCCGCAGTGTGACCTCCGGCCCCTAACACAGCCCTGCCAAGCTATCTCCTTCCTCAGTTCTCCCTCCAATTACCTGGGGCCGGTCCATCCTCTAACATTTGCGCCTCACCAGCAACTTTGGAAAGCAGAGACCATAGCTGGTGGATTCATCCCTGGCTCCAAAGCCCGGACAAAGCTAAGCACACGGCAGGCAGCCTGACAACTGTGGTGAGGAGGACACCTGCTGGCAAGGCCTCTCCTGCTTTTGTCCCTACGGCCTCTCCACTGTCACAGCCACCCAGCTCTGGCACTCTATGCTCAGCTGCGGTGAATGTCCCTGATCTCTGCAGCTCTTGAACAACCACCGAGCCTTTCTTTGCTCACGCTGTTCCCTCCGCCTGGGATGCCCCGCCCCATGGAGCTACCCAGGGGGTCCTGAGGAGCTTGGCTGTGTTAGGAGCCAGAGGCCATGCCGAGGCGTAAGCTGAGAGTCTGGGAGTGGGAGCTGGGGCTGCACAGGTCTGGCAGGGGTCAGCATCAGCAAATGCTTGTCGAGTGAGCGAATGTGCAGACGATGCAAGCAGTAGGAGAGGGCCGAAGGTGGAGAACACAGTCAGGCCTCAGAGCCACCGCTCTGGCGCCTGGAGCAGCTGCAGGCGTGCGGCTTAACTGAGGGCTTATGACGGGCCGGGGGCGGGGCTGTGGCCTCTCCCGTGCATTGGCTCCCTAGCCCTCCCAGTAATCTACAACGATCCTCCCGATGGCACAACGAGGCTCAGGGGAGTGAGGCCGTTTGCCCAGGATGCGATTTACCTGGGATGGAGATGGGGCACTACCTGAACTCCAGCTGTGACCTTCAGGACTGCACTCTGTCACCTCCCTGGGATCTTTCCTGGCCTAGGGGCACTGGGTCCATGGATCCCATGCCAGGCCACAAGAGAGGGGAGGGAGACAAAAGGCAAGGAGTTTATGCTGGGCGCCCGAAATCAAGACGGGGACTCAGAGCTCCCAATCCTGAAACGCTGGCACCTGAGCACCTCCCAGCAACACCCAGCACCTTGGTAGTAGACAGAGGGGACAACTGGAACGTGTCGCAATCTGCCCCCGCCCATGCTGCCTGGCTCAGCCTCCCCTCCCAGCTCCGTCCTACAGTCGCCTGGGATGGGAGGGAAAATATGATGCTTCATCCACGTCAGCTTATCTTTAGGACAAAGGTGTCTAGGAGGCAGGCACTATAATCTACATTTTACAAATGAAGAAACTGAGATGTGCAGTGGCCATCCGACTTGCTAAAAGATCTTAGTGGGTGGCAGTGCCAGCATTTAATACAAAGCGACATGAGCTGAGGGAGAGACAAAGGGGTCCGGAAGCCCAGAGCCTGAAAGGGAGAATCGCGAGGGACAGCGGGGCACAGTGAGGGGGGGGTCGGAGTGGCAAGAGAAATAGCAGGGTGCAAACCTGCTGAAGCGAGGATCAGGGAGAGGTGGAGGTAGGGAAACAGAGCAGACTGTGGAAGAGACAAGAGGCCACGTGGAAAAGCACAGACTGTGTTCACCTACCTGGGTCCCGGGGCAGGCAGGCCGGGAGATCTGGGCCGTGTGGAGAGAAGGCGGAGTGACGTGTCAGAAATGGGGGGGCTCCCGCTAAGCTCTTCATACTCCACCTTGCCCAGAGAGCTGCCACAGGGAACTCTGAGATGCCAGCCCCGTTCAGGGCACTGACTCCCCCCAGGAACAGGGGCTGTGCAACACTGCTCTGAGGACCCATGGAGTCGCAGGCCAGCCGAACTCACATCACAGGACTAGGGAGTGACGCTCTGCTTGGGGACCAGATGTTCAGAACAATCCTGCCCACACTTCAGGAACCACAGGCTGTTTGCTAAAAATGCAACTCCCAGAGGCCCCTCTCTGCATCCAGAAGGATAAGTGGGCCTTTCAGGCAGGCCCAGGAGGTGGGGAGAGGCCCAGAATGTGGGAGGAAAAAGAATGGAGAGTGCTTCGTGATATCGGATTTTGAGGCCCCTGTGTTCTTGCTTTTCAGCACCTCATCCATGCCGTCTTCCCATCAGAAGTTCCTCTCTCAGCTTTTCACTCAGTTACCCCTTCGTCATCCATCAGCTCCTCAGGGGGCCTCCTCTGAGCTCCCCGCCCAGGTGAAACCCTCCCCGCATCATGGGATCCCAAAGTCCCCGCAGATTCTTCCACAGCTACAAATTTAAGCTTGTTGGATAACTAGCCAATGAATGTCGATTCTCCTACCAGACTCTAAGCTCCATGAGGGCAGGGCCATGTACTTTCTTTTCCCTCCCCATCTCATCTCAGCATCCAGCACAGAGCAGCCAGAGAATTTTCTTGAATTAGTTAACTCTTTTCATTCCTTCACAGAGACCCTCCCTGTTCTCAAAGAGCTTGAAAGGCTCAGATACAACAAGTTATCACATCTAATCCTCACAACCCAGGATGCACTGTATTCCCACTTTACGGGCAAAGAAACGAGCTTCAGAGGTGAAGTCGCTAGCCCAAACACACAGTGAGTATCTGGCTTCGAACTCAGGACTTGAACTTCGATATGTCTGGCTTCAGGGCCCCAGCTATGACACTCTACCACCCCGCTTTCCTGCCCCAAGAGCCCTCTGGATCTTCCCCTGCAATCCTTCCTCCTACTCCTCAAACTGCCTAAGCTCAGGATTGACAAGCAGAATTCATTCATTCACTCACTTACTCATTCATTCATTCATCCATTCATCCAACCAATCAACTGACTCACTTACTGGTTGTGTCTGGCCCCACATGCGGGGCCAGAGAGAGAGACGGAGCAGGGGCTTTTCTCTGTCCTGGGCTCCCCTCTTCGCACTGCTCTTGGGGCTTTGCCAGCAGAAGCCGAGCCCCAGGGAGCAGCCCTGTCTCCAGTCTCCCACTCAGTGGGGAAGGACTACCTTTGAGCCTCCCTCATTCCCGCACCTCCGCCGAGGACAGCAGCCTAAAATACGTGGGGCCAAATAATATACAGGCTCACAGTTCTTTTGTCTCCATCATTCTCTGAGGATTCTAGGACAAGAGGAAGGATGGGATTCTGCCCCTTCCTTCCATGCATTTCTTTGACTGTCCCCTATCCCAGGCAGCTCTGAAAAAAGCTCTGGACTTGGAGTCACAAGACCAGGGTTTAGCGCCACATCTGAGCTAGCTATGGGCCTTTAGGAGAGTAGGTTGCCCCGCCTCTCTCTGAAACACAGATTCCTCGTGTGTAAAAAGGGATGAGATAAGGATTCTAATGCTTACCCAACAGGGAGGTAGGTGAGGATTAAATCGCTCAGACCCAGATATACAGTTATCACACAGATGGTTGGCCAGGGAAATGCCTTAGCAAAGCGGGGACCCATGGGGCCTTAGCTACACTGCTGGCAAAATGCATCTGATAATGCAATTTGGGGAAGGTTGGTTAGGAGTACTCCTAGCAGGCTGAGCCCAGGGCCTTCCCTGAGTAGACCCTCAGAAATGAGAGGCCTTCCCCTAGCTCAATGGTGGGGGGGCGGGGGGTAGGGACTGTGCTCATCAGTCCACCAGCCAGAGGCCCTGGAAATAGGGCTGAACGCACTGACACTCGGCTTTCCCCAGGCTAGAGCACCAAGGGCTCCCCAAGAGGGTACATATGCCAGGACCCTGGAACTGTCAGAACAGTAGCTATTGTCTAGCCCACCTTAGGACAACTGCCTCCCTCACTCTGGAAAATTCCTCCTCTTCATCACACAGACAGCTTCCACTTATTTGGGTCCAGGCACCAGGCCAGCTGCATTATAAATGCTTTCTCATCGACACCTCACAAAAACCCTGTTGAAGAAAGTCCTATTATCACCCCATTCTATGGATGAAGAAAGTGAGGCTCAAAGAGACTAAGTGACTTACCCAAGTCCCAAAGCCAGGTCATGGCAGAGCTGGGATTAATACACACGCAGGCTGGCCCAGCACAAAACCCTACACTCTCTGCAAAGGCCAAGTGGAGAGAGTTACGAAAACGCAAAGCAAAGATCCACGCTGCCTGTGCTTGGGGGAATTTGCCCACAGTAGCTGGTGATGAGTCATTGAAAACATAGGAAATTCTCGTGTCTTCCATTCTTCCTGGGGGAGCAAAGATTCCCCCAGAGATCATGAATGCCAAAGCCCCCTCAACGCCCACCCACACACCCATCCAATACTGTACTCCAGTGCACTGTGCTCTGTCCTGCAGAAACCCTGTCCTTGACAGTGGAGGAGACTGAGTATCTATCCTTCAGACAGCGGAACCGAGGCAGGTGGGAGGTACGGCAGGGGGAATGGCTGCCCTTGCTCTGATGGGCATCAGGGACTGGGCTCAGACCACAGTTCGCATCTCCAGCTTCTGAGTCCACGATCACCCCCTGACCTGCCTGGGGGCACCACAGCCCAGAGAGTTTTAGGGCTACGCCCTCGATTGACCAGCATAGGAGACCCATTTTCAACTAGCGGTAAACACCAGGGCAGCTTTGTTGTTATAAGAATAGGAGTTTCTTTTCAATCCTTTTGCCCATATCTGAACCAGTACAGCTGGGTTGGGGGGCTGCTTTTCTGGGGCAAGCCAGTGATGCTTTAGACTCTCTGAGAGGTCCACAGATACCAAGAACAGAGCCTCACTTCCTGATATGAAAGTACAAACTCCAGCCCAAGCAAACCGCTGCTGCTTTTGGCAAAAATAGAAATTAAAAAAAAAAAGTATTAGAGGAGAGGAGGAGAAAACAGGAAGGGCATTTGTGAAGAGGATCTGAGGCCTCTCAAAATCACATCCAGAGCTCCTGACCAGATGGCCACTGGGGACAGGAGCAAAGACCTGACTGGCTGCCCCACGGCTGATGCCCACTGTACCCAGGAACCACGGGCTCTCCATCAACAAACACAAGTGTCCAAGGCCACTCTGGAGGCTCCCCTCCCTCTAGGGTTTCAAGGGTTTGACAAGAAACAACACATTGTCGCATTCTCATACCGAGAGAATCGCAAACTGACAGTATGGGACAAGCATACACCAACACAGGGAGCCCCGGAGATGATCACCAAATGTGATTTGGTAAGTGCCCCTACAGCATGGAGCAGACACACACACACACACACTCCTGTCGCCCCACCTGCAGAGACAGCCCATACACAGCTGTTTCCCCAGAGGCCCATGGCACCTCAAGCATCTCTGTTCACCCTCATGGGTTTCAGAGATCCAAACAGTGTATTTGTATTGTCGCAAACACGGAGTCACCCACGCACAAACGGGCAGATACACAAACTGTTGCCAAACTGTCCCACACAGCCTGATGCAGAAGCAAGGGAATGCCAACAGATGATCAAATGTTATTTAAAAACACACACTCACGGAGATACAATGCAAATTCCAGCGTCCTCCTATCAATGAAGTGGTCTTCCCGCTTGGCCCCATGCGCCCCCTGCAGGAAGTACGGAGGCCCGGGGAGTCTGTGGTCCGAGTCAGGGTCTTAAGTCCGCAGTCCCAACACTCCCCCGGGCCGAAGCCCATGGCGCCACTAGGCAGCGTACTCACCGGACGATGCCGAACATGACGAGCACGTTGCCCAGCAGCCCCACGGCGCACACCGCTGAGTACAGCGCGGTGATGGCGATGGCCAGGGCGAGGGACGAGGCGCTGCGGGCGCCTGGCGGCCCCGACGCATTGGTGCCAGCGCTAGGGAAGGCGGTGGGGAAGGAGGTGGGGAAGGCGTCCGAAGCGGTGGCAAGGAGCGGGGACTGCAGCTCGGCGTCGGTGGAGGGTACCGACTCCATGGCGGCCGGCGCCGCGTTCCTCTCCACCGTGCGCCCTGGGCGCAGAAAGCAGGGACGAGGAGCGCGCCAAGGGCCTCGGCCGAGGCCCCCGACGTCGCCGGCTGCAACGCCCTAGCCGCCTTGTTCCTTCCGCGCCTCCTTCGCCCCTCTCGCCACCCGCACCGGCCCTTCCCGGAGCTCTCCCGCCCGCTCTCTTTGCCCGGAGCGCTCTGAGCTGGGAGCCGCTGCGGGCTCCTCGGACGCGCCCGCCGCGCGCACCACGTGGCCTGGAGGCAGACTCCAGTCTGCTCCCGAGACCGGGGGCGGGTGCTGCACCATCCGCTTGGAGCCGGGCCGAGGAAGCTTCCCAATCCCTCCCCAGAGACGCTCCGAGGGCTTGGGTGTACCCCACCCCAGCCCGGACTCACTGACCCCCTTCGCTCCCCCCACCCAACCCCCTTTCGTGCTTTGGAGTCAGGAGGACCTGAAGGTGAATCCCATCTCTTACGCCTACACTAACAAATAGTGACCTTGAGCGAGTCACTTAACCTCTCTCGGCTTGTTTAACCTCACCTGTAAAATGAGGATAATCACACCACCTGGCTCAGAGGGTGTTCGGGAGAGTAAGATGATAGGAGGAAAGAATTGAGCTCAGTGCCGGGCACACAGTAAATGCTCCATAAGAAAGCGTTATTATCTGTGGTTTGCTTGCACCCCATTCATTCACTCAACAGATTGTGGAGGGGATGCTGAGTATGAGAGCCAGGTAACTACTGGGGATCTGCTAGCGCACAAAACCAGATGTGGCCTCTACCTCATGGGGCTGGTTACAGCCCAGGGGAGGAGAGGACAACCCTAAAATCACACCAATGAAGATGTAGTTACAACTTGAGGAAAGTGAAGGAAAGCAAGGCTTTCCTGTGGCAGGACCTACAAAACCCAGAGGTCAGGACAACTTCCCTGAGGAAATGACACTTACGGTGAGATGTGAAGTTTGGGGACTAACAAACCTAGGGAAGAAACCAGGAAAGAACATTCCAGACAAAGCAACCACATGTCCACATGTGCAAAGACACCGTGGTCAGAGGGACTCAAAGGAGACCAGGAAGGAGGGAAGGAAGGCAGGAAACCAGTATGGAAGACTCCTTCGGTAACCTGGCCTGCTCACACCCAGAACCATCCTCCTTCCTGGGGCTCCTGTCCTTCCCAGAACATTCTCTCCACCAGCCATTACTCTGTTCTAGGCACTGTGATAAGCGCTTCATCTGTGCATCAGCACTTTGGAGTAGATTCTGTGTCCCCATTTTTCAGATGAGAAAACTAGGCTAGACAGTAAATTATCCCATATGGCAATTATTTCTAGCCGAGTTTGCCTCCTCCTTGGGGAAACCAGGCCTGATTGATCCCTGTACCCAGCAGAGGGCTGGCATCACAGGGGACTCTCAGCAAATGATGGTTAGATGAATAAAGGCCCCAAGGGGGGATGGAATGGTACCACATTGCGGTTCCTGAGCTCTAGGCTTTCGGGTGATGCTCTCGGCCCTGGGAGTGGCTGGGCGAGGACTCCTCACCGATATCACTCTCTGGCTTGAGCCATCGATCTATATGCAAGGCTCTTACCCTTTCTCAGAAAGAACAAGGAATTCCCAAGTTCACCCTCCCCCGCCTTCTCTCTGCCCCTAGATTGGCCACAGTAGACTCCTCACCCAGAGGCTTTCCCGTTTAATCACCTGAGGCCTCAGGAGGAGGTGATTTTGGCTCTGTGGCTATATGTGCTGCCTAAACTCTCTCCCCTGCACCTAAAGGCCTTGTACAGAGAGGCTTTTCTGGTGCCAGGGGAAAGAAACTAGAATAGAAAAGAGGAGGGCTACGTTATTGGAGCTCTGGCCTCCCCGCAATGCTCCCAGCAAGCTAAATGTTTTCCTGCCTCAGGACGCTGACCCTCTGTTTCTTCTACGTGGAAGGCCCGGCCACTTCCCCAGGCCAGTGCTATTCCTCCTCCAGGTTTCAGCTTAAGTATCACTTCGCTCACTAACCCTCACCCCACCAACTAGACCAGGTTCCCTTGCCATTTGTTCTCATCGCATTAGGTACCTCTTCTTTACAGAACGTCCCACCTATTACTTGCGCGGTCATTGGATTTTTGTGCATCACCTTTAGCAACGGTCTTGTGCACTCCCGTGCCCCCACCTTAGCGCAGTCCTGGCACTCAGCGAGTGACTGATTGAATAGCAAGTTCAGTTCCAACCTTGGTGAGCTCCCATTTTGGTGAAGGAGACAGAATGGGCGCAGCTCATGACAGACCTAGGCATCCTCCTAAGAAACCAAAGCCCTTCGCATAAACCCTGCAGTCACATCTCCCTTGGAAGCGGAGCACCAGATCCCACCTCCACGCCCGCTCTTGGCTTTCGGCCTTTGCCGAGCAGGCCTCTGCTCACCCCTCGGCCTTGCATTTGGGGCCCTCCGAGCGTGGTCCCAGCCAGGGTTTATTGCTGTCCTCTTCTGACTCCCAACCCCAAAGGCATGCTCCAGTCACACTGGGCTGAAAGGAATTTTTTTTTAATTGCATTTCACAATGTTTTTTGAGTCCCTCCTGGTACAGAGATGTCGTGGTGGAAACCTATAGCTATGGCAGAGGCAAAAGACAGAAGACTCCCTTCACTGCTCTGAGCCTTAGTCTTCTCATTTATAAGGCAGAGATGTGCAGGACTGGGTGAGGATCTGATGAAACAGCTGATGCTCTGCCAACTGAAAAGGCTGCCTGAGCATGTGCTATTAAACCACGAGGATGAGGGAGGCCGCCACTCTCTTAAAGGGGTTCACAGTCAAGAAATGTAAAAGATATGTAAATGACCAAGTACATGACTAAAATATCATAATTGCCAAAAAAAACCGTGTATGCTCTTATGGACAGCCCCTTTTAAGAGTTTGCTTGCTGCCTCGGCTCTGGACACAACAAGAAGTCAGCCATCTGCAACCCAGAAGAGAGCCCTCGCTGAGACCCATCTGTACTGGCACCCTGACCTTGGCCTTTCATTGTCCAGAACTGTGAGAAATAAATTTCTGCTGTTTATAAGCCACTCAGTCTATGGTACCTCGTTATAGCAGCCCGGGCTAAGACACGTGCCAAGTGCATGTCCACTGCCCCCATTAAGGACATTTCGGAAGAATAAGTGGAAACTCGAAAGGCATCTAAAGGGGATTCCCCAATAGCCTCCCAACGTGAGTACCGTGAAGGAATCAACCCTTGGATGTGAGCATTCTGGTCTATTTATCTAAAAAAGGTAGCTGCGTTTCTGCGGTCACAACTCATCATGATCCTGTGGCTACCGTCTATAGAGAGCCTTCTCTGTGCCAGCCACTGCGCCAAGTGCTATGTGGGTTATCTCCTTCCACCCTCATCAGCCCCAGAGGCGTGCAGTCCTGTTGTTATTATTATTCCATTTTGCAGAGGTTAGTTTACCTGCCCCAGCCACCACTGGGATGCCACTCCAAAAGCCCGTCACCCGACGACCACCCTCTGTTGCCTCAGAGCAAAGACTAGACAGTCACCTCCATAAAACACAAGAACTCATCGCTCCTGCCCCTGCTTGGCAGAGTCCTCCCTTTGAGTTCGTCCCTGCTCCTGGTCGGGCACAGAGTAGACACAGCCGTCCACAGCTGGGTCACAGAATGGTAACCCAGGCTTTGCTTGGGGCTTGTCCCCATCCTTGACTTGGTGAGGGGGGAGGGGGCCGGAAACAAACACAAAAACACAAATGCATGGGAAATCCCAGGCCAACCCGGCGCATCGGAAGGTGTCAGCAGTGGAGATACAGAAATCACAGAAGCAGTCAGAGCAGAAAGGAGCTCCCTGGGGAAGCTATTAACAATTTAGTACGTGGGAATGTGGCTCCCACCTGCCAAAGAGACAGATCTGCCTGATGGAAAATACAGCGACTCCTCTGAGTGAGCGGGCATCTCCCTTGGGTTGCCTTTCAGTCTGGCTCCATCTGCAAGCCCCAAGGCGGGGAGGACCTTAACAATAACCATAAAATAATAACCACTTCCATTTGCAAAGTACTTTTGACTTTCCAAAGCACTTCCAGACTGATGACTTCATCTTATCTTGACACCATCTGGATACATGGGGAGGTCAGCTTTCATTATCTTCATTTTATAGCTAGGAAGACAGACATCTAGAGAGCCTGCGTGAGATCCCCAAGGATACATAGCAAGCCAGGGAAAGAAACAGGGTTGAAAGCACCCATCCAGCTCTCCAGCCAGAAATCTGAGTCATTCTGGACTCCTCTCTCTCTTTCCCCCGATCCCTCACCTCTAACCAATCAGTAAGTCCTGTCCATTCTTCCTGGGTCACCCACGAATCCTGCCATTGTCCATTATTCTTACTACTGTATTCCAGGGGGATGCACACCGTTTCTTGCTGAAACTACTGAAATAGTCCTGAAATGATCTCCCTGTGGCCAGGCTCGCTGCCTTCAAGCAGGAACAATGGCCGCACGAGGCTGCACAGCGTTCACATCTCCCTGCCTCGCTAGCCCTTTGTACCAACTTTCCCTCACCCGCATTATGTTCCAGCCAAAATAAACTGCTTGTGGGTCTCCAAATACGCTGCTTCTCTCAGCGCCAGGTGAATCTAAGTGGTCAAAAGGGGGGCTTTGGGGTCAGACTGGTTGAATTTGAAATCTCAGCTCAGTCACTTACGGGTTGCAAGTTACTTCTCTGAGTTTCATAAAATGCGGACAAGAGTATCTGCTTTATAGCGCCTGGCATACAGGCCGTGCTCAGTATGTGTCAACAGCTGCTGTGATGATGGTTCCTCTCTGCCTGGAACGTGCCACTGCACGGGCCCCAGCCCCTTTGTCACCTAACCCACTCCTAGGCCCCCCACCACATCTCGGCTATGTTGCTCCCTTGCCCGCTCCCCCAGATTGGCCCGGGTTAGTTTATATCGCACATTGTCTGTTCCCTTACAGTACGTCTCCCTCCTGGAAGCACAGTCAGGTCCTGGCGTCCTAGAAAACCCCCCCACCCAGATGTCGCCGGGGAAACTTGAGCCTGTCAGGAGGAGAGAATAGAGTTGAAGAGGAAAGGTGGCCAAGGCAGGAGGGAGTTGGACTCCCAAAGGAGGGGGGGCCAGAGAAGGCTATAAGTTCCTTAAGTGTAGACTTTGATGGGTTATCAGAGCCTGAAATTTTCTGCAACAAGTTCAGGGTCAAGGGAGCAGAGATAGCTTCTCACTTTCAAATGGACCCTTGGGGTTTGGACAAAAACACCTCAGAGGTGACCGTGATGGACCAGATGCCAAGTACAGTCTTTGACCCATGTTTCCCAGATCATGCAAACCTCAGGGAGGAGAAGGACCAGACCACCCTCCCCAGCCCCACCCTCAGTGACCTACACTGGATTCTCCAACCCTAGCAGATGGGGGCAGAAGCAGAGTTTATTTTATTTATGTTTAAATTGCCTTTGCATCTTAGTTTCGTTGAGGAAATGCATACACCTGGTGGAGGAAACATCCTGAGGCGCAGGCCAGGCATCAAGTAAAGATGAAAATCTCCCTCTTCAGAAAAAGGAAGGTGACTTGGAGAAACTGAAGCTGCAAAGCCTCCCTCCCCCTCCTGGTACCTGGGTTAGCCCCCTGTCCAGATACTGTCAGCCATCTGCCCAACCACGTCTTTACCTTATTCCATGCAACTGTACCCTGACCGGGGGTAGGGATATTCCCTTGATTTGGGGGGAAGGAAGCCTCTTCTCTACCTCAGGGGATGAACTGGCCTAAATAACTCACGGTAACTCGTGGTAGACTGCAAAATAGTGGCAATTCTTCATTACTTTCTGCATCTACACCCTTTGCAATGTGACTTCGCAGCTCTTCCCATCAAGCAGGGGAATCTATTTCCCTACCCCTCGTATCTGGGCTGGCTGGCCTTGCGACTTGCTCTGGGATGAAAATGACAGTACCAGCTCAGAGTCCGGGCCTCAAGGGGCCTTGCATTCTTCCACCCAATCTCTTGGAGCCCTGTTGCTGCCATGGAAACAAGCTTGGGCTAGCCTGCTGTATGAGAGACCCAATTACCTGGCATCCCAGTTGACAACCAGCCAACACTAGCCATGTGAATAAGTAAGGCCATCCTGGATCAGGAACCCCCAACAGACCCAACAGCTGACCACAGGCGCATGAGTAAGCCCAGCCAAGATCAGCCAGGCCTGGCTCAGATCACAGAGCTCCTCAGCTGTCCATAGACAGCTGCTGTCTCAAGCCAGTAGGTTTTGAGGTGATTTATTAAGCAGGAGCCATTATAATACATACTTTCCTACGTCAGTGATTGTTCTGAGGGGATATGTAACCAGTGAAATGTAAAGAGAAATCTGCTGACAGACTTTTTTCTATTATAAAAAAGCAAAGCCCCCTCAGAAGACAGCTGTTTGATCAAACCCCCTGGGACACTGGTATGATGCCTAGAGCTGTAGCGGCCATTCTGCAATCAAGAAGCAATAAGCATGAGGATGAAAAACTAACGTGGTGCCCTGACTGTTGTGGCTCGGTGGGTTGGCATCTCCCTACAAACCAAAAGTTCGCTGGCTCGATTCCCAGTCAGGACACATGCCTGGGTTGTGTGCAAGGCCCCCAGTTGGGGGCATGAGAGAGGCAATAGAATAACATTTCTCTCCCTCTCTTTCTCCCTCCCTTCCCCTCTCTCTAAAAATAAATAAGTAATTTTTTTTTAAATAAAGAAAAAGAAAAACTAATGTGGTGAGGTTTTCTGTAAAAAGACAGAAAAGGCCCGAGTCTTTGGTGATGTTGTTGAGCTCTTGGTACACTGGCTCTGGACTGCCTGATTCAATACCTCTTGGTTAAGCCACTCCTTAATGGCTTGTTATTTTTTGTTGTTATCATCACTTGCAGCTTAAAGCATTCCTAACGGATGTGCCAGTGTTTGGGTAACATCCCGAGATACCCAGGAATAAACAGATATGGTTTATTGGCATGAATATGTCTTTGTTTTTACACTGGCAGGTGGAATTTTGTGACTAAGAGTATGGACCCTGGTCCCGGCTGGTGTGGCTCAGTTGGTGGGATGTCTCACAAATCAAAAAGTCCCAGGTTTGATTCCCAGTCTGGGCACATGCCTGGGCTGGGGGTTCAGTCCCTGGTTGGGGTCTGTATAGGAGGCATCTGATTGTTAACAGTTTCCCTGACACATTGATGTTTCTCTCCCTCTGTTTCTCCCTTCCGTCCCCTCTCTGGAATCAATAAAAGAAAAAAAATTTAAGAGTATGGGCCCTGGGTTTGAGCCCTGTGCCTGTCACATGCTAGTTAAGTGGCTTTGGACAAGTGTATCAACTTCGCCAAGCCTCAATTCCTTTACCTGCTAAGAAGAAATGATAATAATACATATTTTATAGGATCGTGAAGGAGATGAATGAGGTAATGCAAATACAGTTTGTTGTGGTACCTGACCCATTGGAAACATTCAGTGAGCTCTTGTCTTAGCCGTTACTGTTATTCCAATAACCATGTTTATATCAACCTTCCTTCCTCTTGTGAGGCACAGTGATGCCAGACTTAGAGGAATCCACCCCTGGGATTTAGCCAATGTTGGGTAAATGCACTGAACAGGTGCCGGGCCCTGCCTGGAGGGAATTCACAAGGGTCAGGTTGTAGGATTTGTGTGTTCAGAATGGAAGGTAATGAGGGGAGGGATTAGAAGGGACTCGAAAGATGAGCGAGCAGCAGCAGGGAAGGGACAGTGGCTAGGAGGAGACTGTGGGATGGGCTTGAAGTTCCCCAGCCCGGTGACAACTAGATCTGCATGAATGGAGGCCTAGGAGTCCGGGCAGGAAGCAAGGGACCTCTGAGGCGTGGGCCCCAGCAACCCAGGCAATCAAGTGTGACCCAGTGGGAGAAGGCCTTCGCCAGAACTCCAGCCTGAGAAGCGTGCACAGCGCCACCCCGTCTGCCCCCTGGGGGACAGCGAGCCAAAAACACAATGGTGGAAGTGAACACTGTCTCCGGTCTTTAACCAAGCCATCATTTTCCTTAGACAGAGATCAGTTTTTCCTTTTCCTCTCCCTACTTTTTTCTCTGCTAATTTCCTTCAGCTTCTCACTCCATCCCAAACCTCCTCCCTCCTCCCCTTTTGGAGTTCCCATTCCTTCCACTGGAGTCCCCTAAGGCCACCCACTTCCTTCTCTCCTCCTCCTTCACCCTCAGTGATTATTCTCAGGAGCATGGCAGCTGCCCGTCTCTCATCTCCACACTCTAATGCAGAGGGTGTTAAATTGCTTTGGGTTGATCTTGTCAGATGAGTACAGCCTCCTTCAAAGTATCCTTCTCTCCCTGCCCACCGCTGTCCTCCCCAGCCTGCCCCCACGAAGCTTGGGCAGGACCCTGAACCAGAGGTGAGCGCTGGGAACTCAGACTGAATGCTGCCAGCCCCAGCCCTCGTGGATGGTTCCTGCCCTCAGAGGTCAGAGGGATCTCTCCCCTTCCCACAAAGGACATTTGGGCTCGGGGCGCTGGCTTCCCAGCTGAGTCCTGGAGTCGTTCTGGCAGGGTGGTATGCTGAAAGAAACACAGCTGTCGGAGCCCTAAGATAGCATTCTGTCACCAAATGCACAGACTTCAGACCTGGAAAAAGAGCTTAGGCATCGTCTCCTTTCAGTTACAGGAAAAGATACTGAGGCCCAAAGAGGGAAAGCAAGTTAGCAGCAGAGTCGAGACCGGAACCCATGCCTCCTGCATCCGGTAACAATGCACTTTCCCCCACTTCGGGCAGGGTGACCTTGGGCAGCTCCACCTCCTCACAGCTCAAACACTTCAAGAAGCACTTTCATGTGTGTGATTTGATTTAATCTTTCACATAATTCTTCCAGGGAAGGAGGATCCGGATCCCCAGTTTACAGATGAGGAATTCAGGACTCAGCAGTTCAGGAGCCTGCCCCACGTCATACAGGGCCAGGGGCTGGAGCCCAGGTCTCTCTGACTCCAAAGACCCTCCTGACCAAGGCACAAAACCTCCTTGTCAAACACTAAATGCCCTGGGCCTCAGTTTCCTTGTCTGTGAAATGGAGAAATTGGGCTCCCTGGCCCCAAGACCCGCCTGTAAGGCACTGAAAGGGAGTTCGAGGAGAGGCAGGGTATTCGATAGTTGCCTGCAGTATTGGGAGGCTTTCTCTGTTTTCTCCATTTGCTGCAAAACAGCTCGCCCCCAGGTTTACACTGAGAGGAGCCTAGGGAAGGTGTCATGGTAACCACAGCGGCTCCAGGCAAGAGTGGAATTTGCCTGACTTATCCAGACTGGCAAACCCAGTGACCTTAAGCCTGCTGTCCCCAAGGGAGGCAGGGAAGAGCCATGGCCTGCCCAGGGGACTGGAGTCAGACCGCAGGGCGCCCAGGGAGGGGTCGAGCGGCCTGCACTTTGCCCCTGAGGTCCTGCTGCTCAGGCAGAGGGTACGGGTTTGCGGCCTGAAAAAAAGACCCCGTGGTCAGATCTGTGACGTAAATTGGGGGATCTTGGGCAAATCACTTTCTCTAAACCTGAAGAGCCTTTTCTTTTCTTATCTAGCATATAGAATGTGTACAAAATAAACAGCAGCTGCTATTATTATTATCTTACTAATATGTAAATTCTGAAGAGTTGGGTGCCCACCAGGAAGTGAACTTGAAAATGCTTTCGGTACGGCAGTACCACACAAGTACAAGCGATTATTATCACCCGTTAAGAATATTCACACTCCCCTGGTTGTCTAGAGCCCTTATTGCATCTCATCATTGAACTGAGCACTTTGCATACAAAAGACACGTGTTCGGGGAGAAGTACAAACATGAATCTAACATGAATCTTTATAGGCTAGAAGGTTATATACTGGATAGACAGGTGGAGACAGTGTTATAAGAGAGGGTCTGATGAAGCTGTTGGGAATTGAGAGCCAGGGACCATACACTGAGTTGGGGAAGGCTTTCCTGGGGATGTTGCCATATGGGCAGGTCACTCCTCAGGTGCCCCTGCCGCACACCTGACGGCAGACACCTGTGTGAGTGCCTGCAGCTGCTGGGTTACAGTTATTTACACACATTATCTCCATCGATCAGGGCTCTGCTTGCAAATCACAGAAACCCCCTGCAGCTAATGTAAGCGGACAAAGGAGATTTATTGTAAGGAAATTGGTGTCTCAGAATCCACAGTCAGGGTTGTAGGCTGGCTTCGGGAAGGCCTTGGGGCCAAAAAGAGAATCAGTCCGGGGACTCGCTCTCTGTTCCCCATCTCCCCTCCATTCTCCTCTCTGCAGACCGGCCTCCTCTTGTGCTCCACCCACAGGGATGTGTCCGACCACCCGCAGCAACTAAATTCTCAGGTTTAACACTCAGCCTGGCACACAGCACATAGTGTGACCAGCCATCCTGGTTTGCCTGGGACTCTTCTAGTTTTACCAGGGACACCTCCCAATTTTGGGACAATCGGGAGTGTTGGACACCCTAACAACAGTTGGTCAAGCTCTGTTTGAGTTAAAGTTCTAGCGCCAGCTGCAAGCAGGGGTAGGGTTTGAATCCCTACTCAGTAGTCCCGGGAGAAGGAAACGTGATTGGTCCTGTTTAAGTCAGGTGACTCTCCTGGTCCAATGGGTCATGGTTGAATATTTGGTTCGCAGAGTACAAACATGGCTTCCACGGACCAGCAGCCCTGAAGGGTGCAGGTTCTTGGAGAAAGTAGGTTTGGAATCATTGGTTTGTGATCCAGATAGATTCCCCCAAAGGGTGTCAGCTATAATTTCTACCTCCCCCCAAAATAATGAACTCGTCAGGGGACCGGACCATATCTATTTATTTTTGTAGCCCCAGAACCTAGCATATGCCTGCTGTTCCTTCTGCCTAGAATGTTCTTCCCCCAGTCCCCATGAGCCTGGCTCCTCTAACCAATTCAGGCCCCTCTTCAAACACCAGCACTGAGCTCCAGTGTAAATTACGTCCCTCCCCTACCCTGGTTCTATCTTTCACATCTGCCTGTTTGCACCCTGTTATTACTTCCTGGCTTTCTTCCCAGCACTTATCACCACCTGAAATTATCTTGTTCACTTACTGGCTTGAGTTGTATCTGTTTTCCCGATACTAGAACGTGAGCTCCGGAAGGGTAGGCACCTTAACTCTCTTGCTCATCACTGTGTCCTCAATGCAAAGGTAGTACCTGCCACCTCCTAGGTGCTTAAGAAATATTTGTTGAATAAGTAAAAAACTGAATGAAATGTAGAATGGCGGGGGGGGTGCATCCCAGGTGCGGTAACAGCACCAGGTGCAACATGGAGGGAATTAATTGCAGGGTCTGTGCTGGGAAGAGGAAGTAGCTTAGTTTGGCTGGAGGGTAGACAGCACAAAGGGAACTGGGCAAGGATTTGATGAGCAGATTAGTGGGTTAGGGCCAGATCTCCACACCAGAGTTTCCAGCTCTTAGCTGATTCATGCCTGCAAGGAGAAGGTTTTAGGTGAGGCTCCCACTTCTGTAAGAGAATAAATTTTTAGTTGGTTCAGGTCACATAGGCAGTGAAAATTTCTTTCAAAAGACCTACTTTTTAATAATACCTGGCAGGAGTATTTTGTAATGACACCAGTCATGCACGTAGAACTTTGTGGAATGTAAAGTGTTTGTAGGAGGATGTCTTCTGTGCTCTGACAGCAGCCCTAGGAACTGTACGAGGCTGGCTCTGGCCACCATTCCAGGAAGACTTGTGGTAGAGTGGGAAGAGCAGCTGCCTGCCTCAGTTTCGGAAGACCTGGCCTTCTTTCTGTCAGCTGTGTGCTACAGGCAAGACTCTCACCCTCCATAAGTTAATTCATTTATTCAGACACTCCTTCAACAAGTAACTTTCCTGTGACTACTGTGATGGTTAATTTTACATAAATGGGCCACAGTGCACAGATATTTAGTCAAACATTCTGGAGGTTTCTGTGAAGGTGATTTTGGAGGAGATTAACATTTAATTTGGGGGACTTTGGGGAAGGCAGATTGCCCTCCATAATGTGGGTGGGCCTCAGCCAATCAGTTGAAGAAATGAAAACAAAAACCTGACCTCTCACAAGCAAGGGGCAGCTCTCCAGCTTGACACCCGTCGACTTCAATCATAACAAAATCCCTACCAGGTTTTGGACTTGCCAGCCTCCAGAATCACGTGAGCCAGTTTCTTAAAAATAAACCTTTCCCTCTACGTATACATATCCTATTGACCCAGTTTCTCTGGAGAACCCTGACTAACAGAGCCTACTATGTGGTTAATTCTGAAGACAGAGCAGTGAGCAAACCTGACACGGTCTGTGGCTTCACTGAGTTTACGTTCTGGTGGGAGAAGGAAGCAATAAATAAAACACAAACACAACATTAAACACATTAATTAATCAGAGATGTTTGCAAGTGTGTAGAACCGCAGGGGGTAGCTCTGACAGGCCCGAAGGCCTAGCCAGTTGAAGAGTTAGGCAGAGCAGCTTCTAGGCAAGAGCCAAGGCTTTCATTTCAGTTCCCTCTCTTGTAAAATGGAGGAGAGTATCAGCTCTGTTGTCATAGAGAATGTGTAGAATGAGCTCATTTTTGTTTAAAAAAAAAAAGAGGAGGATGGGTGCGTCTAGCAGTTTGGGAGGAATTGTCTGTCGCCTTGGCAGATGGCAGCAGGCTCCTTAGGGAGAGAGAGGATTGTCGCTCTTTAAGATAACACTTTGATAAGCCACCTGAGTCAGGAAGTGCGCATGCTCTTCCAGGGACATCAGCTCGCAGGCCCGCCTGTGAGCCACACACGAGAGCTGGGGAGGGATCCGCAAGGCAGACGGGAGCAGGGGATGGAGGCATAGGGTCCAGAGACTTTTCTTAACAGCGTGTCAACGTTCAATTTTAAATGGTTTGTATTCTGGTGACATGACCCCAATGCCTTGTCCCT
Organism: Mormoops blainvillei; assembly: GCA_004026545.1. Classification (NCBI taxonomy): domain Eukaryota; kingdom Metazoa; phylum Chordata; class Mammalia; order Chiroptera; family Mormoopidae; genus Mormoops; species Mormoops blainvillei. The sequence continues at coordinate 352,579 of PVJD01000242.1, forward strand.
CCTACCTTAGGGATGTTTGCAATACATAAACTTCTTGCGAGTGGGCACGTTTCTGGAAATGGAGGAAAGGAGCTAAATTCCAGGTTTCAGTTACTGCCAGGCCGTGTTGCTCCGGGAGTTACACACCAGAACATCCAAAGGGTGCCGGGCAGAGACTACGAGTTCCATGGAGTTAGGAAGTAGGGGCCAGAGGTGACTGTGCCCACTTACGCCCCCTGGAGAAACTTAGCTTTGAGAACGGAATTGGAATTTCCACTGGGCACAGACTAAAGGGTTTGAACCATTTTATCTCAACCTTAGGACTCCAGCTGAGTTCTAGGCGACCTGGATATGAATGCAGGAGAAAACAAAGCGGGGAAAGCTTGACCCCAAAATGCTAACAGGGGCTATTTCTGGATAATGGAACAGTGTGATTTTGTTTACTTTATATACATACCTTTGTGCAACTGTACATCTTTTACAATAAGCAAAAAAAAATGCAACAACACTATTTTCATTTTGTAGAAATAAATATATCTCCTGCTGCCAATCCTGCTGAAGTGACCAAGACAGCAGGTCTCTCATCACCAGGAGGGACCGTGGAGAGGGGCTGAGAAGGGCAGGCGCAGTGTCTTTCTTCCACTGCAACTGGAAACGTGACTCATCTCCTCTTCAGACTGCACATTGCCCATCGCCCCTCTCTCCTCAGTGAGAGTGAGAGGAGCCCAATGGTCTGCCCTCTCCAGAGCGCTAATTCCAGGCCACTTGCCTGCCAGACCCAGAACTGCCTCCCACTCTCTGCAAGGCTAGACAGGTTACAAGGCGGCTGTTCATTTCCCTTTTATTCCTCCCAGCTCCATACCCAGGCCGGAGCTCCAGAGAAGGCCTCCCTTCTCTACAGCTCCCAGGGCCCCCTGAAGCCCCCAGGCTCTGCTGCCCACAGGCCTTAACGTCAGAGAGGGCTGCAGGCCTCCAAGGAAGCCAGGACTCCCTCCCTCCCTGACTCCTGGAGGCCCCACTCTAAACCCCGCAGCCTGGCAGCCCAGGTTACATAGACTCCTTCTCACCTGTTTCCACCAGACCAGCCTCCTCCTTAAATGATGGGCCAGGTAAAACCTGGTTACAAAGAGCACTTGGGGGGGGGCAGGGTTGAAAGAGAAATAAAGGTAAGAAAAATCTAGAGTTAAATGCAAGCATAATTTTAGTAAACAGTCCAAGTGACAAAAATTATTATCAAGATGAAAATAGTTGTAACCTAAGAATCCTCTCTTCTAATCTTCCTGGCTCCCCCTTTCATTGAATATCAGGACCAAATAGTTGAATCTTTCCTTCTGAGTAACTACAGGGATTCTAATCTTCTTGCCAATATTTCCAAGGGTTCCTGGGGAAGAGGTACTTAATAATAATAACAGCAATAACAAAAATAACACTGTCCTGTGTTTATTGGTTCCTTATTAGGTTCTACACGAATTTGCCTCTCTTAACCATATATGAACGCAACACAGCAATTTCAGATGGTTGCACTGAAGTCTATGAGGCATGCACTATACGAAGCAAAATACACACGGTATCTCATTGAATCCGCCCTATGGCGGCCCTGTGATGTAGAGACTGTTATGCTCATTGAACAGAGAGTAAAAGTGAGGTTCAAAGAGGTGAAGGTCACACAGCTTATAAGGTAGAACCAGGAATCAAGACTGTCTGAACCCAAAACTCATAGCTTAACCGTAGTCCTGTGTCTGGTTTGCACGAGTCCGAACAGCGGCTCTGGTGTTCTTGCTGGTCATTCCAGGTTGTCTTGTGATCACTTTCTCTGCGGCTGCCATACTCCCAAACACCTTCACCCAAAGACGAGGCCACTCTTCTTTCCTTCAGTCCCCAAGCAGCACCTGTTTTCCGGTTGTGGCAGCTAACAAGTCTCGCTGACAACTTGGGTAAGTCACGAAGAAATTGCAATTCAGTAAACAAAACTTACAATTGAGGCCCTGCCAGAACACTCAGGTATAGACATCTTAAAGCCCTTCAGTCACAGCCCTGCGGTCCCTGAGGCTTCCCACGGTCCGCCACAGCCCCTACCACCGTAGGGGGGGCCTTCCCTGTTCATATCAGGTCTTCTGTCCCTGCTCTTTCTTTTCTGTGACCAAGCCATGCCCCCCAGGCATTTCCTGGGCCCTCCAGAGAAGGAAAACCAGAACAGCATTTATTAACCAAACAAAAGCAACGACAGCAACACAAAACAACAAGCTAACCACCTTGCCCCCCAAAGAAGACTTCCCCTTTATCGCAGGGTGCACCGTGCTTAATTAGCTCTCTTGGCCTCATCTGTCCCTCCACATTCATTCCCAGACTTGCTTTGCATCCCCAGAAGCCAAGTAGGTGTGATGGTCAGCAAAAGGCAGTCTTCCACGAAGATGAGATCTGCCTGAGTGTATACAATGCTACCAGGCTGCATTTATTCTTTTATAGTTAAATATACATAAAATTTACTATTTCAGGCAGCTTTTTAAAAGAGCATTTTTTCCTCATCCCTGCGAAGTTATAAATAAAATGGTCAAATGAAGTCTGAGGAGAATGTGAATGGCTAGGGGCTGGAAGCGGGGGCATCGGTTTACCAGGCATGTGGCCCCAAGGGCCCAGCAGGGGACACGGCCACCCCCGAGTTCCTGCTCTGTCTGCCTGGCGGCCTCCCTGCTGGGCGTGACCGGCATGCCAGCACACCACTGACACTGCTTTCTCCGTGGCTACTGGTGACTCAGGTCCAGAAGCCCTTCCTCAGTCCTCGTTCTCCTCGAACTCTCAGGAACGACTGACGCTGTTGCTCACTATGTAGCTGTCAGGGGCCCAGGCTCTTCCTGCTTCACACAGTCCTCTCGTGGGTACCGGGTTATTCTTCCTGAAGTACAAATAGAAAATCCGGTGACCTTGCTCAGAAACCCCCAAACGTGCTTGCTGCCCACTGGTTTCAGTGGAAACTCATCGCCCAGGCATGGGAGGCTCTCCACAAAACAGCCTCCGTAGGTCTTCCCAGCTCCACCTCTCGCTGGCCCCTTGCACAAACTGTCAACCCCAAGCACAGCCTAGCCACTTCCCTACCTCCCCGCCTCTGTCATGCACTGATCCCTTCTCTCCTGGTCACATTACTTTCCATCATCCATGACCATGTTTTCTTGAAAACCTCTTGGTCATTCCCAAATGTAACTGTAGTAAATTAAGCTGCCGAAACAAAGACACCCTAAAATACTTGAGTTTAAGTAAGCCTTCCTTGATTTCTGCCTGTTTTCTGACCCTAGTTCTCCAGGTTTCCTTCTTGAAAAAAATATTTATTATCATTTTTTTTTTAGAGAGAGGGGAAGAGAAGGAGAAAGAGAGGGAGAGAAACAATAATATGAGAGAGAAACATCGATCATTTGCCTCTCGTACACACCCTGACAGGAGATGGAACCTGCAACCTAGGCCGGTGCCCTGACTGGCAATCAAACCGACCACCTTTTGCTTTTCGGGATGATGCCCAAACAGCTGAGCCATGCTGGCCAGGGCTCCAGTTCTCCTTTTGTTTCTATGAGCTATTTGATAACCTCCCAGTCCATTCCTTCTCTGCTTAAGCTACCCAGAACTGGTTTCTGTTGCTTGCGATCAATAACCATGACCGATACCCCTGCTTCCCTCCTAGATTGCTATCAAAGGCGATGCTGTGCACAGGGGTGCTTTGTGAACAGTGAAGGCCGGCAGAAATGTGATTTATCGTTCCACTCCGTGTGCCCCATGCACCTCCCCCCCAGCTCATAGCTGCCTCCAACAGGAAAGAACCCGGGAAACAACTTGCAATCACATCAGCCAAAGAGAATGAAGGATCAGAAGAGCTAGCAATGAGGCCCAAAAATAGATCACTCATGTTACGCTTGATAATCACCTCCCCGAATATGACTTTTGGAATTATATGATTCCAAACTTTTTTCTTTACACTGTCAACAGGTGGCAAATAATCTCTAAAACCACTTACTGATGATTCCTGATTCCATTAAAGGAGGTTTAAGTACTTTGTTTAGATCCTCCATTACTGAGCCACCGAGAGAGAGAAAGCAGTTGTTGCCCCCTGCAGTTCCCACTCCAGGCCAGGCGCCCTCCACTTAGCTAGAAGAAATCAGTCCATTCTCTAAAGTCCTTCGGCGTAATTTTTTTTTTCAAATATAATTTACATACAGTAAAGTGCACAAATCTTAAGTGAACTTTTGGATGAATTTTTACATATTTTGCCTATGTCCAGCGATCCATTACCTAGATCAAGACAGAGAACATTTCCAAAAAGTTCCCCATGCCTCCTCTTAGCCAATACCCCAGCAGAACCATTGTTTTGATCTTTACCCCCTTAGATTGTTTTGACAGTTCTAGGACTTTGTAAAAATGGAATCATGTAGTATGTACTCTTTTGCTTTTAGCTTCTTTCATTTAGCAAGTTTTCGAGTCTGCTGATTTTTTTTTTCACTAGTCTTTATCGCTTTGCACGTGAAAGCTTCCTTTCTTATGGACAGGCCCACGTTGGACAGCTCCTTCCTCAGGACCCTCCACAGATTAGATGCTCAATAAATAGTTACCAGATGAATTCCCTGATGAAGATCAGAACCACAGACCCTGTTTCTCTGTCCTTCTTACCATGTCTGTCATTATGCTGTGCACATCATCAGGAGCTTACTTATGTGCCAGGCTCTGGGCTAAGCCCTTCACATATATTAGCATCACATAAGTGGTCAAACCCTAGGGGCAGGTATGACTTTGTCCCCATTTGCCACTTGAGGAAACTGAAACTCAGAAATGTTACATTACTTCCCCCAAGGTCAGCTTACTAAGAAGTGACAAAGCCAGGACTCAGACCTTGATCCATCTGACCCAGAACCCAGACCACTAACGGCTAGCCCACCACGCCTCGTGGTTAGGGAGGAAGCTAACATTAATGGTCCTCGTGTCGCTTGTGACAGCTCATTAACCCCTCTTACTAACCCAGCAATGCACATATTTTTATGCATGTCTTTCCTGCAGATAGGAAGGCCGAGGATCAGAAACATTGAATGACTTGTTCATACAACTAACAAGTGGCCAAGACTGGAAACTAGGATCCCTTTCAACATAGAGCCCATGTTCTTTGTGGGAGAGTATGGGCTGCCTTTCTGTAAGATGAACAGACTGCATGAAAGGGCTTTAGCAGCAAGTCTCTGTGCAGCCTGGATGTTTACTTTATCTTGAACCAGGGAGCTGTTGCAATCAATGGTCTCCTTAAAAGGACAGCAGTGGAGCATGGTGGACTTGCTTGTGCAAGGCTATTACCAGGGTAGCTATATCTGTGGCAACATTTAAGATGTCCTCTGCAAATGTTCTAAAAACAGATCCAAATGAAAATGACATGTCCTTTTATTCAACCAACACAAATTGAGTTAATGACCTGAGTAGTACATGGTGTCAGGCACTGGTGAACAAGGCAGATCTGGTTTTATATCTCATGGAGTCTCTGGTCCAGTGGGGGAAACAGACATGAGTGATGAAGAGTAAGTTCAGACCATGAGAATCTACCACAGAGGTTTCTTTCTTTCTTTTTTTTTTTTTAATTTAAAGGTTTTATTTACTTACTTTTAAAGAGAGAAGAATGGAGGGAGAAAGAAAGGGAAGAAACATCAATGTGTGAGAGATACATCGATTGGTTGCCTCTCACATACCACCAACTGGGGACCTGGCCCAAAACCCAGGCATGTGCCCTGACCAGGAATCGAACCTGTGACCTTTCAGGTCACAGGTCGGTACTCAATCCACTGAGCCACACAAATGAGGTGTCACAAAGTTTTCTGAACCTGAGAGGTATGGGAAAACTTCAGAGAGGAAATGAGATTTAATTTTGACCTGAATGACCCAGAGTTAATAGTTGAGGGGAGTAGAATGTGTGTTTTGGAGAAGAGAGTTCAGGCAGAGATAAGTGATGTGAAAAGAGCCTGAATCAGAAAGAGAAAACCCTAGAGAGGGGGCTTCATGAGGACACAGGTATTTGCCTTGTTCACAGTCAAGCACTTGGCACTACCACACCTGACACAAATGAGACACTCTATAAATATCTTGTTGCCTGAATGAATGAATGAACACTTCAATGAAATTCAAACTAGCTGAAGTGGAGTGGGGAAAAGAACGGCATGTGACGGAGCCTGAGATGTGGGCATTAGCCAGATCATACAGGCTCTTAAAGGCCATGGTTAAAGGAACTGGACTTTATATAACGGAAATGGCAGAGTATTTGAGGAATTTTCAGACGTCAGGAATCCTATTTGCATTTGAGGAGAGAAAGGCCTGCAGAAGAGGCAGCTGACGATGAAGGCAGTGGTGGAGATGGAGAGCAGTGGAAAGAGTCAGAAGACACTGACAGCATGGAATGATCAGGATATGAGTCAAGGATGACTCACACAGGATTCTGGCTGAAGCCACAGGTTGAAGGTCGTGACCATTCACCACCATAGGGACCCTGCAGGGAAAGCAGGTTCTGCGGAGGAAGATGAGTTTTTACACGTGTTGAGATTAAGATGCCTAAGAAACATCCACGTGAAAAAGTCCAGTAGGCTATCATTGGCTGTGTAGCCTGGAGCTCAGAGAGAGAACTATGGAGAAGACTGTTTGCATCTAGGTGGTAACTGAAACCATGGGAAAGGAGAGCACCCAGGAAGAGAATAAAACAAGGAGAGGCTAGGGCCTAGAACTCAATCTTTCATGACTACAGAGAACAATAAGAGAAGCTGGCCAATGAAACCAAGAAGAGGAGAGAGGCAGGTGGCAAACTGGAGAGCACAGGGTCACACAAGTAGGAAGGAGAATGTTTCAAAAGAAGAAACAGTCCTCAAATTAAGTAAAAATGACGGTTGAAATGTTTCCATTGGATTTGGCAATATTAAAGTAATGGATGACATCAGTTGCTATAAAAATATGTTGTGATTACTATTGTCTCAGCCCTAAGGAAGGAAACCATGTTCTAAGGAGAGGAATTACAAATTCTCTAATAAGGCTCCGGATGCCAGGGACCTCACGGGTCATTACGATTTCTTTCCTTTTGGCATCAGATTTCTTGTCTTCAGGGAAAAGAAAAGCTGCCTATGAAGATCTGCAGCCCTGGCTGGTGCGGCTCAGTGGACTGAGCGCCGGCCTGTGAACTAAAGCGTCACCAGCTCAGCGCCTGCTCAGGCCACTTGCCTGGGTTGCGGGCCAGCTGATTGTTGTTTTGCACATTGACGTTTCTCTCCCTCCTTCCCCTCTCTCTAAAAATAAATAAATAAAATCTTAAAAATATATCTCTCTCTTCAGACACAGTATGTGGAAAGAATCCTGGAAAAGACATTTTAAAGCATCAGAAAGGATATGTGATTTAGCAAAGAAATCATCTGGAGTTCCATGATTCACTCATTCAACAACACGTTTATTGAGCCACTACTATTCACCTGATATATAAATCTCAACCCATTAACTATTTTTTGAGCCCCTGCTATATGCATTGCATTAGTTAATTTCATAACTCCTTTGTCCTTTCATCAAAAATATAAACTCTTGGAAAGCAACTTTTTCTTTACCATTTTATCTCCCGCCAAACTGAGATAACCCAGCCCCTTGCAATTCACCATTCTCCCAATTTCCCGTGAGTCCATTCCTTGTACCTAGAACATCCTCCAACTCCATAAATCTTCCTCATTTTCAAGGACCAGTTCAGGTGTCACTTCCTCTGTGAGCTTTCCCCAAAGGCCTCAGACTTAAAGCTCCCTTTTCAGGGTTCCCAAGGGTCAGAATAGCACTTGTCTTCCTATGTCCCCAACCATTTTGGCACCAGGGACGGGTTTCATGGAAGACAATTTTCCCACAGACTAGGGTGAGGAGGTGGTTTGGGGATGATTCAAGCGCATTACATTTAAGCTCACCTCCTGCTGTGAGGCAGAGTTCCTAATAGGCCCGAACCTGAGCCAGTCTGTGGTCAGGAGGCTGGGGACCCCTAGTGCTGATTTCCAGGTGGGGCTGCTGTGTCCCTGGCCCAACCGTGCCTCTTCTTACAATCCCTGGTCCCTAAACCTAGAGTGCTTAGTTAAATTTGTCAAAAATCAGTTACTCCTCCCCTGGTCAGAAGAGGGTTATGAGTCCCAAACTATGAAGATCAGGGTGAGCTGATAACTCAAGAAACGCTCTAGTGCCACCTCCTGGTTATATGGGGTATGACAGTGCCTGATTAGGGGCTTTCCTTGTTCTTGGGAGTCCCCTCACCTCAATTTTTATTCTTTCATTCATTCCTTTGTTCCATGCCAAGCTCTGAGTATACTGAAGAACAAGACAGATTCAGTTCTTGCGAAGGTTAGTGCAGAAGACAGTCCCAGAACTGAAGTGTGACAGAAGCTGTGATACTGAAGGTTTTTAGGCCTCAGGAAAGAGGGTTTCTTTGCCTGTCCTCAAGGCTGCCATCCCCAGAGGCCACGACTGGGGCATGGTCTGAGGAGGAGGTTGCCCTCTTGGGGCTACCCGGACTCTCACTTGGGAAGCACATCTGTGTCCAGCAGGCCCTCCACATTTTACCCTCTCACACACTCCATCACTTTTTCTTTTTTAAGCTTATTGATAACAAAGACAAACAGTATACCACACTACAAAACAAATCAGTGTTTCTCAGTACCTACCAATGGCTGGGTCCTGGGATCCGTATCTTATGTTCTTAAAACCCTAACATTAAACCACAGTGTTAGAGCTGGAAGAGACCATCATTCTTTCATTCATTCATTCCGTAAATACTTATTGAGCACTATTAGGTTTGAGCATTAAGTGCTGAGAACAAGAAGGCTCATGGTATACACTCTCATAACATTTATGTTCTCTTTGGGGAGATGGGAAACAAAGCAAGTAAACACCTTTTAAATATTTACTTATTTATTTTTTAATAGGTGGTACATTATATGATTCAAAATACAAAAAGGTGCACAGTAAAAAACCTCCCACTCTTGCCGGTAGCTACCTAGTCCCCTCCATAGAGGCAAGGAATGTTACCAGTTTCTCCTGCACCCACCAGGAGATAGCATATGCATGAGCATATACAAGGAAATATATCTCCCCCCCATCATACAAATGGCAGTATTCTACACACTCTGTACTGCACCCTGGATTTTTGTTTTTTTTCACTTAACAATATATCTTAAGAAACTGTTCTATATCAATACATAGATTTCTATACTTTTAACAGTTGATGGTATGCCATTGTGTGAGTAGTGCATGATTAAAATAATGTTATTGTGATGCTATGATGCAAACAGAAAATAAGTAGGGAGCTGAATTTTAAACTAAGGGAGATCTGGCTTTAGATAAGGTGGTTGGGAAAGGACGATCACACTCCGGAAATGACACTGAAGCTGAGTCCTAAAAAACAAGAGGGAATCCACCAGGGGACCACAGGGAGGAAGGGCATTCAAGCAAAACAAAGGATTGCCGAGATAGACATGAACTTAACATGTTGGAAGGACTGGAAACCACCGTGGCTGCAACTAACTAGATGAGGTGGAGGAAGCACAGAGCCAGATGGCAAGGGTCCCACTGGCCAGGGTGAGGAGCACAGGGGTGATTCTAAGTGCAAGGGGAAGCCACTGGAGAGTTCGAGAGAAATGGGCATGCTCTGATTTATTGCATTTTTTTTTTTAACTTCACTTTGGCAGCTGTGTGGAATGTGGATTAAAGGACAAGAGTGAAAGGAGATCAGTAAGGAGGATGATGCAGTAGCCTGGGCAAGAGAGAACAGCATGGAGAGAGGGTGGCGGCAGCTGGGATGAGAAACACTTTATTTTGCAAGTAAAGACGACAGGATCTCATACATCATTTAGTCCGGTTCCCTCACTTCTCAAGCTGACCAAGCCTTGAGACTTGCTTGCTGCAAGTCATAGAGCTCCTTAGTGATAGACCCAGACCTACATTCCAAGGTTTCTGACTCCCTGGTCAGTGTTCTAACACTCTAGAAAAGCAGGAGTTGGAATTTGAGAATAGAAACTGTATTTTAAAACTTGTGCTAACCAGTAATTACTGACATACTCAATTTCTAAGTTGTTCGACAACTTTCTATTAGTTTTCTGACTGCCCTGCCTCAGAGTATATAGAGACAGAATGGAATCTCAGGTCCACCACTGCAAGGAAGACAAGCGATGTGGGAGACAGGGATAGCAAACATATATCGGTCAGGAGACCTCGCAAGAAGATAACCCCAGCTGAAAAAACCTGAAGAAGGTTTGAATGGGCTTTGCAGATACATGAGAGAAGGGTACTCCAGACGGAAGACACTCCTGTGGTAAAGACCTGACAGGAACCTGGCATGTTAGAAGGGTTCCTTGGATGCCAAGGTGAGTGGAGCAGATAAGAACAGTGGAGATGTGAGCAGAGGCAACAGTAAGATGAAAGTCAGAATTGGGGGTGGGGGTCAGATGGCATAGGGCTTTGTGAACCATAGAAGGAATTGGCTTTTACTGAGTGAGGTGTGAGCTGAGAGGGTGTGAGCTAAGAAGTGATAGGATCTCTACACTTTCGAGGATCCCCCTGCTGTTGGGTAGAGCTCAGATTGTAAGACGCAAAAGTGGAAGACCCGCTAAAAGATTGTTGCAGTCAACTGACAATGACTTGGCCCATAGATATGGCGAAAAGTGGTCAACCATTAAGGTCTTCCGACAAATATGTGAGAAAGGAAATTAAGCAGTACTCCCAGGATTTGGCCTGAGAAATGGGAAAGATGAATTAGATATTAAATGAGACGGGGCAGATGAGGAAAGAAGGGGTCTTGGTTTGGAAGCGTTGGATTAGAGGTGTTGGTGAGATGCCCAGTGGAGAGGCTAGGCAGGCTGTTGAATGTATCAGAGCTCAGGAGAGAGGCCTGGGCTGGTCCTACATTTGGGAACAATTGGCACATGAATGGTGTTTGAAGCCACAGGACTGGGTGAAATCTAGTATGTAGAGGGCCAAGGACTGTGCTCTGGCTCACTTTGGCATCAAGAGGACTCAGCAGAAACCACCAGTGAAATAAGAGAAAAAATCAAGAGGTATGCTATGCTAGAATCCAAGTGAAAAAAAATTGTTATCAAGAAGGAAATAGCCAACAATGTCACATGCTGTTTATAGGTCAAGTTGTCAACTGAGAATTAAAAATGTGGTATCAGTAAAACTTGACCAGACCTGTTCCACTGAATTGAGATGAAAGCCTGATTGGAGTGTTAGAATGAATGGAAGGAGAAATGGGGCCAGTAAGTAACAGCTTCTTGGTTCTCTGGAGTTTCATGGCATGTTCGTGTGCTGATGGCAATGATCCAAATAGAGGTAAAACTGGGGAGTGGAAGACACAGAGATTTGATGGCCCATGTTCTTGAGTTGGTGATAGACTGAGATCTGGAGCACAAGTGGAGGGATTCCTTCTAGAGAGAAACATGCATAATCCAAGGACACCATTTTCCAAGCTGTAAGGTCCATCAGAATCACATGGAGCACTAAGGCAGATTGCTGCCCACCCCTGAGGCCCCATTTCTTTCAGTATGTCTGAAGTGGAGCCCAATCATTTGCATTTATGATAAGTGGTGCTGATGCCACTAGCCGGGAAAGGCGGCTTCCAAAAACACTGGTCTACAATTGTTAAGTGAGTAGATGTAGTGGAGGGTATCTGTGATGTTTCATTCTAATTGCTTCAATTTTCTCAGCAGGAAATCAAGTCATTAACTGCAAGTAAAGATGCGATACGAGATGCTGGAGTCTGGGGGAAAGGGAAAAAGTAAGAAACAGTTGTCTCAAGAACAGGAGAATGAATAGATGAAGGAAATGTTGACGATTTCCCTCCTGAGGCGAATCATCACTAATTTAAAATGAGACACTGGTTGAATGTTTTTCTCCCACCACTCTCAACAGCCCAGATGCAGGTAGACTGAGATTTGTATGTAAGTAGGATTGTGTTTTGTCAATTAAATTAGATGAAGTAAGAGAAGGCTGAAAGGGAGATGAGGAGGAATACAAAGTGGGAAGGGGGATTATGGTAAACTACAAAAGCTAAGCTGGAAAAGGAGAGCTATGAGGGATGGTGCGATAAAATGAAAAGGTGATACGCTTTTCTCAAAAGTGGGTGCTTTCTTCTCAAAGCCTTACCCAACTTTTGTCTTCATTTCTCCTGTCTGGGCTTCTGTTAGCACAACTCTCTTCCAGTCCCAAACCCTTGTTACTTTTCACTATAGCACTGATCACTACCTGACAATCTTGTCTCTCCCCGCACCATTATCAGTCCCCCTGAAGGTAAGGGCTTTTAGTTTTCTGCTGTTGTGTGCCCACAACTTGGTCTGGCTTCTAGCAGTCCTCCCCCACACTATCCACCCTATCTAATCCTGGTCAGTTTACTTTTCAACCACAGGCCTAGGACATGGCCTGTACTCCTGCAACTAAATGCCTTGACTTGGAATGGCATGCATCTAAAAACTGAGTGCCTAACTCTTCAAGTGGAGAGGATCTGGGGAAGCAGAAATCTGGAAAAGTTTAAGTTTCAATGCTTAAGAGGACAAGATTAGGACAGGCTTCTGCCAAATTGTTTTGATGACAGAGACCCAGGCCCTTGGGGTACTACTGCTCACGCCAAAATCCTAAGAAGCCACCCATATAACTTTGTCATAGGAGACCCAGCCCCTTCTTTAGCAGACCAATATCTAAAATTCATGGAACTGCAAGGGGGCAGGGAACACTTAGCAGATGATTTGGTATTATTCCATTTTTTAAAAAATAATTTTAAATTCTGTGAATATATATATTTAGGAATATACATATGCTATATATACTGATTTTACATATATATCATAAAGCAAGTTTTTTAAAAAGGTTTAAAAGGATAGCAAACTTTTACCAAAGTGGAGACACTTTTATATTCTATATATGTTACTGTTTCGCTTTTCATTAGAAAAGCCCTAGTTAAAATGAATATAAACCCCTGCAAAAATCACATAAGTGGCTTCAGAGGTCATTTTCACTTTCCAATAAGCACGTGTTACAGGGCAATCCCCTGACTTGCCCAACATCACACAGCTCATTAACGATGGAGCAGAACTGCCTAGCAGAGCTGAAGCTGTAAAAGAGGATGAAAAGGTAAGCGGCTTACGTGGTTTCCACCAAGATAAGGAAATGCTAGGAGGAAAAATCCAGTATCAAGAGGGCAATCTTCTGAGTAGATGCCCCTCTTCTCTTCTTATAAGCACCTGTGTGTATCTCTGACAACTCCAAACTGGTTGACAGTGTAATCCTTAAACTGAATTCCGAAAGGACAAGAATCTTCCTTCCTTTTCTCCCAGTGCCCAAAATTAGCACCAAGAGAGACTCAAAAATTGCAGGCTAAATGACTAAAACAGGTAAGTACGCTCTCATGCAAAACTGAACAAGGCAGCAAAATTGGGACCTTCAGAGAATTTCCCCTGAAAGGGTAATAACTTTTTTTCCCTCCTCTTTAAGGGCAATTATTAAGTAACTTTTTTTTGGCACATGAGCAGTGCCTATGGCCAGCAGGTGGAGCAGGTATAATAGCTTTCCAAACTTTTGCGAGCCGCATTTGACCATTAAAAAGTAGACTTTCTGAAAGCAGTAAGCCATACGTGGCACAAATGACACTTCTGCCCCCCTAGCAGATTAGTGCAAAATTCCATTTCCTGTCTAGCTCACCTGTGAAGGTAAGGGGTTTGGCACAAGAGAGGTTTGCACGGGAATGACAAAGACCATCTTGAACCCAGTTTCTCTCAGTAAAATATCCGCCTGACTGGGAAGAAGCATAGTGGGCCCTCAGGCTGCCAACAGCTAGAGTTGGCAGGGTCACAGGAGTTATGGAGAGAATCAGGTTAGCAGGAGAGATTTGACCTCCAGCAGGCTTGAAGCTGCAGCCTGCAGCTGTGGGTGGCATGCACAGCTGTAAAATTGCTGGGACAGGAACCACGTGATGCTGGGAACTGAAAGGGCAACCCTATGCTCCATACATCCCCACCTCCACCCCACAGGTGGGGCTACAGAACCAGTCCTGGAAACCTGGAAGCAGAGGCCTGCAAGTTTGTGGGATCTCCAATCCACTTAACCTGGCTGAATAGGGCTTATCTGCCTAGGAGAGCTGAAGCTGTAAAGCTTTTGATGTGCAAAACCAGCAGCTGTAGTAAGTATTACAGTTCCGAAGAAAAGCTTCTCTGAGTAAGGAGTTTCACCAGCTGCCCAGACATCACTAGCAATGAATTATAGTTAAAAGAAATTGCGTACTTCCTAAAGCAAAAAATAAAGACTATAAAATGATCTTACCTGATCTGAATCCTAGGGACACTTTAACTCTCATACATTTTCAGGACAGAAGGTCCTACATTCATGACACAGGCCCTATTTCACATAAATCATTTTTCAAATACAGGTCAAAATAAGTGGCAATATTCAAGTGCTATATATTTCCTCCATAATGACCATTTACCTTGTCACAGACCGAAAAAGCTCTGAACCCTTAAAATAGTTTAGATGGGGTAGAAACCAGGGCTTTCGACATTTTGTTTCTCTATTTACCAGGCTACAGGTAGAAGTTATGAAAGGGTGCAGGCTGAAGCACATTCAGTGGACCTCACTCTAGAAGTATTATGCCAAGTTAAAGCCCTCTCCATAACTCCAGAAGATTCATATATAATGCTGTAAAAAAATAAAGTGGTTAGGTGTTTGGATTAGGCTAAATGACCCTACATCTATTAGTAATGAAAACTCCACTTTAATAGTCTTGCAACTTAAAGAATTGCTTTAAAAAAAACCCAAGGGGTGGTTTCTGAATATTCTCCAATAAAAGGAACGTTTGGTCCTTGGAGAAATGAAGCTGGAGCAGGGAAAATACAGAACTATCCAGGAACATCTTGTAGTAACAGAAAAGGGCTCCAAATGTTGGGTCAGTCAAAAAGACAGCCAACTTGAAGGAGCTACCAACAGCCAAAGCTGAACAATTTGAGCAACAAAATTAATGGTAGCACTGACCCATGGAATAAAAATATCCCTGAGTCTATACTGATACAACTGAATGAAATGGGAAGAG
This sequence comes from Mormoops blainvillei, assembly GCA_004026545.1. Taxonomy (NCBI): domain Eukaryota; kingdom Metazoa; phylum Chordata; class Mammalia; order Chiroptera; family Mormoopidae; genus Mormoops; species Mormoops blainvillei. Next base: position 367,637 of record PVJD01000242.1, read on the forward strand.
GGCACAGCTTCTTACAAAATTCTAATTATATGAATATAGAAGGAATAATAGTGAATTAACATTTGGCAAATGCCACTTACTACAAGTAGTAACAACCCAAAGATGTCAAAATAGTGAACCAAAGATTGATAAGGTATATCCCTCCATGAGTTACTCATTAATCACAAAGGGAAAAACCAATAGCTTTACAGCGGAGAGACCCAGCAGTCACTACTGTAACCAGTGACCAAAGTTAACATCACCAGTAAGAAGACATGGACATCACGTATCCTGATACAATGCACTGAGAAGAGCATGTGACTTTTGGGCAGTCTTCCCAAAAAATAACCTCAATCTAATGAGAAAATACCAGACAAACCCGAGGGGCAATCCATAAAAAAAACTGGCTAGTACGTTCTAAAAATGTTAAAATCATAAAAGGGGAATATTAAAGAACTCACAGGCCAGATCCTTGAGACAACTAAATGCACGTGGGATCTTGGGTTGGATGCTAAGCCAGAATAAAAGACATTCCTTGGACAACTGGCACAATCCAAATAAAATCTGTAGATTAGTTAATAGTACTGTTTTTGATAATTGTACTATGGTTATATAAAAGTTAACATTTGGAGGAAGCTGAGTGAATGGTTATGAGAAAGTTTCCATATTCTTTTTGCAAAATCTAAAATTATTCCAAAATAAATTTTAAAAAATAGCTTTGGCCAGATAACTCAGTTGGTTAGTGTCACCCCAATACGCCAAGGTTGCAGGTTCGATCCCTGGTCAAGGCACATTCAAGAATCAACCAACAAATGCATAAACGGTGAAACAACAAATCAATGTTTCTTTCTCTCTTCCTTCCTCTCTAAAATCAATAAAATTTTTAAAAATTAAGAGATTTCAAAAAATGGAACATAAGTTGGGGAGAAGATAGCCAATCAAATGTAACTAAGATGAAACTGAGTGAATGTATGATATGTTTTGTGTATATTAAAGGTTAAAAATGCTTTGAATTGACACAGATCAAATACAGTGAGATTATTCAATTTTCCCTCATCTTACACGAAGTAAACAAGCATGGCTATTCAAAGTTTTACATTCACAAATGATAACAGAACAAACCACTGAGGACAAATAGTCAAAAGTCAACAATTTCCACTGGTAAAAACTGTCAGCAAATAAGAGAACTAATTTAACTGAGTTTTTTGGGTCTTCGCCAAACCAACTTTTGGGCCAAACTCTAAGAGTGAACAACATAGTCTAATTTTTTATACTACCGAAAATGCCAATATGGTTTTGGGGATTTTTTCAAATACACAATCCAACATCCTGACACTAACCCTCCCTCTCCCCACTCCCAACCCAAACACTCAGGAAGAGCTGGGTAATAAGCAGCTCTGTTAGGGGCTCCAAAATCCTTTCAGTTTGCACCCAAAGCCATACCAGTATTTTTCCATGTGACGTGAAAAGAAAGACTGGGAAGCACTGGCTTAAACTAAACTAACATTTTAAATTGCAAAAAAGTATTCTGAATGATCTTACAACCAACCTGAATGCAGGATAGGAAAATCTAGATTAAAACTGCTTTTGTATTTTTCTCAAGATTTTCTCCTTTTTGAAGGTGAAATACAGCCCATGGGAGTCCCCCCCTAACAGTCACAAAAATAAGAGCTAAAATTGAAAATACTTTTACATTTCTAATTTGGAGACTGGGCATCTTCAAACTGATGAAAGCACAAATGACTCCCCAGTTTCGGGAAAGCTATTTCAAAAAACTTGGAAAGTTAGAATATGTAAGTATATTGTACTGTGCCTCAGACATGCAGAGAAAAGTTCTCAATGTCAAGTGTCAACTATAATGATAATTACAAACCAGCAGTTAATTTTATCACACCCCTGATTTAGTACCCTGGGCTGTGTACACTAGGATAAATAAGTCATCTGAAGGCAAAACACTATCCAACACTATTAAACCCATTTTCAGAACCCTTTCCTATTACAGAAGTTTCACATATTTAACTCCCTAACACAGGGATATTTAAGGACTAAAAATCTTTAAGGCAGAGAAGCCCCTAACCTTAGAAAATGAACAGGGAGGGGTAAATCAAATACCATTATGATTATGTGGTTCACAAAGACGCAAACCCACTGGAATTTCTTATTCTTGGACCCGCATCCATGTGGAATTCTGTTTAAATAACCTGTATTTCAGATTAAACACTTACATCCTTGATACCGGGCTAACTCTACTTCTCACACGATTATCTGGCCAGGTGTCAACAGGGTAAGCGCAGTGACTGGCATCTAAGAAGCACTCACAATCAAATATTTATTGAATGATTTAGCAGTGGATCTACCTTCTCTGGGAATTATGCAGAAATAAAGCATTATAAATTTTGGCCCACTTTGTTTTGCAGAGGTCATGGTTATTTAGCCCTGGGCACAAAAGCAAACCTGAACTATATTTCATCTCAGCAGACTTTCTTAAAATAGTTGCCATTTCATTTCTTAAAACTCCTTACACTCCAAATCTTTCATAAAATATACCAGACTCAAATAATACTAATAAATGGTACTAAAAGTGATGCTCAACAGGATCTCACGTTTATTGAGAAGTGATTAATGGTAAAAAGAAAGGCAATGCCCTTTCCTCATTGGCTGAACAAGAAACTGAAGAAACATTCACTACACGTTTTACAATATTTTTCTCTTCCAAAATGCATTTCTGTAAACAAGTTTTTACCACTGTTCTTAGTTGTGAAATAAAATTAATCCTGACTTAATCAGTATAATGTACAAGAACAGAACATTTCTTAGGACTCCTAGTACTTTACTTTGAGTAACAAAGGGTCAGAGAAAATGAACCACCCTTAAAGACACAACCTTGGATAACACTGTTAAATTCTCCAAGGCAAAAATTCTTCATAAAAATGTTCTTCCAGTTTGGAAGGGAAAAACCAAATTCCCACTTTCTGGGTTGGAGACCCATACCTTTGAAACTCAGGTGTTCTCCAAGTGCAAATGTCAAAATGGGGGGAGGAAAGGGTTTAAAAATTAGAGAAAACTGTATGCACTTACGGACTTTAAAATCCGAAAAACATAGTAAAAAGACAAAAAAACCAAAGCATTATGCTCTGAAATCACAACCAAAGCCAAAATAAAAGGGACATTTTTCACCTAAACTACCTAGAGGGATTTTTTTAGTTTTTTCTTTTTCTTTTTTTTTCATTTTCCAGTTAAGTCCTATGTCTTTTGTGAAATTCCAATACTTAAACTGCAAGTCTGCAATGGTCTCTGAAGTCAATGAAATTAAGAAAAAAGTCCTAATTCTCTTGAAGGTCATTTTTTTCCTCTTAGGATACGCAGATGCAACCGTTGCTGTGGTCTGTGCAGAACTGCCTTCTATTTTCCACGACCTTGACGTTCCTAAAGGTTAAAAATAAATTGAAAAGGTTAGTTAAAACTTATCTGAATATGCTTAAGAATTAAAACTTCACAGAATAACTCAATAAAAATTTATACTTGTGCTAGATAGACTATTCCCCACCAATAAAAATCAACTTTTACTTCTTTCCCCCAAAATATGAACCTAAAAGAAGCAGTATATATAAGTATAGTATAGTATACTAAAGACCAAACAATTCTAAAGTGATCCCATTCTAGTCCCAGAGCCTGAGACACATTTATAAGCCTCAATTTCCTTTCTTTGTAAAGTGAGGATACATCTCTCTCAAAGAGCTATGGGGGACTTAATGAGCTGACATACAGAAAGCTCTCAGTCCACAGCATACATGAAAATTATCCTCTTCCCCTAGGGTGACTGTAAAATCCACTTAGGGATGGACTGTGAAGTGACTGCCAATACTGAAGTTTTCCCTGAAATAAATCTAAATGCTCATTTTTTAAAAAAGATTTACTTATTTTTAGAGAGAAGAGAGGAAGAGAGGGAGAGAAACATCAATGTGTGAGAGAAACATCAAATCACTGCTTCTCGCACGCCAACTGGGGACCGAGCCTGCAACTCACACATGTGCCCTTACTGGGAACCAAACCAGCAACCTTTCCACTCACAGGCTGGCACTCAATCCACTGAGACAAACCAGCCAGGGAAAAATGCTCATTTCTTATTAAGAATCATTCTTTATAAGCCTTTCATAAATCTAAACTGCCTTCCATGTCACACACTACCCATGTATTGAAATTTTTTAAAATATAACTCAATGCACATGCCTTTTAAAAGCAAAAGCCTTAACTGGTTAGGAGCACAGGCCTGAACTTACACTTGACTCATCAATCTAACTTGGGTAGAGTTACTGGCTCCCTTTACACTATGCTAACTATGGTTCTAAAGTTAAATGTGATTCCTACTAAAAAGAACAGCAACTAGCACTTATGGGTTTCCATGTTCTAGGCGCTGTAAATAATAATGATCTTTGTAACACCCCACACAAAGACTATGTTATTTCTGCTTCAGAGGTAAGAAAACAAAAGTTCAGAAAATGATACTTACCCAAGGTTACTGAACTACGAAATAATTCTCAAACCTAGGGCTAAATGGCTTTTTCTCCACCATGTTATTACAAATATTTATGTTAACGTCAATGTCAACAAAGTTAAGTGAGGCTTTGTGATGAACTGACTCCCCTAAAACAAAACTGCTCCATGGATACAAAAAACAGTAAAAGCCCTGGCTGGTGTGGCTCAGTGGATTAAGCACCATCCTGTGAACCAAAACGTAGCTGGTTCGATTCCCAGTCAGGGCACACGCCTGGGGTGTGGGCCAGGTCCCCAGCTGAGGGCATGTGAGAGGCAACCAATCAACATATCTCTCGCACACTGATGTTTCTCTCCCTCTCCTTCTCCCTCCCCACCCCCCCAAAAGCAAATAAATAAAATCTTTTTTAAAAAACAGTAAATTATTCAGAAAGAGCAGCTCTCTTTTTGTGATGTCCTACTTCAAAGGGATAAACTCATCAACATATCACATTCTGGAATGTTGTTTTTTAAATAAATCATTTTGAAATTTCAAATTTAATAAAATATTTTGAATAACTCACCCATATACTATCTCTGGAAATCAACCTCAATTCAAGAATAAGGAAAAAAGTTCAACCATACATAAGAGACCTCAAAAAACATTTTTTAAAAGATTTTTTAAATCTTTATTTTTAGAGAGGGGAAGGAAGTGAGGGAAACGCCAATGTGTAGTTGTGTCTCGCATGTCTCCTACTGGGCTTTCAATGTCCTTCCAAACCTGCATCCATAACTGAAAATTAAATTGCATTGTCTTGTTCCATATAAAATTAGTCCCAACTTGATCAAAAGCCTCTATATATATATTTGTTAGATAGAGAGAAAGGGAGAAGGAAAGGGACAGAAACATCAATGTGTGGTTGCCTCTTGCGTGCCCCCTACTGGGGAACTGGCCTGCAACCCAGGCATGTGCCCTGACTGGGGAACTGAACCAGCAACCCTTTGTTTCACAGGTCAACGCTCAATCCACTGAGCTACATCAGCCAGGGCTCAAAAGCTTCTTGAAAGCAAAGAACAGGTCTTCAACTAACCTCATTCACAAACTGCTTATGAGATTAGCAATGAAAAATAGGCTACCATCAACTTTTAAATAAAATTCTGGTTCTAATCACACACAAAAAATTGCATTAGGTGATGCATGTTAACTAAACGTTGTGGTATAATCATTTCTCTCTCTCTCTCTCTATATATCAAATCATTATGTTTTATACTTTAAAAAAAAAATTTATTTATTTCTTTTTAGAGAGAGGGGAAGGGAAGAAAGAGAGGGAGAGAAACATCGATGTGCGGTTGCCTTTCATAGGCCCCCAACTGAGGCATGTGCCCTGACTGGGAATCGAACCAGCGACCCTTTGGTTTGCAGACCAGCACTCAATCCACTGAGCCACATCAGCCAGGGCTGTTGTATATCTTGTATATTGTTGTATATTTATGTTGTATATAACTAATACAATGTTATGTATGTCAATAATATTTCAATAAAACTGGAAAAAACAGTTTGCCTATTATCTCTTATTTTAATGTAACATAACCTCAGGAGTACAAATAAATTTATGTGCTCCAAATTGTATAGATTTAAAAAAGAAAACCTAGACTTTGCCAAATCTGTTTCTGCCTAAGAAACATGCTTGTTATTTTAAGTTCATCAGCAAGCTTAACAGCAGCCACTGAGAATATTAAGTCAGAAATTCAGAAGAGTACTGTGTAATCACACATAATGCATCAACTCATTTTTAAACAAAAATTTGTTCCTCTTTATGTGCTACCAAGTCCACAACTACCTGTGTTCAATTTTGCCTCAAACATAACATGAAACTATTTCTGAATTTCAACTATACAACAATACCAAAAGGCAAGTACAATCTGTGCCCTAATATAAACTTGTATGCCAAAGGTTTATTTTTAAATTATGCAAATTACATACAAACAAATGGCATTAGTCACCTTAATCTCTTGCTCAACATCAAGAAAACAACACATTGGTACAATTCAGCAAGCTGACTAAATTGCTTTTCAAACCCTACATATACTATATATTCTCCTATACATAAGTACTTTTCACTCAAAGAAAGCACACTTCATGGCTTCTCTCTGACATATCCAAATTGCCAGCACAGCTGTTCTTACACTTTCAAGCCACTATTAAGTAAAGTAAGGGTGACCTGAACACAAGCACTGGGATACCATTACAGCTGACTGTCTTCATCTTTTTTCTTTCTTTTTTTTACTTTATTTTCCTATTACAGTCACCATTCAATGTAATTTTGTATTAGTTTTGGGTTACATACTTTACAAAGTGCCCCCCCATACCAATTATTTCCAGTACCCACCTGGCACCATATAGTTATTCCCTATGCTGTGACTATTTTGTAACTACCAATCTGTATTTCTTAATCCCTCTACCTTTTTCACCCAGTCCCCCAAGCTCTTAGCCCCTCTGGCAACCATCAGTCTGTTCAATTTTGGTTTTCTTTTATTTTGTTCTTTAGATTCCACATATAAGTGAACATCATATGGTATTTGTCTTTCTCTGACTGACTTACTTCACTTAGCATACATAATACCCTCTGGGATTATCCATGCTGCCCACAGTCAATCTTATAGCCAAGCCAGCTAATAAGTGGATAAAGTGTGTGTGTTGAGTATTAGCATACACAGCCTGCATACTCTGCACAAAGGGATGATTCACATGCCCTCCAGGATGGAGTGGGACTGCATGAGATTTCATGACGCTACTCAGAAGAGTGGCACGCAATCTGAAACATGGATTTTTGTTTCTGGAATTTTCCATTTAATATTTTTGGACTGTAGCTGGTCGTGGATAACTGAAACTGTGGAAAACAAAACCACAAGCTAACGGGGAGACTGCTGTACAGTTTTGATGTATACACAAAATAAGCTTATTTAGAAGTAGTAACGGTAACATTCATCTCAGAAATTACAAAGATACTTAAGTATTCACATACTATCATACTATCTTGAAAGTAAAATTTAGCACCAATTAAAAAAACTAAATGATTCACAAAATTTTAAATATTAGATGAGGTTTATAAACATTATTTTCATTCAAAAAATATACATTGGACACAGGAATCAGTAGGACCAGCTTGAAGGGCCTCCCACTGCCCAAATCTGTGACAATTTGAGCATTTATATAACCTTAACGATAAGTATGCAACTATCATAGTAATATATGAAATAGGTAAGAATTAGCAATGGATGCTAAAACTAAAGGGGAAAAATGTGATGAGGAACAAGGCATTCATATGGCCTCAAACTGTTTTCCTATATTTAAAAAATAGCTTCGCAGTGAAGAACCTGGTGAAACCCTTAACCAAGTGATCAAAATTAACATTATCGATAATGGCATAAACATATCTTAAACCTCCCTAGTGTGATGCACTGAAGGCAAGTTACTTAATGTGTAGTATTCCTGCCAGAGAAGCATATTCTGAATATACCAAGTAAGAAAACCTTAGACAAACTGAAGGACATTCTACAAAAATAGATAGCATATACTCGTCAGAAGTGTCAATGTGAAAAACAAAAGAGGGCAGGATGTGGGTATGTGTTTAAGCAGTGCAAATTAAGAAACTAAAAAGACATGAAAACTATAAGATCCTGTACTGGAACCTGGACCACAAAAATAACCTAACAAAAACATTAAGTCTACTGGTAAAATATGAGTAAGATCTACTGGTTAGATAATAGTATTGTGTCAGTGCTGAATGTCCTGAGTTTAATAACTGTACTACGGTTATTAAGTGCCATATTCTTAGAAACAACACAGCAAAATATTTAGGAGAAAAGGGTGTGGTGTCTGGAATTTACCCTCCAATGGTTCCCCCAAAAATTACACATCTCCAAAAAGCAAACATGCAAAACATTACTTTAGTAAATCTGGATGAAAACTATATGGGAGTTCTTTGTACTAGTCTTAAAATTTCTAAGTTTAAAATTATTTCAAAATAAAAAGTTAATAAAATGGGGATATAACAGTTTTCAATTAATTCTTCTGCAAAAAGTGGCTGCATTAAAAAGTTATCTTCAAAAAAAAGTTATCGGTCCCGGCCAGGCAGCTCAGTTGGTTAAGAGCGTTGTCCTCATATGCCAAGGTTGAGAGTTCGATCCCTGGTCAGGACAAATACAAGAATCAACCAATGAATGCACAGATAAGTGGAACAACAAATCGATACCAGTGTTTCTCTTTCTCCCTACCCCTTCCTCACTCTCTAAAAATCAATAAAAAATTTTAAGACATAAAAAGAGTTAATTCATAAAGCCTTAAAATGTACTGTATCCTCAGATCTACACTAGAAGTCATAAAACACAGGGATATTTGAACAAAAAAATTAAAGTGCCTAGTAATTATTTTTTACGGTCTTTTAGAATGAGAGGAGATTCGAACACGAGGATCATTATTTTTAACTACTTTTGGACGTTAAAACTTTGTAGGTTTCTATGAAAGACTTCCCTTATAGCAGATTTTCTTTCACAAAATTCCTGTTACCACTGGGAACAATTCTACTAAATATGTTGACAATTTATGGTCAAAGGGCTTCACCTATAGATCAGCTATATTTATTGACATTTCTAATCAACCAGTCCTACCCTGGTAATATTTAATAAACAAAATGCGGGAGGGTGAGGGGAAGGGGAGAGGGGATAAGAATGATGGCAGATATACAGTAAAGGGAAAAGAGCAAAACAATACATATAAGCAAACTTGGATCATCAATGGGTCCAAGTCCCAGCCAGAACTGCCATAAGCACAACATAATTTGTGTCTGTCAGACACTCCAGCTTTTATACATGAAGATGATACTGACTCATCATCATAGTAGGGGAAGTAGTGTGGCAAGCTGGTTTCCCCCACAGTGTTGTCATGTGGAACCTGCCTACCACTTTAGCTAGTACTCCTAGAGCCATGTGCAAGGCAGCTACAGTGAGATCCACAGTAGGAACAGACCACAGTAACCAGAGTATCCAGGTTAAACTCCTACCACAAACTGGCTGCTCACAGGTGCAAAGAGATAAGCATAAGATCTTCAAGCACAAATAGGAAAATTTTAAGTCCTAGTTAACAAAAAACAGCCCAAATGCTAAAAAAGAAGGGACAATGTGTATGTTCCTAGGGCTTGAGGATGCTGTGTTGACGGTAAACAAGGAGGGGGAAATAGCAGAGCAAGATTTTACTGAATTCACACCCCATTCTAAAATTTCTAGTAGGACACTCATCCTGATCTTGAAATCAACCCACAACCTCAAAAAGAAAAATAAAAACCAAAAGCACCAAAACAAATAAAAACAGTAAAGAGATTCAAACAATCCTAAGAAATAAAGATGAATTTAAAGATAAAAGAAACTATAAATGGGGAAGAAGTTTCTATCCCTCAGTACCTGGTCCTTAGAGGTTAATACCCATACTGTCCACCCACCCACCCCACCTCCCCATTTTATATCTGTAATTATAAAATACAAAATTTCTGTCTCCAGAGAAAATACCCTAAAAGCCACAAGGTGGCAATGCTACTCAAAAGTCTGCACATTTGAAATCTCTTCCTGTCATACAGAGTTGACCCTTGAACACAGGGGGTTAGGGGAACCAACCCCTGGCACCATGTAGTCAGTTGAAAATGAATGTATAACTTTTTTTCATATAATTACAGCTTCATTTTTTTTATTGACTTGAGAGAGAGAATGATACATCAATTTGTTATTCCATTTATTCATACATTTATTGGTTCCTTCTTTTATGTGCCCTGGCTAGTGATCAAACCCACAACTTGGCATATTCAATGTATAACTTTTGACTCCCCTAAAGCTTTACAGACTAAAAAGTCAACACATTTTTTATGTTGTATGTATTTATTTTTCCTCTGTTTAGTTTAATACCCTTTCTCATTTCTACTACCATTCCTCTTCCCTCCACTTTTAAGTGGGCCATAAAACACAACTGAGGCATATATATTTATTTTTGGGGTATTTTATTAACTTTAAAATCTGCTGTTTATCCCCTCACCCTCAAATTAAATTTACTTATATGGCCCTCAACTAATTTTTCCAATGTCTTCACGGACCTTGATAGAAAAGAACACAAATTTCAGTACACCTGGCTAAAAAAGGAGAATAAGATAGGCTAACATGAAAAAATGTTTATTAAAATCACTTTCATTGCTTTATTTGCTTTACATGGCTTATGGAATCAATATTTATAGTTTCTGATGCTGTAAACAAAAGTTAAATGAGTCAAATGGCAGAACAGCTTAGTTATATATAATATTCCATGAAGGAACAAAAATATTTTCCATCAGTTCTTCAATTTAAGCAGGGCTATAATAGTTTATTTAAAATATCTTCTTTCTTCTCACCCCCCTTTTGAATTTTCCTAGATACAAAAAATGGACAGCTAGTTACAATGAAGTTCTGGGAACTGAAGTAGGTACACTGAGATGAAGTAAATGCATTAACTAATAATAACCTTTCCTACTATCAAATTCTTTTCCAAAACTGTTAATTAGTAGCTGAACTCCTATATACATTACAACTAAAAGGGTCAGAAGTAAAAAGCCTAGATAATCCACTATTTTCAGTACCCGAATAATAAATCTGACTAGTAACAGAACAAAGGATAAGATAGATACATAGCCCTGACCAGTGTGTCTCACTTGGTTGGGCGTCTTCCCACAAATCAAAAGGTCACTAATTCAACTCCCAGTCAGGGCACATGCCTGGGTTGTGGGTTCAGTCCCCAGGTGGAGGCAACCGATCGATGTTTCTCACACCAATGTTTCTCTCCCTCTCTTTCTCCTCCTCTTCCCCTCTCTCTAAAAATAAATAAAATCTTTTTAAAAAAGTAGTAACATTTCTCAGCTTAATTAAAAGTAAATTAAAAAATACTAGTTTCAAACCAAATAAAATGGTTTCACGGATTTGACTATTCTCTGAATCACTCCTTGGCTCTCCAGTAAGAACTACATTTAAACTAAAACTAATTTCATTATAAAACCAATTTCTCAAAACACTTCAGAATAAAATTGAATATGGTTTTTAATAGCTTGTCAAATACCCCCTACTCCCGGCATGAACATTCTGCATTTGTGCCCTGTTAAGTTTGTTCTAAAGGGTTGAACCCAAAAATAGAAAACCAGGAGCCAAAAGTTATTGAAGAATTTGATGATCAATTACATACATAATCTAGGTGTTCTCACACTTTAAATACAAGTGAATCACCTACAGAGCTAAGAGGATGCAGATTCCAAGGCTTCACCTCCAAAGATGCTCACTCAATAAGTGAGAGAGGATAAGAATCTGCAGTAAATAAGTACTCCCAGATGATAACTTGTACAAACTGAGTAAGTTCTCTTCAGTCACTTCTAATCGTGTAAGAAATGCCTAGGGAACTTACTAAATAAAGTTTCTAGTTTTGTAAGTCTGGGAGCAGAGCCTAGTTATCAGTGTTTTTATAAATATCTTTCAGATGACTCAAAGTTTGTTTTAAACCGTTACCACTTTTTGAAGTATATACTCTGAAGCGCTCCACCCTGTTCCCCTCCTTATCCCTTCTGTAGGCTTAAGGACTACAAGTAACATGTCATAAATGACTGAATTACCCAAGAACTTGTCTGGGTTCCAGTTCTAGCTCTGCCACTAAAGTGAGATTATCTTGCAGTTGGTGTAAAAAAATGAGAGTGGGGTAGCCTAAATCCTTCCGGCTCAATTTTATAACATTATCCGGAACCCTTTGAGTTCCTCCTTACTCCTGCTGCCTTAACAGCAACTTTCACAAGGTCAGGTAGAGTATATCCAATTCACTCCATTTTGATGCTCATGATGAGCAACTTGGATTAAACCTAAGCGTTCAATTAATTATGCTCTCTTCATAGATCCACAAATAGGTGACTGGCTACTGGCACCAGCAGGTAACAGAATATCTGCTAACTATTGTAAATGATAAAAGTGAAGATGCAGCAAAGTTTAAGGACAAAAAAAGCTTTGAGGCAAAACAAATTCCAGCTCTTCTACAACCTGTCTCGAGAAAGTTATTCCTTTTTGAATTAATTTTCCTTTATATTATATTCCTTTTTGAATAATCCTAACCTGCTGTTCATACCACAGTCCTTATTCCTCAGTTCCCTACCTGTAAAATGAAAATAATCTTAACTATTCTACACAATTATGGTGAGGGATTAAAGATAAGAAAACTGCCTAATATACAGATGTCCAAAAATGACTAAATATGGGTTAACACCTGAATAGGAGAAAAAGCAGGATAAGCTATCTACAGAATATAATAACTGTATAAACTACTTGTGTAAGTAAAGAAGAAAAATGCCAAAATGAGTAGGGAAATTATGGGTGATTTTTATTCCATTTTCTATACTTTTTATAATTTGGTTACATTTTATAATGAAAAACCAATGCAAACACAAAATTTGAAAATATGAAATTTAGAGTGCAAATAAATTTACATGCAACACTTTAAAAGTTTTATGTGCTATCCATACCAATTACCAAAAAAGTTCACACGAAGCCAAAAGCTTATGTTAAGTCCCTTTTCTAAATAGCTTCATGATTACACAAGTGTTATAGCCAAATGTTTAACTCTGACATATGTAGAAGAGTACTAATTACCTCATAAGAACCACCAGATACTACAATAGCAATTAAATGCGAGTTATAAAGAGCATCTGCCTGCCTCTTCCCTTTCCCCTCCATATCCAATAGTTCAAACTTGAGATTTAGTCATTTTCTTCATCTTTCAACTATCTTTTCCTATCCATATTTCAGGTCCAACTCAAACTTAAATCATCTTCCATAAAACGTTTTGATTCCATACTAACTGGTCTCACTATTCTTCCTCTGAACTTGGGTCTCATACTGTAAAACCAGCACTTCCATAACCACTGTCCTATAGTGTTTCATTTATGCTATCATCTCATAACTTGGTATCTTCTCCTTATGGCTAACTGGACTTAAATCAGTTTAATGAAGAATTGTTTATTCGGTAAGGAACAAAAACCATCAGAGTACTATTTATTAAGCTAATTGTTATAACTAGAAGAATTTGATCCAGGGGAGGTAGCAGCAACATGCAAATTTAAACTGTATTACCTGCTTCTGTGGAGAAAGGCAGAAGAAATAATCTGAGCTAACTACCACACTCAAGAGCCTTTCTCCTTGCTCACTTAAAGACCTGCAGGATTCAAAGGTAAGAGATCATTTCTGTTCGTCTTAATTCACGGAATAGCTTTCTCTCCTCTATGTGAGACTCCTAAGCAGCTACAGGTTGAGTCCCTTGTCATATGTCCCCTACACTAGGGCGGTCAAAGCCAATGCTATGGGGTCCCCACCTCCTGTAAGACGTGCATCTTCCTCACCCTTCTCCGTCCAGACTATGTGAACCAACTCACCTACATGAGATGCTGAAGCTGCAGAATCTCTACATTTCTTCAATTTCAAAACAGATTTCCCACCCCTATTTTCATCCACCACTCCTCTATTTTAAAAACTTTACATCATCCAGTAAGTACACCAAATTATGCTTCATAGGGAGATGCTTGGGGGATGGATCTTCCGGGGGAAAGGAGGCTAAGCATATAAAGTCAATCATTTATTGGGTTCTGAGTAAGGTTTTTTTGGGTGGTGTAGGGAGAGGGGGAATTCCACTGCTAAAGACTGTTACAGGACTAATCTTTACTTCTGGCATGTAAGCAGAATGGTTTTATATCTGAGTAATTCTTGGTTTAAACTATTCGTAGTAGATACTAAATGATTCTAGAGTTGCTAACTAATCCTTGTCTCAAAATACTTAAGTGTGGAAAAACAACAATGCCCCGGATCAATCCTTAACTGTATCAAAAACACAATACGGCTATTTTTAATATCTGATTTTATTTCAGACACTTTTTATATGGTCTAATTTACCAAAATAACCCATATTAACTAAATAAAAGCGGGTCTTCACTAAATCTCTTTAAAGCTTGGAATGGTACAGACAGCCTGAAAGACTATGGGTAGGGAGAGGTTGGAACAATAATAGAAACAAGTGCAGAGGCTATTAAGTGATGAGTGGAGACTAAAATCTTCAAACACCTAAAAACAAAGCAGTCTCATGTTACTTTTATTAAACAGACAGTACTAGCATTTGCCATCATCATCTGCTATCTCCCCAGTTTGAATAAATTGATTATACCCTCCCACACTGCTTGAAATTCTATTCGAGATATAACCTTTTCCTTATTCTTTTGTTGTTGTTGTTTTATTTTTGGTTTTTTAAAAAAAGATTTTATTTATTTATTTTTAGAGAGAGGGGAAGGGAGGGAGAAAGGGGGAAACATCAATGTGTGGTTGCCTCTTACGCGCCCCCTGGCGACCTGGCCTGCAACCCAGGCATGTGCCCTGACTGGGGAATCGAACTGGTGACCCTTTGGTTCACAGGTCGGCACTCAATCCACTGAGCCACGCCAGCCAGGGATTATTCTGGGGTTTTTAAAAATTGAATTTATTGAGGTGACACTGGTTAATAAAATTTTGTTTCAGGTATACAATTCTATAATACATCATCTGTATATTGCATTGTGTTCACCACCCCAAGTCATATCTCCTTCTATCACCATTTATCCCCTCTTTACCCTCTTCTACCTCTTATTCTCTTTCTAAAACTCAGACTACTCATCTCAATCTCTTCCACTTGCTGCCTCTTTAAGCTTCCTTTACATTCTGTGATTTCTGGGAGCTCTTTCTTTGGCTCTCTTCTCTCACTGCACGTTGGCTCTAGAACCACACTGCAGAAGTAGAAACATCAGCTCTGCTAGCTTAGTTTGTGTGACTCTGCAAAGTTATTTACTCTTTTCTGTGCTTCAGTGTCTTCATCTGTAAAGCTGAGATAGCTGCATCTACTAAGCCATGATATGAGAAGTAAATGGAAACTTACATTATGTAAAGTATTAGACAGCTATATGCTAAAAGACGTACAATAATTGTACACAAAAATGTTCAATAGTTACAGCCATTATTTTTATTACCAATATTCTTGAATAATCTTAAACTTTCCCATGCCTTTACCTATATGCTGAGGGCCGAAAGCTCCCTAACC
The DNA here is from genome assembly GCA_004026545.1 of Mormoops blainvillei. Lineage (NCBI taxonomy): Eukaryota > Metazoa > Chordata > Mammalia > Chiroptera > Mormoopidae > Mormoops > Mormoops blainvillei. The sequence continues at coordinate 383,247 of PVJD01000242.1, forward strand.
TCTATCAATAATATTTCCTGAGCTCCAGATCCTATTATCATCACAGTGCCCTGCAGGCACCTCGACAACTATTTCCAAAAGCCAACAAATCTCCAACCCTCATCTGTGGGCTCATCCCATGTTATTTAATTTTTTTAAAAATAAGATATGGAAAATACATCTACCACATTCTTGGAAACAAACTTCCCCATCTTCATTATCTTGGTTCAAGCCCTCACTGTCTTTTTTCTCCCAGACTATTGTAAAAGCATCTCATTTGATCTTTGGTTAACTTACACCTCTCTTCACTTAATAGATAAGCTTAGGTAAGTTGCTAACCTGAGTTTCCCTTCCCCTATCTGTATATGGGATACTGTCTTCCAGTACTGGTGTGTGAGGATTGAAGACTGCAAAAGCACCTAACAAAGTCAATGCCGAGTATTTCAACCTTCCTACCCTCCAGACTGCAACTCCACATTAACTACCTTCCCTCTACAATCCAATCAAAACAAAAATACAGGATAAAATCCAAAGTCCTTTTTATACTGGGCCCCACCAACCTGGTTCAGCTTTAGGATTTACCATTCTTTTCCACATTACACTTCTCATTATTCTGAAAACATAACCTAAGCATTCACAAGACCATGTTTTTGAACATGCTGCCTCCTCTTCCTAGAATCCCCTTCTCACTTTTCTATCTGGTAAACTCCATATATCACACAGTGGTCCATGCCTTTGGGGCTAGGTAGTCTCTGGCACTTCAGGTGCAGTTCCAACACATTTCTTTCTTTTTTTTTTTTTTCTTTTTAAAGACAAAAGTGAGCCCTGGTTGGTGTGGCTCAGTGGATTTAGCACCGGCCTGCAAACCAAAGTGTCGCCAGTTCAATTCCCAGTCAGGGCACATGCCTGGGTTGCGGGCCAGGTCCCCAGTAGGGGGCACGTGAGAGGTAACCACACAGTGATGTTTCTTTCCCTTTCTCTCTCCCTCCCTTCCACTCTGTCTAAAAATAAATAAAATCTTTTAAAAAAGTGACAAAAGTGAAAAAACAAAGATGTGTCAGAACTTCACTGCTTCATAAACGATGTGTGCAACTTCTTTGCTAAGCCAGGTGCTTTGAAATTTCCTTAAATTTTCATGTTTCTCAAAACGTATCAGAACTACGGACATGACACATTTCAGTTTAATCTGCATCAATATTTTCTCCAGCACTGTAAGTCTAGACAATCAACGAAAATCAAGTCCTGATTTGTATACAGCATTTGCCAATCTCCATGGTGTGAATAACATGGCTAGTTTCAAATACTAATGTATTACTGATTGTGGGGTTGAAAAAAGATGTGCAACAGCAGTTTTATATATTGTATTGAATGCCATAGATATAAAGTACCTCAAGAGTGATGTATTTGAGTATTTATTATGGTTTAATGATAATAATAATGGTATTTTAAGCTTATGTAGTTTAATTGTAATTTATATTGCAAATAGCTTATAATTTAATACCTTTTAATACAATGTATTTAATGTTAAATTTATGTAATTTGTTTTATAATGACCATGTTTAACAACGAGCTTACTAATATTTTTTAAATTATTATTTTTTAATTGATTCCAGAGAGAGAGAGGAAAGGAGGGAGAAAGGGAGAGAAGCATTGATATGAGACAGAAACATGAGTTGCCTCTTGCATGCACCCCAGCTGAGGGTCAAACCCGCAACCCAGGTATGTGCCCTGACTGGGAACTGAACCCACGACCTTTTGGTTTGCGGGACAATGTCTAACCAACTGAGCCACACTGGCCAAGGCAAAGAGAAACATTAATGTGAGAGAGAAACCGGCTGCCTCCCGTACATGGCTCAACCAGGGATCAAACCTGCAACCTAGGCATATGCCCTGACCGGGGATGGAACCCAAAACCTTTTTGGTGTCCGGGATGACGTTCCAACCAAGCCTAAAATTCTTAGAAGCTAAACAGCTGGCCCACAATTAGCCAGCTTCAGCACATGATCAGACTTCCACTGAAATACCAACTCCCCCACTTATTAGCTATGAGACCTTATATAAATAACTCTTCCAGTATGCTTCCTCATCTGAAATATGAGAATGATATATTAGACGAGATAGCTAAACTTTAATGTGCACTATGTGCCAAGCACTTATTACATGCCAAGCACCGTGCTATCATTTGAATGATTACTCATTCTATTTGACATGGTTCAAATGTTATTTCTTCCACAAAGCCTTTCTTAATTTCCCCAAATTTATCACTCTTCTCCAGAAAGCCAAAACATTTCTTAATTCTCTATTACAGTTCTTATCTCATATTTTATTCAGTCCATTGTCATCCTAACAACACTGTCTGGTCCCAAGGCAAAGATGGTGCCTTACTTGTTCTAACCCAGCAATTAACAAAAACACTTGTTGAAAGATGGATACCAAAAAAGGACATGATTCAGAAAGATCCAAATTCAGTGTCACCTATTTTCTAGACCTCCTTTAAGGAGGTTGAAGGCATTTTATCAGTCACAAAGCAAGGAAAATGATGAGTAATACAAAGAGAATTTCCTCAACTTTTTTGGCAGAGAGAAGCAAATTTATCTGCAAGACAGAAGTAGACATAGACAGCCCTAGAATTTTACAAAAAGTTCGGGTTTGTCATCCCCATTTAAACAGGATGTCCACTAACTAGTTGTGAAGAGGCAATTTAAAACAGAAGTGGAGTAGGGAAATGCTAAATGGAAAGAAACAACACCCACGGTTATTTATTTCCTAAGGACTTAATAAGAAAACAATATAATTGGCTAAAGTGATGTTTTCTTCCTCTCTGACTTTTGTATCACTAAAACTTGGCTATTTTTAAATGTTTTCTAAAGTAAAAAATGGAGCCAAGGTGATTACTTCAAATGTTTCTCAGCAAGGGGTAAAATAACCAAATTAAAGGGTTAGGAGGGGGGTAAACGGCTATAAGGGGGGGAAAAAACACCAAAAAAAAAAACCAAAAAAAAAACACCACCAACAAACAGCCCTGGTTGGTGTGGTTCAGTGGACTGAGCATCGGCCTGCGAGCCAAAGGGCCGCCAGTTCAATTCCTCAGTCAGGGCACATGCCTGGGTTGCAGGCCAGGTCCCCCAGTGGGGAGCGCACGAGAGGCAACCACCTATTGATGTTTCTCTCCCTCTCTTTCTCCCTCCCTTCCCCTCTAAAAATAAAATAAAGTCTTTAAAAATAAAAAATAAACAAATAACCCCCCCCCAAAAAACAAACAAAAATAACCCTTCTTTATAAAGAATAACATTGCTTGTGCTAACACTACAGGAAAACTGGATTTCTAAAAAAGAAAATGTATTGCTTCAATAATTACATTTAGGTTCCTGCAATAAGTCTTTAGTACATTCTAGGTAACAATTTTTTCAATAATACTTAGAAAGTAAATATATTAAAAAATAACTACCCATATACCTAATCGGCACTAAGATTCACTGGGAACCCACCAATGCTTTTCATCATCCATATCCTCTAGCCTTAAGTCCTTATTTTTTATATGTAATACGTACTTGGGTCAGAAATTATAAAACAGAACAATGACTTTCCAAAAGACCCATTTAGTGGCATCAATTACTCTTCTATGAACCTCAAATGTTATCCTGGGCCAGCTAACACTCCCTTTGGTTTCTCTGATCTAAATAAACCCAAGTATGAATCTTCCCCACAAGATATCTAATGAAAGATCTTTTCAGCCTCTTCTTGAAACCCTCCTGTGACCAAGAACTCCATTTTTAGAAAATTCTCCCTTTTATTTACAAAAATCTTCCTCTTTATAACCTCTATCCATTGGTTCTAGTGCTATCTTTGGTACAGAGAATAAACCTACCAGTTTTAAAAGCATCTGATAACTGCTATTATGTTCCCCTTCTAAATTAGTTCTTGTTAGCTAAACATTCTGCCAAACACCAAAGGATATGATGATGACAAATAAGGTAACATATATGAAACATATCATGGGAAGAAGATGTATTCAGTAATGGTATCTACTATTACCATATACTGGTACACCTTTACTTCTAACAAGCTTCCCCATCACCTTCCATGCAAGGATCACATCAAGGAGATCCTCCATACTGATTGGACTTTCCTTCTCGTTCTCTTATTTATTTTTATTTATTTTATTTATTTTACTTTTAGACAAAGGGGAAGGGAGGGAGAAAGAGAGGGAAAGAAACATCAATGTGTGGTTGCCTCTTGCACGCCCCCTACCGGGGACCTGGCCCACAACCCAGGCATGTACCCTGACTGGGAAATTGAACTGGCGACCCTTTGGTTGGGCTGGCTGGCTGGTTGGCTGGCTATCTGAGAGAGAAGGGAAGGGAGACAGAAAGAAGTAGAGAAACGTTGACACACGCCCCAACAAGGGACCAAGCCCCCAACCCAGGCATGTACCCTGACCAGGAATCAAATCAGTGCCCTTTGGCTTTTGCAGGACAATGCTCAATCAACTGAACTGAACCACTACAGTCAGGGCTAAGCTCTATCACTTTTTAAAGCCAACTTTGTACCAACTTTGTCTCTTAGTAGATTCCTTCTGTTGCAAACTAACTGCACATGCAGTTCATTCAACTACCTTTTACTAATCTAATCTCCAAACTTCCCTCTTGGGAAACACATTCCACAAATACCAATTAACTTTTCTTGAACTATACAGAAATCCCTGTTCAAGTTATTATCTACACAGTGGCACAGAATTCATGCTGTTCTGAACCTATGTTCACTGTTCCCAAAACACCTGTCTAATTTCTATACATCTTTCAAGGTTCAGCTGAGAGATCACTTCTTTCGGGATTTCTTCTATGAGCAAACCACCCACATCCCAGGCTGGTTAAGCAATCTTTAAGCTTCCAAATTGGCACCCTGTGCACACCTTGAGAAAACACTTTCTGTTTTATGTTGTTACCTGTCACTAATGTAAGTCTCCTTCACAGACACTAGAGAAACTCATGGTCTAGCACACAAAATTGTTCAAAGAAAAGATAAAAAGCATGAAAATTTTAGAGGTTTTTATGAAATCCTGCTATTCTCGCTGAATAGCAAGGAATTTTTTTAAACACACACCTTGAGCTCTGACCAGTTAGAACACCATCCCTTACACCAAAAGATTGTGGGTCTGAACCCTGGTATGGTCAACTAATCAATGTTTCTCTCTCCCCATACACACCTTGAGTTGTTGTCACTAATCACATCTTCTTTAGATCTGTCTTTCTCCCCACTCTGCCATTTGCTTCCCAGTCATTCAAAAAACATTATGTACCCATAAGTGCCTGATTAACACTGGGCTAGGCTTTAAGAGAATTATGTAGTTCCTAGTCCCCTCTACTATTCGTATTTTTACCTATAGTAAAAAGACTAAAAATTTAAAACAAAAACTAAACCAACTATTATGAGGTTTATAAAAAACATTATCACTACTCCAAATAATGCCAGACTATTCCAAAGTTGAGACAAAGGGCGTTAACTCACTGTTGTCTTCATCTGAACAGCTAATATTAATTCTCTCAATTTTTTTTTCCAGAAAGAAAAAGGCTCATATGGCAATATGTAGCACAGCCAAACCTTCAAAAAGCATAAATCCTTTGAAACACTAAAGGGCAGATGTGAATTGATATTTACATTAAAGAATGTTCACTGTAGTGCTATTTTAGCTGGAAAAAAATATTAAAAAGCTGACATATTCAATAATTAGAAATTGATAAATTACAATGTATCTATGATAAAATATTATGAAATCATCAAAAGTAATGTCACTGGAGAGTATTTAACAATTAGGGAATAGTTCTAAGCATATGCAGGTTTCAAATTGTATCTGAAGTATACAACAAAATAGACCATACACCTATAATGTCAGAAGTTTCAAGCCAGATAGCTTCAATGTATGAAGGTTCTCTGATACTGAATTACATCATATGACAGAACAAATCAGTAATAACGCTGGGCAAAAAGAGCCATAATTCTGCTTCAGTGTGTTCTCCACGATACATGCCCAATCTCAAAACTTTGGAACAGCTGTTACATCATTTTCAGGATGAAGTTTAAGTATTCCCTAATGTACTGAATTACCGTGCCCATTTGGCACAAAGATTTTTTTGCTGTCTTGTAAATACAAAAGTACACACACACAAACACCCAACCCAAGATCTCTCTATTGCCTCAATAAGCTATCAGTCCCATTCTCGTAAAACTTGTTTTGTCTTAGAAGCCCAATAAAGACTGGAAAGTTACAGTCACTTGTCTGTAAGGATGTTAAGGATAACAAGTGGGAAACAGAGAAGGTAGGTAATACTGACTGAAATGGTAACTGAGTTCAGAAGTAATCACAGGGACCTTCCTGAAAGCCCAGCAAGCTCTTCTTACAGACAGTAAACTAAAAAGTAATCTGACAAAAGTATAATTGAAGCTTTTTTCCCCTTGGTGGTTTTGTTCACCTGCCTGAGAACAATTAAAATACTCAAAGGTCTTTACGGAATAGTTTTAAGAAAGATCCATCAGCTAATGAAGATCATAAATACTATGACACCCACTTTATGAAAACATCATAGGACTAATCAATTTCAAAATATGAATCTTATACCTACTTATGAAGTTCAGTTATCATGCACTAAACCACTCAAGTGATTGATTTTAATACAAATACATACTGGATTAAAAATTTACATAAATTAACAGTCCTCAATTTGCTACTTCATTTTTAAACCAAAGTTTCCCCATGATCCTAACACCTAATACGAGTTTATCTTAGCACCTACAATGTGCATTCCTAAAAACATTCCTCTCTTCCTTTCTGCTGTTAATCACAAGATGTAAGACACAACTCTGTAGATGAAAGAAACCATACTGATAATGAGACAGATTATCAAGCACATCAAGCACCTGGACATCCCTCGCACACGTTAAAAATCTGCCATGCCACTACATGGTACCTAAAGGTCACGTCCTCCATCCTTCCACTTCTCGTAATAGGAACCTGTGAAGACATCTTTAGAGTCTTTCTGAAGTCTGGCAAAAATAACCAGTAAACTGTCTTTTTCTACAAGATTATGGAAGATTTTACATTAAACTGTTAAACTCTAGGGAAGAGAGGAGTTTAAAAGGCTAAAAAAAGGAAAAAAGTTTCTGACAGCCAACTTTCCTGTAATCTGGCTCTATATCCCCAATATTTTTAGCATCATTGACAAGTGCATCTCCATTTATTTGTCTGTACACACTAGAACATACGGTTGCAACCATCCTAATTTAGTTGAACCTCTGGTCCTGTGTTATGGAGGTGAAAAATCTACCCAAGACCCTCCACCCACTGCTCAAAGGAGTAAGTTTTTATAGAGCCATAACAAATGTCTCAGATCCTAGATCAAATATATAAGATCCCTATGAATTCATAACAAACGTAATGAAAATATATTTACATAAGCTTGTTAAGTTTTTTGCTTTGTTTTTATTTTTTATTAAATTTACTGGGGGTGACATTGGTTAATAAAATTATATATACTTCAGGTATGCATTCTGTAATACATCTTCTGTATACTGTATTGTATATTTACACCCCAAGTCAAATCTCCTCACATCACCATTTATCCCCCCATACCCTCTTCTACCTCCCTACCCCCATGGTCCAGTTTTGTTTTTATTTTACATTTGAGACTAACCACTCAGGCTTCCCTCAATCATTAACAGTTTGTTGGGTTTAAATTCCTCTTTGCCCATAATCCTTCTCCCTACTTCCTACATTTAAATATGTCTAAGTCCTAAAAAAAATAGGATCTGCCCCAACCAGTATTTCTTTTTCTTTCCTTTTTTTTTTTTTTAGATTTTTAAAATTTATTTTTAGACAGAGGGGAAGGAAGGAGAGAGAAAGAAACAGCAATGTGTGGTTGCCTCCAGTGCACCCCTTCCTGGGGACCTGGCCCGCAACCCAGGTACGTGTCCTAGACTGGGAATCGAACCAGCAACCCTTTGGTTCACAGGCCTGCGCTCAATCCACTGAGCCACATCAGCCAGGGCAGTATTTCATTCTCTTAGTCCTGAAGTTTACAGTCACTCCACACACAAGGACCAAGCATTACCAACTCTCAAAGACAACTCTACCCAAGGTTCCCACTTGTTACAAAGGAAGGAAACAAGAGAAAGTGACTTCAGAAATACAACAAAATATTAAGAGCAAGAGGTCAGCTTTTCTAATGACCCATTTTCCACGTTTTATATAACATTTTACTTTTCCAATGGGAGAAAGGTTTTGGAAAAAAGAACACTAAGGATAGGAGCAAGAAAGCTCTTAAAAACATCGTCTTAATGCTGCCAGTTGTCAGAGGGCAGGCTAAAAGATGATGTCAGGGCTTGGTGACACACCAAGTCTTTGGAAAAAAACACAGTACCCATTAGGCCAAACGCTAATTCCAAGAGAACTTGTATCTTTTTTCTCTGCCTTACTACAGCCTCAATCTTTTCCTAATTTCCATGGTTTATCACTTCAATGACTCCCTTTCAATTTCTTTCAGACTCATTCTTCACCTCTTTCTGCATCATGTAAATTCACCTACCCTACACTTTTTCCCTTTAAGCCTACATTTGTGTTCTCCATTAATGTTCCCACACTAAGGTTCACATAGTAGATCATACTCCCAAAAAAGGACTGAACTATTATGTGATACTTGTGTTATTTACAGAGCTTATTCAGTATAATACCTTTCCTGTTCTCTCTAGTTCCTTCCCCCCTTCCCTAAAAGTCTTAATGGTAAGCTGGTTACCTTTTTAACACTTTCTTCCTCCTCTTGGCGTTTCTCATAGTGTGAGAAGTCATCAAAAATGGAAGTGGTGTGCTTGTAGCTGGCTATGATTTTCAACACCTGCTTAGCCTTTTCCAGAGGCACTTCCTGAGTGTCCCTGGAGTTGGTCACTGGTTTATTCTCGTTGTTCTCTAGGCGAATGTGTCGCAGCTGGCTATTGGGAACGTCCTTCACAAAAATCCACCGGACATCAAAACGCCCCTTCCATTTGTCCTGGGACCATACACCTGCACACGTGTTGTAGTCCACAGCTGATTTCATTTCTGCAACGCCACAGAAGTGTCCACTGCCGTTGACACTGAAAAGTAAGTAAACGGGGCCTTTCCCGTTCATGGAGCGATAAGCAGCATCCAGTCTCTTGTTACCATGCTCTGTGCTGCACCAGATATTATACTTAATGGAACGGTGGATATCGTCCTCAGAGTAGCTCTTAATGATAAAAACCCGGCCATGTTTCAGATTCCAGTCAAAATCCTTGGGGTTATAATTATTAATGGACCGTAGCTTCTCCAACACTGGGTGAGGTTCTGAAGGAGTAGATCCAGATCCAGCCTGAGACTGTCCTACTCCATTACCATCCACCCCATTATGACCAAACCCACTGCCACGGTTCCGAGGTGCTACCCAGCGGGTTGGCTGAGCTGCCTGCTGCTGGACTGAGAGCTGGGCAGGCTGAGGTGGAGGTGGGGGCAATGGCTGTGTCTGTTGCCCTACTGATGCCTGAGCCACTGGTGGGCTAGTGTTAGCCTGCTGACCTACAGGCTGGGGAGACCCCTGGGTTGGCTGCTGACCTATATTCTGAACCAAAGCCTGTGAGGGAGCTTTTGCCACAGGACCCTTGTTATCCCAAGTTCCAATATCCATGTTATGCTTTATTGGGGGTGGTGGAAGACTTGACCCTGCAATGCCATTCTTGGTCTTCAACTTAGGTTGCTGTTTAGCAGGCTTGCTAGCTATATCAGCCCAAGATGCTGGTTTTGGAGGAGCAATGGTAGCTGGAGGCAAACTATTAGAAGCCACGATGTTACTAGTAATGGACCCACTACCAACAGCAGAGCCCACAACTTTTGGAACACTGCTTGCAACTTCTGTGCTACCCAACTTCAGTGCTGCCATCCCTTGGTCTATAGTATTCATGCCAGGAGCTTTATTGAGAGTCTCACTGGCAAAAGCTGACTGTCCATCAATCATGGCTCCACCTAAGGAGCTAGGTGCGTAAGCATAATTGCTACTGTATCCAGAGCTCTGAGTAGACTGTCCCTGAGAACTGTTATTTCCCCAAGCTGAGAAGTCAATACCACTGGGAAAGAAATTAAAACCATGCTGACCAAGAAATGGAGTGCTACCAAGGGCTCCTGGTTGTCCAAACATTGCATCTGGTAGGAAGTGAGGCTCTCCGTTGCTCAGTTGTCCATAAGATGTTAGATAGGGCATCGCTGTGTCACCCCCTGTAGACCAAGCAGCTTCACCCAAAGAATAGGAGAAGCCAATGGAGGGGCTATAGTAACTAGGTAAGTAGGAATCTGACATGGCAGTATACGCATTATTCTGTGGAAGGAAAAGAAAAGCAAATCAATACTACACACAAAAATAAAACATGCAGGACATTTCTTCTCCCAATTATTCAAAACAATTCAAATATTTTATCCATTATCATAAAAAAGGAGAGTGACCATTTCACATGGTCTTGTCCCATAAACTTGCTTCTGCTATATTGCAAGAAATTTTGGTTTAAAAACTATAATGTTTAAACATTTAAAGTTTAACTTACACACAGTTCATGTGGGCCTTAACTTTTGCGCCACAATTCAGAAAAGGGAAAAATCCAGGATCCCCAACAACAGCCAGTCTTGCTTTGTAAGTGTTGAGATGATGCTTTTATTAAAACCAGTATCTTTGCATTTGAGAGGGAATTTTGGCAAAACAAAGGAGTGTGCAAAAACGGTTTCATATTATACTGATAAGAACAGATACTACACTTGATCTTAGCCAAAAGGTCGAGAAGCGATAAAGCAGTTTCCTATTAAAGCCATGCTATAAGATACAACAATAAAAAAAAACAAAAACCTGAAATTTTTAAATTCTATCCTAAAAATCTGTGCAGCCATTCCTCAACCTTAAACCAAAAAGCAAAGTCCTACCACTATGTTTAAAGAGCATAGTGTCTGTGTCAAGAAAATTCCTTAAATCTTATTAGTAAACATTTCTATAGCATGATTTTATGTATGTTCGTAAATCTTTGCTATGTTAAAATACTGGTGCATGAATTTATTTTCAATCATCAAAATATAAAAATACATAATTTAAAGACATTTTGGTATATATCAAATAAATTTGGTTTATGTTAAAAAACAAAACAAAAAAATTAAAAAAAAAAAAAGGAGGTTCACTACATCTAGTTTACAGTGGAGTGGTAGCCTCTTGGCAAACCATCTGGGAATGTCAACAGATGTCACTATTTAATTATAACCTGGAAAGAAAATATACAGTAGCCTCCAGAGGATTTAAAACTAGAAAAAATGTTGCTACCTGTTCTGCTTCTCCTATAAAACAGCTGTAAGCTAAAATGCACAACTAACTTTTCCATTAAAAACAGGAGTGTAATTCTAAAGACTCCACACAGTCCATTACTTTTAAAAAAGGAATTGTCGTAAAGAGTAACCAGAAATATAAACTCATATGCAACGACTCTTCACGTTAGAAGGGAGATTACACAACAAAAACCTCAATAATTCTTGATCTTACTTTAGTTTGTGCTGAAAGTATTTTCACTTTTTAATAAATCCTATAGCTCATAGAATAGCCACTTAAATAAGCTAGAGATATATAAAACTGGTCTCTATAAATGTAGATACAGCTCAACTCAAGAGTACTTTATCCTAACTTCAAAACTGTTCTGATAATATAAGAAGCCATTAACTAGTCAAACTACGGAGTTTTATTCTTAAGAGACTTGGATGACCACCGTTATCTTAGGCCTTAAATTTGTATTATCGAAGCTAAAAGTACTTCTCCCTAGCCACTAAAACACATCTCTTGAAGATTAAATGTTTCTACTAATGTGATCTGATAAAATGGTGGTGCTTTTCTCTGCTGATTTGAATTTTCCTTAAAAACAAACAAATTACCAAAAAAACCTTGTCTTTTCACACAGAGACTTCTCTTAAAAGTAAGTGTATTTCTCAAAGATAGTCCATTATGTATAAAAAATTTAATCTATAATGACTGGATTAAGCCTGAAGGATGACTCCAACACATCATGATAAAAAAATGATTAAAAAGTAGATGAATTACTCTTGAAGGTAAATTACCACGGACAAAGATTCTCAGGTTATCTATTCAACCACATTTCTATTTTCCCCCAATATTCGTATAGTAAAGACATTTAAGCTTTAGCTTACTTAAGAAAAAAAAACAAATACACTTAACATCACAGGTTAAGCCATTATATAGCTAAATACTACACCTGAAGCAGCAGGTTCCTACATGCCCCTGAACTCAAAAATCTCAATTACACAATGTTTCACAAGAACTACCTAGAATTATATTTTCAAATGCTCCAACTCTCCCTGTTATAATGATTATGTAAGCAAACTACTTCAATAGCAAGAACCTATTAATAGTTCATTCCTCTACTTCCTTCCCTACTTTTCCTGGTTAACTAGTTGTTTTCTGCAAAAACGTTTTTCCAATCATATGCTTGGATGGTTTCTATATATACAATGCAGGAAATTTTACATAAAGAATTTAAAAGTTTTATGTAAGAATTATGTCCAAATATGGACATATGCTAATACATCAAATTATTCTACACTGTCACACCTATCATACAGCATCTGTTCAGGCTTTACATAAATATTTCATAAGCTTCTTCTTTCAGGGTATTTTGGTTGAGTTATCGCCTATTTTTCTTTTGGTTTATTAGTCTGGGAGTTACATTTGCTACAACTTTGTAACTACGTCTTCAGCATGGAAGATATTCATACGAAAGAACTGCCACATTAACAAAGTTTCCAAATGCATAGGTCATGTACCTCTAAGCAACTATCTTCACATTAAAGGACAGATTACACTGCAAAAACCTCAATCCTTCTTGACGTTTATTTGTGCTAAACAGTATTTTGTCTTCTTTTAACTCCATTTTGTAAATCCTGTAACTCCCTTATGTGAGAATCCAAAGGTATATACAAAGTTGGTCTCTAGAAATGTAGATACAGTTCAACTTGAAAAAGAAGTATATAATTCCAAAATAGTTCTACTCTAAGATCCCACTAACTTAAGTGACCAGAGGAGAGGAAGAATACTCAGTTCTGCAGTACTGAATAAAGTTAAGGTGACTTTTTAATTTTTTTTTCAATCACATATAAATCCAATTTTCAGAAAAGAAAATGGTTTCGGGGATGAAAATTCAGAATATTTAACACTGGAAAGGACTAAGTCTTACATTGCATATTCTTGGTAAGGAGGAAGAATTACTCAAACAGGTGTTAACATTAGCACACTGTAAAACGTCACTCAGAGCTAGTCCCCGAGCACAATGTATGCTGACAAGAGATGGGAATCTGAACGGTCTGTTAACACCTGTAACAACTTTTATAACACCCTACTAGTAAGAAAGTCATCCCTGAAAATGACTTATTCATAGGGAAGAGGAAAAACGGTATACGCCCTTTGATCAGGGATGTAAATGGTTAAGTACTCACGGGTCTTGCCTGTGGACTCAAGTAAGGTTCAAAATCATCATCATTTAATCCATCCTTTTGATGTACAGATCCATTTTGTACTAAAAGAAAAAAATTTAAATCACGAGTGTCTCAATCATACAATCTCCCTCCCAAATTAATCAAATATATCCTAACCAGAGCAATTAAGTTTGAATTTCGAAAGGATAAGGATAAGAGTGAAGGCTGAGCAGTATTAGTCAGTAAAAACGCCTCCCTCCACCCAGAGCAAGTTGATCTAAAAAGGTCATTTTATTGGCTCCTCCAGATTTCAATGCCCTCCCGCTCCCCCCGCCCCAGCCCCGGTCACATGTGAGTACTTCCAGAGTGTGATCCACGAGGATGAAAAACAAAGGCCTTCTAAGACATACAGGAAACTAAGGACCTGAGACATTTCAAAACCGAATCCACCCCCACCCTTAATGAATTACTCCTTGTTCGCTAAAAAGCTGATCGCCAGCTGCAAGAACACGCCGAAAGGATCAAAATACTTAAGTGTGAGACACCTGCGAACCCAAGGCTCCCGAAAGATCCGCGCCTTTGGGCGCTTCCCGGAGACCCCGCCCCCACTGCTCGGCGTCCCCCTCCCGGCCCTGGGCCACCGGCGGAGCTGAGCTCACCTTTGTTTCCTTGACCTTTTGGTCTCTGCGGGCGCAGGGAACGTCGCCGACCAGCAAGTTGTCCGAGAAAGAAATGGGAAAGGGAAGACAAATTAAAGCCGGGCCCGAGGAGGGAATAAAGGAGCAGGCCTGCGGGTAGGCGTCAGGAATGGTAGTGAGAGGGGGAGGCTGTAAACGGGAGGCGGGGAAAGCGCTAGGCCGGCGGGGCTCGCGGAGAAAAAGCGGTGGGACGCGCCAGAAGCAACGCGAGCGGACCAGGGCTTCAAGGCAGGGGAAGGGAACAAGGGGAAAAAACGAGGCCCGCTGAGGGGGAAAGCCGGAGCGGGCGTTGGGCGCCGAGAACCGGGAAGAAGCGGGAAGAGCGGGCTGAGGGCGAGGCGCAGGGCGCGGCCGGCCTGAGAGGCCCGAAACCCGGCCCGCGAGAGGCGCCGCCTCAGCTCGGCCCGACCGGGGGCGGCGGGCCCGGGCCTAGTCGGGCTCCCTCTCTCCTCACACAATGGCCGAGGCATGCGGGCCGGGCCTGTACCTGCTCCAAGAGGCTGCTAGCCGACATGGCTCTCGGATCCTCACAGGTAGCGACGGCGGCGGGCCCTCTTCAGAGTGTCGGCGGCGGCGGATAAGCTCCGGCGGCGGGAGCGGGCGGCGCGACGGCGGCTTTTGTCCCTGACACTCCGGGGCCTCGGCGGACGCAGCGGAGACACAGCGCGCGGCTCGGGCTCCGGCTCCGACTCGGCGACGCTCTAGCCCCAGAACGCAACGCCCGTCTCTATGTCTTTACGCGCGCGCGCGCGCGCGCCCGCCCCTAGCAGCCGAAATAAGGGCGACGAGCGGCGGAGGCGGACGGCGAGCGCGGCGCGACGCTGACTCTCACATTCACTCACCCACGCGGAAGGGGCCCGGCGCAAAGCACCTCGAAAAGGACGAGGCGGGGCCGCAGCGCCCTCTGGTGGGCTGGAGGAGCGGAAGCGGGTCGCACTTGCTCCCCGCCCCCACCGCCTCAGGGTTGGGGCCTACGGAGGTGGGGACGGCTGGGTCGCGCCACGAGGTTTTTAACTAACACCTGGAGAGGTAACTTAAGCTTCTGAAAATTAACAAAAACCAGTCTTTCAGTGAGGAAGAGACTCCCGAAGCCCGAGAGACCTTAAAAAAAATCTGCTCCCCAGCTGCAGATTGCACCTCACCCCCCTATGGGGAGGAGCCCGAAAAGGGTCACAGAGCCTCCAGGGAAACTTCATGGGGCCCCTACCTCAGAAAGACACGCCCTCCCCAGGTGCCCGGTTATTCTCCTGTTAGCGGACTGCCCCCCCCCAAAAAAAAAAAACCAGTGCCCAGAGAACAAAAACATCCACAAAAATTTGGTTCCCTGCAAAAGATACCCTTTGGTATTTCAGGGAGGAGATTTAGGTTAGTCACTGGCCCCCATAATTGTTAAACTGAGACCTTTATTTCCAAGAAGGACACACACATCTACACAAAATTTTCCACGTACTTTCAACAAGTCCAGAGAATCTCTAAGCCTATGGACTTCAAAAGGAAATTAATGCTACTCAAATACCTGCTCTGTGTTAGGTTTTGTTGTTATGTTTCAAAGCCTTATTAAAGGTTTTCAGCATCTTCAAAATACGTATCAGTCGCTACATTTTACAACTGAGGAAACAGAATTTAAGTAGTGTCCAAGGTCACAAAGCTATTAAACAGATGTATCGGACACACACACAAACATAATAGTGTCCCTCTGACCCCCAGAGAAAACTTGTTTTCAAGAACCAGAATGCAGAGGTGATCAAAGGATGAGCAAAAGCATTTTTAATCAGGGGCAAACCCAACACACACAGGGATATTTGATCCTAGGACAGCCCGTCTCCTAATAGCTTTTGGTATTGCGAATAGTAGTAAACAGATAAATAATGCACTGTTAAGTATCAACCTGATACCATCCACTCCCTGGATACAAGGAGGCTTTGGTGGACTCGGTAGTAAAATAAATGATAACACAACATAATTGGATTTTGCATCATAATTATGTGTTGAGTGCTCAATTCATTTTTTTCTTCCCATAATTGCATTTATGCTTAGAACAAATAAGGTCAGTCATCAAATGTGATGGACTTCTGAAAAAGCAATTAAAATGTCAAGTCACAGACCACAGATCCCACCAAAGGAATAAAAGAAACTTAGTAAACCTTCTTTAAAGATACTCAGCGAGGTCCTGGCAGGGTGCCTCAGTTGATTGGAGCGTCGTCCCATGCACCAAAAGGGTGCAGGTTCAATTCCCAGTCAGGACACATATCTAGGTTGAGTATTCAATCCCCAGTCGGTACAGGAGGCAACCTATCAATGTTTCTCTCTCCCCTTCCTCTCTCTCAAAATCAATAAATATATCCTTAGGTGAGGATTAATAATAATAATAAAATGGTAGCCAGTTAACCTCATGGTCCAGATTTATGTTTAAACTATAACAGTTGCCTACACTTACCCTAGAAAACAGCATGGTATGATAAACGGTGGACTGACCTGGGAGGGGGAGGGACTAAATACTGGCCTCCTCACCAGATTTGCAATACTAAGTTACTAAACTTGTCATTTGATAACTAGGAAAGGGGGATAATATATCTTCTTAAAAGGCTTGTTGTAAAGATAAAGTTTAAAAAAAAAAAAGACATTAAATAGCCCTGGTCAGCTAGCTTGGCTGGAACATTGTCCCAATATGCCAGGGTTGTGGGGTTCCATCCCTGGCCAGGGCACATACAAGAAGCAACTAATTAATGCATAAATAAGTGGAACAACAACTCTCTCTCTCTCTCCCTCTCTCTCTCTCTCCCTGTCTCCCTCTCTCCCTCTCTCTCTCAATAAATAGCTCCAGCTGGTGTAGCTCAGTGGATTAAGCGTCAGCCTGCAAACAAAAGGGTTGCTGGTTCGATTCCCCAGTCAGGGCACATGCCTGGGTTGCGGGCCAGGCCCCCAGTAGGGGACATGCGAGAGGCAACCACACATTGATGTTTCTCTTCCTCTCTTTCTCCTTCCCTTCCGCTCTAAAAATAAAATAAAGTATTTTAAATAAATAAATAAATATTAAAAATAAATAATAAAAGACATTAAAGCAAGTCTAGTATATTATAGATTTCTTCCCTAAAATTCCATTAAGTAATGATAGTGAAAATTCCCTTGCTCTAATGATGAAATTTTATTGGTTTCTTTGGGATTACTTTCTGTCATCTGGGAGTTGCTATTCTTAGGGGGAAAGTAATCTCTAAACCTGGATTTTAGTTCACCAGATTAGCTTTAATAGGCCCCTGAACAGAACACACAAGACTGATGTATTTAGTCACTGGAAAGAGAAAGAGGAAATCTGGAGTGTGGGGTATCAACTTATGTGACCCTCATGGTTTGAGAAAACAAAACTGTACTAGTAATGGGTCTGTGCTCTAGTTTCAGCTCTGCAACTGGGTAGATAAACCATTCAATCTTTCTTTCAACCAGCATATATTGAGGGCCAGGCAATGTGCTGAAAAGACACATTAAAGCTTTCCCTCGAAGCTTATAGACTAGTCAGGGAAACTGACTGTAAGCAAATAATTATTCAATTACAGTTGTGCAAAGTGCAGTGAGAAAGCAAAGGGACCTGTCCTGGGGGTGTAGTGGGCAACGGAAGTTTTCCCTGAGGTGGTGACCTTCAGCTAAAGCCTAAAGAATAACAAGAAGGTAAGGGAAGGGAGTGAGAGAGTAACAGGTGCAAAGGTCCCAAGCAGAGAAAGAGCTTGGCACTGGTGAGAAACTAAAAGAAGCCCAGCATGACTGGCACATCCTGAGAGTGCGGCACCAGATAAGACTGGAGAATTGGGCAGAAAGGAGAAAAATAGGAACCTTAGATGTTAACTACAAACAGCAATCAGCTAGGGTTAACAGGAGCATAGCATTCTCAGATTTATGTTTTAAGACATTGTTAACTCATTAACTCTGCAGTGTGGGAAACAGATTTAGGGAGAAAAGAGATTAAGAATTAAAAGAGTATTGCAGTTAAGTCAAGGCAAAAAGTAATGGTCTAATATAGTGGCAATGACAACAGTGAGAAATGGCTATTTTAGGAGGTAAAATGAGAGGTCTTAGTGATTCATTGATGGATTGGACTAGGGGAAGGGAACTAAAAAAGAAGCAGACATCAAGGATGACACCTGGTTTGATTTGTTGAGCAGTTGGGTGGATGAGGTGCCATTTTCTAATGTGGGGAAAACTAGAGGAGATTTGTAGGGGTGGGGAAAGACTATAAATTTATCTTTGGCCCTGACTCGTGTGGCTCAGCGGTTTGGGCATTGTCCCACAAAGCAAAACGTCGCTGGTTTGATTCCCAGTCATGGCACATGCATGGGTTGTAGGCCAGGTCCTCAGTTGGGGGCCGTGCATGTGAGGGGCAACAGATCAATGTGTCTCTCTCACATTAATGTTTCTCTCCCTATCATCCTCCCTCCTTTCCCCTGTCTCTAAAAATAAATAACATCCTTTTTAAAATTTATCTTTGGACATGCTGGGTTTCAGAAGATAAAATGTCAGATAGAAGTATTCTGTAGACAATCAAAGGGTTTGGGGCATAAAGAGAATGACAGGGCTGAGAATACAAATCATGGAGTCTGGGATATAGGGATGTTAGTTGAAGCCAAAGGAGTCCATAAGGCTTCCTCAGAAGAGGGAAAGATACAGCACCAAAATGGAGAGATAGAAGGGCAAACAAGGAAAATAAATCATTTCCTCATTTGGGTTATTTCCAAGACTGTAAAATAAGGAAGTTAAACCAAAATAACTTCTAAGTTTTCTTCGGGTTCCACAATTTTAGATTTCTGGAAGGTGGAAACCAAAAAGCTCTTTCTAGGAGTAGTAGGAATAAGAGAGAGAAAAGAAGTAGGAAAGGAGGACAGATTTTATATACTCTTCGAAACAGTAGATCTCATTGCCCGTCATCCTCTTAAGTAATGCGGGAATAGAAGAGACTTTCTTTGTGAAACACTTATACACTTCACACAACTGATAGAGTAAAAACTTATTTTGAAAGATTTCTCCTGGCTCTCTCTAGTCCACACAGTGTATAAAGCTTGCCATCTCTGGCCCTGTATATTTCTCACTGTGTACTTTGTGCTCCAGCCACACTGAATTCTTTTACCCAAAAACACTTTTTTTTTCCCCCTGGAATCCATAATTTTGAATATGCCATTCTTTCTGCCTCAAATGTCCTTGCTATCTCCCCCACCTAACTTCTGATCACAAGACTGTGATCAGCAAAGGTTTACTCTTCCCCCAAGCAGAAAGAGAGTGCTCGATTTTTTGTTCACCCATGATATTGGTATTATAGTAATTTATTTTGGTATATTAAATGTATCTGTTTACATCAATATTTCTTTTTATTTTGAAAATCTCAGACTCAGTTGAGAATCTACGGGGAGTAGTAATGAATCTTCTCAGAAAAATGCGTATACACCCAATGTTTGCCTACAATCTTATCAAACACCCCCTGCACCAAGCCCATCCATCCCATGGACCCCAGCTTAAGATACTCACCCCCTAGATTACATATTGCCTTTCCAATAAATTTATGGCTGCTTAAGGTAAAGAACATTTTATGATTGTTATAATCCAACGCTAAGTAAATGTTTGTTGAATTAATTTAAATATCTCATTCATTTTCAAAATTCCTCCTAGTAATGTAAACCTGGTGGGCCCATTAGTGTTAAAAAGTTAAATGTGTAGACTTAACTAGCTTAATTGAATGTTAAAAGGAGATGTGGAAATCTCAAGATAAGTTAATGATCAACTTTTTTTAAAGTGCATTTTTTAATGTATTGCCCCAGCCATGTATCTCAGTTGGTTGGAGCATCGTCTCCATACACCGATATTTGTAGGTTCGATCCCTGATCAGGGCATATACTGGGAGCAACCAATGAACGCATAAATAAATAATAACAACAAATCAATGTTTCTCTCTCCCTCCCTCCCTCTCTCTAAAATCAGTAAATAAAAATTTAAGTAAATAAAGTGCAGGTGTGTTTTATGAATCACTGAATGGAGATGTGAAAAGAGCAACCTGAGAACAGGGTAAAGGCAGAAAAAACAGCTGGGCTAGGGAGCCTTAAAACACTAGGAATTCACAGCTGTGTATATCCACGAGCAGCTGTTAGAGACATCAATTGGAGAAAGAATAAGAACCAAGAAAGGGCCAGTGATAAAGGAAACTTGAAGATTCAACTCAGAGTCTAAGAGGTGAGCAGATTTTTTTAGCAGTCCTCCAAGAAGTGAGAAAGGTAATGATAATGTAATGAGTTTTTCATAAAACTAAACTTATTTAATGTAGAGAACTGTTCTTTATTTTGAGATTATATCTCTCCTACCTTTTTGATGTAAAAATGACCTTTCTTGCCCTGACTAGGTAGTTCAGGTGGTTAGAACATCATCCTGATACGCCAAGGTTGTAGGTTTGATCTCCAGTCAGGTCACATACAAGAATTAAGCAATGAATGCATAAATAAGTGGAACTTCAAATCAATGTTTCTCCCTCTCCCTCAAATCAATATATATTGATATATATTGATATATATTGATAAAATAAAATATATTTTAAATGCCCTTTCTGCTCTGGCTGGTGTGGCTCAGTGGACTGGGCACCAGCCTATGAACTAGAAGGTTGTGGGTTCGGTTCCTGGTTGGGGCACGTGCCTGGGTTGCAGGCCAGGTCCTGATTAGGGGTGTGTAGGAGACAACCGATCGATGTTTCTCTCCCTTGTGTTTTTCTCCCTCTCTTTCTCCTTCCCTTCACCCCTCTCTAAAAATAAGTAAATTATCCCTGGCTGGTGTGGCTCAGTGGATGGAGTGCTGACCTGCAAACTGAAGGGTCCCCAGTTCCATTACCAGTCAGGGCACATGCCTGGGTTGCGGGCCAGATCAGGTCCCTGGCAGGGGGAGCGCAAGAGGCAACCACGCATTGATGTTTCTTTCCCTCTCTTTCTCCCTCCCTTCCCCTCTGTCTAAAATAAATAAATAAAATCTTTTTTAAAAAATAAATTAAATCTTTTTTTAATGCTCTTTCTTTTCTAATGATGCTAATAAGGGATAGTCATTTAAAAATATGTCCTTATTTGGTAAAATAAAATGTTGGGAACCTCATGCTGGTTACTAAGACTTTGGGTGGGAGGCATCTCTTTTATTGATACATGGAGCCTAAAAGTCCAACTAGCACTGTGCTAAGGAACAGTTTACATTATAGCCTCAATCTAAGAAAATAAGCTGGAGAGAAAAATGAAGTATAAACAAGATTTCTGGAAATAGTGCCAAAGGGAAATGCAGTTAGGGAGTCCTGAAAGAACTGGTGCAATTTTAATCTGTGCCAAGAAAAAATAGTTAAACCAATGAATGTATCTAAACTATTTGTGACAATTTTTACAGATAAATCCTTCCCTTTTGGTCCTGGGGTGGTAGCTACAGAGAATTAAAATAAGTCAAGAATATAAGAGGACATGTCCAATTTTCCCTGAATGTCTCAGTCAATGGAAGTGTTAACATAGCATTTCTGAGGCATAGTAGTTCCATTTTTGTTCCTGGATCCGGAGAATGTTTGTTTTTTGCTCAGTTGGCAAAGGCTTTATAATACTATCAATGTTCTACAGAATAGGTTCCCTATGTAACAGCTGGCACATGGGGTTGGGCTTAGCAAAGAAATTGGAGTTCTGGAAAGCAGCCAGAGGTGATCTCTAAAAATGCTTCGCTATTCAATTGACCCAGAAAATCCCACAAAATCATGCAAATCAAGAGGTTCGAAATCTCCATTTTCACTTTAAGAACACTCGTGAAACTGCCCAGGCCATCGAGGGTATGCATATTCAAAAAGGTACCAAGGATATGAAGGATGTCACTTTACAGAAGCAATGTGTGCCATTCCATTGTTACAATGGTGGAGTTGGCCAGTGTCCCCAGGCCAAACAGTGGGACTGGAAATAGGGTCAGTTGCCCAAAAAGAGTGCTGAATTTTTGCTGCACATGCTTAAAAATGCAGAAAGTAAGGCCCTGGCCAGGTAGCTCAGTTTGTCAGCATTGTCCCAATACACCAAGGTTGCATCAATTCCCAGTCAGGGCACATAAAAAAATCAACCAATGAATGCATAAATAAGTGGAACAACAAATCAGTCTCTCTCTCTCTCTCCCAATAAATTTTTTTAAAATGCAGAGAGTAATGCTGAACTTAAGGGTCTAATGTAAACTCCCTGGTCATTGAGCACATCCAGGTGAACAAAGCTCTCAAAATGCAGCACAGAAGTTACAGAGCTCATGGGCAGATTAACCTATACATGAGCTCTCCCTGCCACACTGAGATGATCCTTACTCAAAAAGAGCAGATTGTTCCTAAACCAAAAGAGGAGGTTGCACAGAAGGAAAAGATATCCCAGAAGAAACCAAAGAAACAAAAACTTAAAATAAATTTAGCATAAAATAAATACTAATGAAAGTAAAAGTGGAAAAAAAGTGAAGTTCTAACCAAGGACGCTAACATCAGTATCATCTCAAACAGGGCCATTAACAAAGTGATAAATCAGTACTTTGTGTAATGGATGGACAGATGATCTAGTTCTAAAATTCTTCATCAGGTAAGTGGACTTTCCCAAGCTCCAGTGCTTCCTCTCCAGTGCTCCTAGGAGATGGCGAATGGGACTTCCTGCCCATCAGGTAGCAAAATGTGATCAGCTTCCACTGCCCCAGATCTCTGAAATTCCAACTAATTGTATCACAATCTAAGCCCAATCCTAAAACTAAAAATTTTAATATGCTAGAAGTTGAATATAAAGAAAACAACTTAAGCCCTGGTTGGTGTGGCTCAGAGGATTGAATGCCGGCCTGCAAACCGAAAGGTCACCGGTTTGATTCTCCATGAGAGCACATGCCTGGGTTATGGGCCAGATCCCCAGATGGGGGTATGTGAGAAGCAATTGATCAATGTATCTCTCACACATTGATGTTTCTCTCCCTCTCTTTCTCCCTCCCTTCCCCTCTCTCTGAAAATAAATAAATAATAAAATAAAATAGAAAACAACTTAAGGAGCAACTAAACATGTTATCAAGTGAAACATCACCATTACAAAACAATTTGTTGAAGGGTTCCTTTTAGGTATTAAGCTGCTCTAGTACACTTAAGGATGAATTAATTTGATGAGTACACTGTGCTGCAAATGTATCTATTATTTACAGTAGAAGATAAATACATTAGTTTCCTCATTGTAAAATGAAGTAAATAAGGCTACCCTCCACATAGAATTGTTGTGAGGATCAAAAGGATTAATATATGTAAAGTGCTTAGAATGCTTGCTTGGTACATAGTTTCCCTTCAGTATTGTTGTTGTTATTATTACTATGATTACTATTGCATCAAATGCCTATCGAGCTCTACTAGACACCAGGCACTGTTCCAGGGACTGTAGAAACAGCAGTGACTAAGAAATATGAAAGATCCCTGTTCTCATGGAACTTCCATTCTAGTTGGGGGAGAAAAAAATAAATGTACATCAGGTAATAAGTAGAATGGAGAAAAATAACACAGAATAAAGGAAAACAGGAAGTGCAGTGCAGAGGAAAGTTGTCATTTTTTATAGTGTGGGATGTCGGGAAAGTCCTCTCTAACAAGGTAATGTGTGAACAGGGACTTGAAGGAAGTGAGGAAATAAGCTCTGCAGTTATCTAGGGAAAGAGTATCCTAACATTTTTGAGGTTTTTTTTAAAAACCTACTAAAATAAGTAGGCCTAGGTTTGTAATACATAATACAGAGGGACAGGGTCTGTAAAGAAGCTATACCCCACCTAAGATAGGCCCAGATTCCAATCAAGTGTTGTTACAAGGAAACATGAACCCAATGTTATCAGATCTTCTCTTCTCTTTCTTTTTCTGTTTTTTTAAATCCTCACCTGAGGATATATTTATTGATCTTTATAAAGAGAGGAAGGAAAAGAGAGAGAGAGAGAAAAAAAAAACATAAATGTGAGAGAGATAGATATGAAAGAGAAATATCTATCATTTGCCTCCCAGACCAGTCCTGACCGAGGATCAAATCTGCAACCGGGTTTGGTGTACAGGACAACACTCCAACCAACTGAACCATCTAGCCAGGGCTTTAATTTTTATTGATTGATTTTAGAGAGAGAGAGAAACATTGATTTGTTGTTTCACTTATTTATGCGTTCATTGGTTGATTCTTATACATGCCCCGACTGGGGATCAAACCCACAACGTTGGCATATCGGGACAACCCTCTAACCAACTGAGTTACCTGGCCAGGACCTCTGTGTGTGTGTGTGTGTGTGTGTGTGTGTGTGTGTTTAAACTGTATCCTGTATTTTTCTTTGTGAATTGTCTAATTTTGAAAGTCTATATAGGCATAAATACATACATAGGGTAATCAAAGGACATGTGCAAGAGCCCTGACCAGGTGGCTTGGTTTGAGCACCGTCTCATACACCAAAGGGTTGTGGGCTTGATTCTTAGTCAGGGCACATACTTAGATTTGGATTTAATCCCCAGAAGGGCTGCGAGGCAACAGATCGGTGTTTCTCTCTCATATGATGTTTCTCTTGCTCTCTCTCTAAAATCAATAAACATATCCTCAGGTGAGGATAAAAAACAAACAAACACAGCATGTGCAAGAATGTTTTATAGTAACCCCAAGTTGGAAACTACCAAAGTGCCCACCATTAGAATGGACCAGCTGTCCCTGGCTGGGTAGCTCAAGTGGTTAGAGCATCATCTAGATGTGCCAAGATTTTGAGTTAAGTCTTTGGTAGGGTACATAGAAGAATCAACCAAAGAATGCATCAATTGGTGGAACAAACTGATGTTCTCTTTCTCTCTTTCTAAAATCAATAAGAAAAAAAAGTGGATCAGCTGTGGTATAGTAACAGTTTCTACACGGCAATGAGAAGGAACCAACTACAATTCCACATTATGGGTGAATCTCACAATATAATGTTGAGAGAAAAAAGGCAGTCACAAAAGAGTTCAAAAACAGGTAAAACTAAGCTATGGTGTTAGAGAGCTAGATAGTGGTTACCCTGGCTGGGTGAGGTAGTGGTAACTTTATTTTTCCTTGATCTAGAAGCTGATTTTATGGGTGTGTTCAGCTTGTTAAGTGAATCAAATTGTACAGTGATTTGTGACTTTCCTGTATGCTTTATACTTCAACGAAAAGTTAAAACAAACAAAAACATGAGCCAAAAAAAGTAAGCCTTCAGGCTGAGTCAGGACTGTGGAATTCTAGTTTGTTCTATAATACACAGATTTCTTTAAAGAAAACATGAGAGGAGTTTACCAAAATAAAAAACCAACTTATACTTTGAAATGCAGATAAACCTCCGCTGGGTATGCTTTCCTTAGGGAGAAGCTCCTACAAAGCCCTGCAAGGAACTTTATCTTCTGGGTCATTACTCAGCCTCACACTTACCCTTATATGTAATCCAATACAATTGTTCATTCTTGTCCTCACACTAGAAAAATAAATCCACATATACCGCATTACAAGCCATAACTATCAGTAAAGGTACAGGAGGAGGAAAACCTAGAATCAATTTCAAAGAAGGATCTAGTCTACTTTAGGTTGAGAGGACATCAGATGTTTTTAGGCTGAGAGGTTCATAAGACAGAGCAGGAAGAGGTAGTAGGAATCATACTGGGCTTAAATAATTTATCCATGCTCTGGTCAGGTAGCTCAGTTGGTTAGAGGATCGTCCTGTTATGCCTAGGTTGCGAGTTCGATCTCTGGTCAGCACATATACAATACAAGAAGCAACAAATGAATGCATAAATAAATGGAACAATAGGACCTGCTTGGAAGAATGGCACTGCCAGATGAGTACTAGACTTTGAGTCAAGACAGAGGCGTAGGTAAATATGCTTCATCTCCTTGCACAACTATGGCAAAAATTATGACGAGTCTACAAAACAAGTATCACCCAGAAATGTTAGAAAATCAAGCTGTATGGAAGTCCAACAACCCAAGGATTTAAAGAAACCACATTCATCCAGACAGGTACACTTTTCTACCATAGGCCACCCTACTAAGACAGGGAGTCAAAGAAACTCTACTTAATACATAGAAATAAACACAGGGAGGCTGCAAAAATGAGGAGACAAAGAAATATGGCCCAAATGAAAGAACAAAACTCCAGAAAAAGAACTAAACAAAATGGAGATAAGCAACCTATTAGATGCAGAGTTCAAACCACTGGTTATCAGGATGCTCAAGGAACTCACTGGGTACTTCAACAGCATAAAAAAAGGCCCAGGCAAAAATGAAAGTTACATTAAATGAAATAAAGAAAAATCTACAGGGAACCAACAGTGGAGAGGATGAAGCCGAGAATCAAATCAACAATTTGGAACATAAGGAAGAAAAAAAAATTCAATCAGAATAGCAAGAAAAATAAATTAGAAGAAAAACAAGGATAGGCTAAGGAGCCTCTGGAACATCCTCAAATGTACCAACGTCCATATCATAGAGGTGCCAGAATGAGAAGAGGAAGAGCAAGAAATTGCAAACTTATTTGAAAAAATAACAAAAGAAAACTTCCCTAATTTGGTGAAGGAAATAGACATACAAGTCCAAGAAGCACAGAAAGTCCCAAACAAGATGGACCCAAAGAGGACCACACCAAAATACACCAAAATTAAAATGCCAAAGGTTAAAGATAAAGAGAAAACCTTAAAAGCAGCAAGAGAAAAGCAGATAGTTACCTACAAAGAAGTTCCCATAAGGCTGTCAGCTGATTTCTCAAAAGAAACTTTGCAGGCTAGAAGGGACTGGCAAGAAGTATTCAAAGTGATGAAAAGCAAGGACCTACGACCTAGATTACTCTATCCAGCAAAACTATCATTTAAAATTGAAGAGCAGATAAATTGCTTCCCAGACAAGGTAAAACTAAAGGAGTTCATCATCACCAACCCATTATTATATAAAATGTTGAAAGGAATTGTATAAGAAAAAGATGATCAAAACTATGAACATTAAATAGCAATAAACTCAACTATCAACAACTTAATCTAAAAAAGAAACTAAGCAAACAAGCAGAACAGAAATAGAATGATAGATACGGCGATCACTTGGAGGGTTAGCAGTTGGGAGGAAGAAGAGAGAGAATGGGGGAAAAGGTGCAGGGATTAAGAAGTAAAAAATGGAAGGTACAAAGTAGACAGGAGGAAGTTGAGAACAGTATAGGAAACAGAGTAGCCAAAGAACTTATATGCATGACCAATGAACATGAACTAAGGGAAGGGGGATTGCTGGAGGGAATAGGGATACTGGGTGGAGAGGGGCAAAGGGGAAAAAATTGGGACTATAACAGCATAATTAATAAAATATATTTTTAAAAGTGAAAAAATAAGTGGAACAATAAATTCCTCTTTCTCTCTCTGAAAAATCAAGGAAGAAAGGAAGGGAGGAAGGAAGGAAGGAAGAGAATTTATCCAGGAAACAGGCATGACTTAGCCTGAGTCACCAACCATAGGTAGAAAATCAATCAGGTATAAAAGGTTTTGGGAATTTATGTGTGCTGGGGAACTTACCTAGTCACTGTACATGCACATCCCAAAGGTACTTCAATTCAGGTGATTGTTGGGAGTGAAAGGGGCTGTTTTAGGTAGTAAAGACAGCCATCTCTGGATGTATGCTGAGTTTGGGTCCTTGGGGTGCCATGAGAAATGATGATCTAGAGTTGAAATAGTTACTGACATGGCAGAATTGGGAACCAAATGTGATTTGGTTAGGGAAATAGGAGTATGGATAAGGAAGTTGGAGGAAAGTAGAACCTTCCAGAGAAAGTCAAATTGCATAGCTCAGGATAAAGATGTTCCAAAATTAAGAAGGAAACTTGGAAAGGACTCAATTAGGGCTGCCTAAGAGAAATTCCAGGGGCAAAGAGAATCCAAATCCAGCAGAACTGATCCTGTGCAGTCCCTCATCTAGCGCAACAATCTTGGTGGTTATTGTAGTACACTGCAGACTGCACAAGCACTTCCCACGGAGGAGGTATCCTGTGTGAGGGAGCTATACTAGATAAGTTATTTGAAAATGCAGGAACAGGCCTAGCATCTGAGTTTTTTTCTTAGAAAGGACTACTTCTTCAGGAATATGGCCCAAAATGAATCACCACCTCATGCCTACTTTCAGAATTCAACCTTTTCTTCATCTTTCCTACTTCCTTGACCTGGACCAATTAATAACTCAAAGAACTAGTAGTCCCATAGCTTATGCTTGATTTTGCTATTTATGTAATCAAATGTTACTAATACCACTACTTCCTACCTTACGAACTTACCTTTAATGCTTTTTATGAAAATAGGATAAAATGGCACCACTAAAGAGTATCATACCAACTGAACATACTCTATGAACTTCCAAGGTATTTGGGTTAAAACTGGTTCTCCTTCCCTAATGTGGACAAAGGTGTAAAAAAAATTAAAAGGGAACTGCAGTGAATTGGCTTTGAATCCTGAAGTATTGTCCATTTCTTACTGCAGAAAAACTGGGAGTGTTGTTTTGTTTTGTTTTGTAGGGGTGGGGGACAGGGAAGGAGCCTGAAAAGGGGAAAAGAACAAGGTGGGGGCCAAACATGGACTTGGCCAAGGTGAGGCAGTTGTACAGCTGACTCTGAGCCTTTGTAGATTCCACATAACAGGAAGGTTTGGGCATTTACCATCCACCAGCTAAACTCCAGTGCTCCAATGGATTCGTCTGGTTGAAACTCAGAGAAGCCAACACATGATTTGGCTTTCTCCAGTACGGTACTGTTAGGAGAAACTGCCTGTGCTGTTGATTGCCTGGCTCTGGAGGCAAAAGCAGCAAGACTAAGGATTTTCCTCTTGTATAAATAAAACCAACTACTTGAAAATGGAATACAAAATAACCCCCCAAAACCTAGCCAAAAATGGTCTCTCCTAAATCAGCTTAAGGTCACACCTTCAGGAAGTACTCCCATATTTGCTGACCCCTGCCCCCAAATTGGAGGTGCTAGAACCTTTGTTTTCTTTTTCCCCCCTAACTCATTTATTGATTGATTGGAGAGAGACAGAGAGAGACAGAGAAGGAAGGGAGAAACATCGATTTGTTGTTCCGCTTACTCATTGGTTGATTCTTGTATGTGCCCTGACCAGGGGTTGAACCCACAACCTTGGCATTCTGGAATATCAGGATGACATTCTAGCCAACTGAGCTATCTGGCCAGGGCCCTTTGTTTTCTTAGCTCCCAGCCAAGAGCTCTATCACTGCATTTATTCCAATGTAATGCTCTGTTTCAGTATCTCACTAGAGAAGGGCTTAACTTTTTTGTACCTTTGGTAGACTGCTGAAACCTATGGACCAAGTCTTGGAATAATGCTTTTCAATGCATGAAATAAAATACATGGGATTACAAAGGAAACCAATTGTATTCTAATATAAATTCCAGACAGTCTCTAAAGTATGAACTTTTTGAGTGTAGGGAATGTGTCTTCACCTCCGTACTGCCAGTGCCTTGCACAAAGCCTGGCACATAAATCATACTTATAAATGTTTATTGAATGAATGAACAGAAAGATGGCTACTGCCAAGTCAGCCTGAGGAATGATTCATTGCAAATGCTTGTGCACAGACGAATGGTTTGCATATATCTCACCCCATCTGAGATCATCTAGACCAGACCTGTAAGGGAACCCCCCAACTCAACAATGGGTGCCATAGCATATAGCAATGACAGGCTATTGGAAGACCAGGAAAACAACAAAGCTTGTGTATTTCCACCAGCTGGAATATTCAGAAAGTAAGAGTAAACAGGCTCTGTCCTTAGGAGGAGGATATCTTTTGACTTCGGAAGCTTGATGCTCATACTACATTAAAATACTACCAACAGCTCTGATGGAGGGAAGAAAGGAACTGGAGCTAGCATGTAGGTATTCTCCTCCTCTGTTCTGAATTGGGCCTCTTGTCTCTGGGAAAGAGAAAAGTGTCCCTAAAAACCACATTAGGGATGATATGCCTTTCTAGCTTCACGTAACAGTTTTAGCCTTAGAGAGAAATATTGGTTTTGTTTATGTACCAACAGGAAACCTAAAGAAGCAAGAAATAAAAGCCACTTTCCTCACTAAAGATATATAAAAGGCCAAAGGTTTGTTCTAAGCTGATTGCTACATCTATTAAATATTTTGAAAAGAAAAAAAACAAAACAAACAAACAAAAAAACCCAGACAATTTTAAAGCTGAAAACCACAACTGTATGGGGTTCAGAAATCTCACTCTTAAGGCTTTTATGATTGACCCTCTGAAGTTAGAGGGCTTCTCCAGTTATATACAGCCATCTGAGGGACAGCAGAACTGTTTTCGCTTGCTTGACAACAGGGTTTCCAACATCTGTTGGAAGAAACATGGCTTCAAGTGGGTGGTTTCTTAAAAAAAAAAAAAGGAAACTACAGGTCAAAGTTTTGCTTTTAATTAAAAAACAAAACAAAAACTCCCACTCCTAAGGTGTGTGCTTTCTTTTTGACCTATTTTTCTTTTAAACTGTCTGCTGTTTCCCTATATTTTTCCTAGTGCAGTAAACAATGCAACCAAAAGAAATAAAAACCAGGGTCCACTCTTGCCCCAAACACTGAATATGGTCAAAGAGAAGGAACCACAGCACAGAAAATGGCCCAGCTCTAAATATACAAACAACATAAAAAAAAAAAAAAGAAAATAAGATACACAACCCCCCTACCCCAAAGACATTATTGTTGACATTCCTGGTACTATTCCTATAATATAACATTTCAGACAATGCTTCTTTCCCAGGGAATCCAGCTCACTCAGGAGGAGACATCCACTCGGTGCCTCAGGCTGGGGGTATTTAGTCTTCCTGCCAAGCTAAAGTTTTTTTATGAGTTCGATCTCACAGAAACATCTGTGTTATAAATGAATCTAAAAGGGGATGAAGGCAGGCACCTGTCACTGTTCTCCAAATCAGCCAAAAAGCTGAAGAGCATGGGATCTAGGAGACAGATGCCATTAACAGTTGAGGGATGGAGGTTTGAACAAGAGGAAGCACCAAATGAGTGGCTGCTTTTGGTTCCAAAGCCAAAAAAGGGCCCCACCAAAAAGGGCAGCTGGTCTGGATGAGGAACTCCCCTGCTCCTGGAGTCATGCAATAAAAATGATGGCCTTGGAGGCCCAACCACCAAAACAGCCATAGTCCAAGAGCAATTTACACCATATCACACAGTTTGCAAATGAACAGACTGATCCTAATTTAGAAAGGTAAGTGCTTTGACAAAGTTAGGGGCAAGGTGGGCTTGAATCCCAAAGCACAGCTGTGACATCCCTGGATTTCTATTTCTCCTGATGCTACTTGCTTCATGGCAATGTACCTTCCACATATCAGTGGCTTCTCCTCAAAATAGCACCCATAGTGGTAACTCACAGAGATGTCAAGAGGTATCAGTTGCCCTTTAGGAAATAAGATAATTTCTTTGCCCCATCCTGGCCAAAGCACTTCCCTTTTTAAGCTGCTGCTCCAAGCAACAGAGTTCCCCTTCAAGCAGAGTTCAACTTCCTTTTGTTTCAGAGTTTTGCACTGCCCTCTGAGGGCCCATTCCAGGATACAAAATGAACTACTTTCTGCATCCGTGTGTGAGTGAGTTGCCTTCCAGTATTAGGTCTGTGTTCCAGAGATTGGTCAATACATCTTTACAAGAATAAAACCACATGCATACACAGGTAGACTAGCCTGGAAAGGGCTTTCAGGATAGGGTTTCTGGTTATCTTGATGCCTCCCCTGAAAGAAGTAACTTTCTTGGTATAAGAGGATGAGGACACTGAGTGACCTATTCTCAACTTCTGGAAGGGCAGCTTGTTTTTGTCCATTTTTTCAATGAGGGGGTGGGAGGTACCCAACATTTTCAGTTACAGCAATGAGATACTGTTTTGTTTTGTTTTTTAAAAAAGGATCCTATGTGGAAATGAGTGGGACAATGATAAAAGTAAACAAATAATTAAAATTTAAAACCAAAACATATCTCCTGGCCCCGATATCCCCACTTAATCCTCTAAGACCACAATTTCCACATTGTGGACTTGATGCTGATGTTCTTCCATCTCAGCCACAACTTTCTCCTCAGTCCTCAGCTCTGTCTCCAAAATGACTGCTTTGCCCTCAGTATCCTCAGCCTCTGGGTCTGGGGCTGGGTCAATCTCAATGATGGTCTGCCCATCCTCTGAGGTGCTTTCAACAGCCTGTATTGCCGAGGTCAGGCCGGACTCCATGGCCACCAACTCCACAGGGCTCACCATGGTGGTCATGTTGCCCAGGGCACTCCCATCCTGCATGGCAGTAGAGCTTAGCAGCGTTAAGCTAGATGAAGGGTGAATGGTCACTGTGTCTGGTGAGCTGCTCTTGGCAGAAGAGACCACCGTGGCATAGCGGAAGAGCTGAGGGCCAGAAGGCAGTGTGTGGACAGTCACAGGACTAGAGCCCTGGCTGAGGGTGGCCACTGGAATATTGCCCATGGAAAATGACTGACCCACAGGGGTGATGGTGATAGGTGAGATGACTGTGAATTGAGGCTGCTGGACAGGAGGAGAAGGGCTCAGGACAGTGGTGGAGGCTGGTCGCTGGAGACGGGGCCGTTTTGGAGGCTTAGGAGTGCTCACAGGCATCAATACCACATTTTGAACCGTCTGGGATTTCAGCCTGTGATCCTGAGCTTGCTTCTTCTGTTCTTCCAACTGGCGTTCCAAATCTATAAAAAAAAAGTAGAAGAAGAAAGAAAGATTGGGTGGAGGGAACTATAATCTTGGGAATGGTAAAATGGGAAGGAGGAGACTTGGGGTCTTGTTCTGGTCTTGCCACTATGTAGTCCCAGGAAAGTCACTTCATTGTTTTTAAGAAGAAACTAGACTAGATGATTTTTTTTAATCCTCACCCGAGGACATGCTCACTGATTTCAGAGAGAGGGGAAGGAAGGGAGAGAGAGAGAGGGAGAGAAACATTGATGTGAGAGAGAAACGCTGATCTTATATGCACCCCAACTGACACCAAGCCCGCAACCTAGGCATATGCCCTGACTAGGAACTGCAGCCTTTTGGTTTATGAGATGACGCTCAACCAACTGAGTCACACTGGCCAGTAATTTTTGAAAAGTTAAATCAGGTACTATTATAAATGCCCAATGTTAGTGAGTTCAAACTGGTGACATAAATTGATATAATCTTGGAAATCTGACAGTAATTCACAGAAACCCATTAACTATTACCAATACTATTTAACCTCAAGCTTAGCCCTGGGAAGTAGTTTAAAAGGACATAAAAAGAAAAAGTTAGGCCCTTGTTGGGTACTCAGTTGATTAGAGCCATTGTCCCCATACTCCAAGAATGTAGGTTTGATTCCCAGTCAGGGTACATACAAGAATCAACCAATGAATACATAAATAAGTGAAACAACAAATTGATGTTTCTCTCTCTCTCTCTCTCTCTCTCTCTCTCTCATTCTTGCTCGCTCTCTCTTTCCTTCTTTCTCTCTCCCCATTTCTCTCTTTCTAAAATAAATAAGTAAAAATTTTAAAAAGCTATATTCATACAAGGCCAATGCAACAAAACAAGCTACTGAAGAAAAGCTTGAAAATTTAAATATTTAGCCCTGGCTGATGTGGCTCAGTGGATTGAGAGCTTGCCTTCAAACCAAGAGGTTGTTGGTTCGGTTTCCAGGCAGAGCACATGCCTGGATTGTGGGCCAGGTCTTTAGTTGGGGGCCTGCAAGGGGCAACCAATCAATGTGTCTCTCACACATTGATGTTTCTCTCCCTCCCTTCCCCTCTCTCTAAAAGTAAATAATTTAAAAAAAAGAAAATTTAAATGTCTAGGTAGGAGAATGTTTGGTGAAGTACTATGTAGCAACTTGGAAAAATATTAATAGGCCATAATGAAAAATCAGAAAACAAAACTTTATGTATACTATGATTAAAACTACCTAAAAAATAATATGGACAAGGAACCAGAAGCCTACCGTCCTAACAAAAACTACTTTTCAGATGGTGTAAAATTTCAAGATAGAAGATAGTACTGGATTAGGAATAAGAAGACAAAGTTCTACTTTGGACCCTAGGCAAATAACGTATTCTCTCTGTTCCTCTACTGGGTCATCAGTAAAATAGGGATAACAGCCTATAATGATATTCTTAGGAGGATCAAATGGCAAAGGGTATCTCTGACAGTACTTGGTAAACAGAGTTGAAAATACAAACAGAGTACAGCACTGGCTGGTGTGGCTCAGTGGACTGAGTGCCAGCCTGTGAACCATAGGGTCACCGGTTCAATTCCTGGTCAGGGCACATGTCTAGGCTGCAGGCCAGGCCCCAGTAGGGGGCGAGCAAGTGGCAACCACAAATTGATGTTTCTCTCCCTCTCTTTCTCTCTCCCTTCCCCTCTCTCTAAAAATATATAAATAAAATCTTTATTAAAAATAACACAAACTGGGTATAAAAATAACTAAAACAACCCAAATTGTTCTTCTCTTACCAAGTATCTTTCTTGCCTTTGGGCTTTATGACTGACTATAACATTCTATTGGTTTGGCCAAAAAGTTTATTTGGTTTTTTCCGTAAGATGGCTCTAGTAGCACTTAGTTGTCTTTAACTTCATTTGAAACAATACTGTTAGATTGTATTGTGACAGCTGTCTTATCTGCATGCATTTAAAAAGAAAAACATCAAAATTGCCCTGGCTGGTGTAGCTCAGTGGATTGAGTGCCAGCCTGTGAACCAAAGAGTTGAAGTTCGATTCCCCAGTCAGGGCACATGCCTGGGTGGCAGCCGGGTCCTCAGTAGGGGGCGCTCAAGGGGCAACCACACATTGATGTTTCTCTCCCTCCCTTCCCTTCTCTCTAAAAATAAATAAAATCTTTTTTAAAAAGTCAAAATTGGTGAATTCTTGTGTAGTCATTTTAATGATGAGGATGGGAGAAAATAAAAACATTTTTGAGATATTATGCTTTATTATTTCAAGAAAGGTAAAAACGTAACTGAAATGAAAAAAGATTTGTGCAGTATATGGAGAAGGTACTGTGACTGATTGAATGTGTCAAAAGTGGTCTGTGAAGTTTTGTGCTGGAGATTTCTCACTGGACAATGCCCCACAGTTGGGTAGACCAGTTGAAGTTCATAGCAATCGAATCGAGACATTAACTGAGAATAATCAATGTTACACCATGTGGGCGATAGCCGACATATTCCAGATATACAAATCAATAAAGTTATTGGTGAAAATGAAAAATGTGTCCATTATTTTATGGAAAAAACCATATGAACTTTTTGGCCAACCCAATACATCATTCAAATGCTGATAATACTCCATTCCTCTGACCTGTTTTATATCCTTCACCTGCTTTACCTCCTTCAAAAGCCTCTCCTGATTCTTTCCAGATGTAAGTCATAACTCCCTTTGTTTTTCCACTATACCTATTATATGCCTCTGTCACAAAACTGATTACTTTTTGCACTTACTGTAGTTCCATGTCTGCTTTCTCTTGAGTTCCTTGAAGGCTCTCAATATTCAACACTGTATTTCTAAAACCTAGCTTGGAGACCAGCACAAAGTACTTAAATAAACAGAGTTAAATTATTCCCTCTGCTCATAATTTTTTTAAAAGTTTTATTTATTTATTTTAAGACACAGGGGAAGGGAGGGAGAAAGAAAGGAACAGAAACACCAATGTGTGGTTGCCTCTTGTGCTCCCCGTACTGGGGACCTGGCCTGCAACCCCAGGTATCTGCCCTGATTGGGAATTGAAGCGACAACCCTTT
Source organism: Mormoops blainvillei (assembly GCA_004026545.1). NCBI lineage: Eukaryota > Metazoa > Chordata > Mammalia > Chiroptera > Mormoopidae > Mormoops > Mormoops blainvillei. The sequence continues at coordinate 419,206 of PVJD01000242.1, forward strand.
GGTTCGTGGGCCGACACTCAATCCACTGAGCCACACCAGCCAGGGTTGCTCATAATTTATTACCATAAATAATGGAGAATGTGCTAAATGTATATCTGTCAAAAGACCCAGTAGTAATAATGTAAAAAAGACAAAGATCGATTTGTTTCTTCTGCCATCAATATTTCTGGATTAATGGAGCATTCTAGCAGATATCCTAATTCTCCTAAAGATATAGAAGGAGTACTGGGATGCTGGCTTCTTTCTCTTCCTTTATGCCTCATCTGTTTCCCACCACTTCACCCCATCTGAGGCTTTGTAAAAGAAAAAGCCACATATGATACTATGTGAATTGAAAGAAAAAAAGAGAAAGAGAAAGAGAGGGAGCTGGGGTGGGGCGAGAAAGAAGAAAAGGAAGAAGCAAGCCAGTTCCAATAGAATTCAACAAAGAAATGGCAAGACTTTAGGATATTAGTATATCTCCGACAAAGAGACATAAATTATACATACCTGTCAGAGTATACAGAAACTGTTCTTCTCCCTGCTCTATTTGGTTCCTTCTGTTGTCCAAAACCTTCTTAACTGTGTCCATTAGGCCAAACGTATGTGCCACATTGTTGAGAACAGCAGCATCTATTTAAAACAAAAGACATATCTGTTGAGTTAAAACAGAAAGGTTCCACCATCTCCCTGTTGTGCTATATATAAATATGGAACAATTAGAAAATGATGGGACTATTCTAATTGCCTTTTTAAATAATTTTAACAAAGATTGATCGTATGTATAACTAATTTTGATTTAATTGTTATATCTATATTAATATATTAAAATATATATATACTCATATATATATGAGTGAGAGAGAATTGAGAGAATTACTTTTCTGACACATTGATAAAGGCAAAGCTACCTGTGGAGAAAGCATGGCCAGACCTGAGTTCAAAACCCAATTATGAACTTTGAACAAGTAAGTTAACTTCTATGAGCCCTAGTTTACCAATCTGTAAAATGGGGATAATAATATCTATCCCTCAGTGTTTTTATGAGGGTAATAGGATTTGCCTACCTGCAGCTGTTAGTGTTTAATAAATGACTTGATATTATTAGGATTAATACACTTACCTGTGACCTGGAAGGGAGCCTGGATGAGCCGCTGCTGAACCCCCCTGAGTAGTTCCTCTATTTCCTTCTGTATATTGCATACAACCTCTTCCATCAGCCCTACATCAGCTATTCCTTTCCAGAACATCAAAGTGTCCTCTGGTACAAGAGAGATAAGAGACAGTAAACAAGGGATGCTACAAATACTTAGGCACATGTCTACGATGTATTAAATTCAAAATTATTTCAATTTGAAAGAATTCCTGTTGGGTCATTTCTGGGAAGAGGGAAGAAACATTCAGAATAGTAGTTGCCTCCCTAAGTTGGTAACTATTTGGCCTCTTTAGCAAACTAGGGACTTGGGATAATTGCCTCAATTTGTCATTCCCACAGTTTGTCATGGCTCTGGTTACAAGCAACAGGTACATTCCTCTAATAAATGCATTAAATTAAATATTAAATAAATATTAGATATTATTTAAATATTTAATTTTAAAAGTAATAAGGATATTAAAGATATACTATAAAAATAAAGATATACTTGCCCTAATCATATACTTTAAAAAAAAAAACAAAGTAAAACAGTTGAACAGGCAGTGTTATAAGCTCCCTGAAGTCAGAGGCTATGTCTTTTCATTTACCTGTCTAGCATCTAGCAAGAGTACCAACTAAAAATAGGCAGCGATAAATATTTGTTAAATGAATAAATGATTGGAGGATGAAGTGAAGCCTCTCCTGGTCCCCTCTAAGTGAATCATCATTAATCACCATCTTCTACACCACCTGCTACCTAATTTTTTCTTCTAACACCTTGCAGCTTGGTTTATCTAACAAATGTACCAAAGCTGAAGGCAGAATGAGAAGATGAAAAGCATGGACTACAGAGTCAAAGTCAGCTGAATTCAGCTCTTATACTTCTGGTTATGTGACTGGTGTTAGGCAAGTTGTTGAAACTTTCTGAATCTTAATTTCTTCATGTGTAAAATGTGACTTTGCAGGGCTGTTGCATGGATTAAAGAAGTTTGTAGCTATAGTTAGTATTAATATGCATGAGAAAAACCAGCAAAAAAAATTAAGAGGTCTTTTATGTCCATAATCATGATGGTGATAAGGTCACAAAACCCTGCAAGATATCTGAGCACCGGATAAAAGTACCTGAAATTTCCTCTGAGTCTTTCTTCACTCCCTCTTCTGTGGCCATGGTGACAGCAGCAGTGAGAGCTGAGTTCCATTCCAGCCCTGCTTCTTCCATACTCTCTTCTGAGATGGCAATCTGTGTGATGTTACCTAAAAGCAGTCCATTAGAGGTAAGACCAGTGAATTTTATGAAAAAGTCATAGCTATCCTCCATCTCATATTCACAGCCAAAGAGATCCTGTTATTTTATTTAACATTCTGGCTTTTTGCCTGAAGATCCCTATATTAAAAACTAGAACGCTAGGAAAGCCGGGATGAATATTGGATTTTCTAAAGAAAACCTGCCTTGCAAAATAAAATGTTTTCTTCTTACTCTGAATAGAAAGTGAAAGGTAACTTATAAAATCACAAAACAGCAATCTGGCCCTGGTTGGTGTGGGTCAGTGGATTGAGTGAAAGCCTGAGAACTGAAAGGTCACTGGTTCGATTCCCAGTCAGGGCACATACCTGGCTTGCAGTCCAGGTCCCCAGTTGCGGGAGTGTGAGACGCAACTGACTGATGTATCTCTCACACAGCAAAGTTTCTCTCCCTCTCCTTCTCCCTCCCTTACCCTCTCTCTAAAAATAAATAAATAAAATCTTTAAAAAATAAAAAAGAGCAATCTGCTTTCTGAGCAGGTATGCTTTTGAAAGAGACTGAAGGTGGGCATAACTGCCAGGTTGCCTGCCCCAGACTTAGTGAGGATGAGAAGGACCAGAAATAATTTAAGAGAAAAATATGGTGCTTAGCCACGAGCCCTACTAAATACAGGCCTGTTTGATACTAACTATCTAGAGTATCTGAAATTGTTGTAACTTATCTATCAGCCTCTGTTAAGAGAAAGCAAGAGAAATGAGACCCGCAAAAATCAGATAAGGAGACCATAAACAGCAGATTCACAGAGGAAAAAACTTGCCGTCATTTGTAACCAAAGAGAATTGAAAAAAATCAAACTGATTGAGACAGAAATAAAGACAAGTGTGAACTCTAAAAGCTGGAGGATATCAATAATCAAGCAAAGAAATAATATCAATATGGGTAGTCAATTAAGTAAAGGAGTTTTGGTCAAATAAAAAGGAAGTAATTTCACAGCATTTTTCACTTTTCAAGTGAAAGAGTCACATCAACAAAAATTGAAACTGCTAGATATTTTATACTTTCCTGAAAGGAACTTAGGTTCCAAAAGATTTGGCTCCTACTCACCCAGTTGTTACTTACAGAATATTAGGTCTAACCAAAAGAAACATCAAGAATCATTTTTAAAGCACATTACTTCCCATATATACTCTATCGTACTTGCTACTCTGTTAGGCACATTTGTAAGTTTTCTGGAAGTGCTGATACATATTCTGAGAATTTTAGCTGTACTAAGTCTCCAGCTGAACTAATTGAATCCTTAATAATCTCACGTGGCTATGTCTTTCCTGGAGATGGGCAGAGAGCCCTAGTCCCAAACTCAACAACACTGAATGAAGTTAAGGGTCTGCCCGTCCTGTCTCATTTGTGAAGAAGCCTCGGTTTGGTTATCTGCAACACTTCCAGGCAGAGTTCTTTGATCCTTATAGCAGAATCTCCAGAGTCCATCCCAGCCAAAGATAAATTGTCTTTGATACATCTCAGTTTATCAATTAAAAACCATTCACTATTCTAATCCAACTGCCTTCTTTGACCACTAGTAGAGCAAAGGATTTTCAAAGCAATCTAATTTAAAAATATGCCAGTGGCACCCAAGCAAGATCACTGAATAAGTACTATAACTAGTGAACCATCTTTCTAAGGTTTACTGTGCATTGCAAGAAAGAAATAAGGAAGGTGGCCAACAGGAACCATTTGGGAAAAAACAAAGATCTGTTTCTAAAGCATGGAACCCCACCCATGATTACTACATCTTTCAGGGACATCACCAATCATGAGAATTGAAATTAAGAAACACTAAGGAAAAATGATAAGAAAATGCTACTGAAAAATACAGTGGGTTTTCAGGTGGTTTCCTACCCCCTACCATCGGCCGAAGTGGGTGTCTGCACCACACTTGTCTGCTGTCCTGGCACTGGAGCTCTTGCACTGCTGATAAGAAGATCAAATTTGGTGCTTCTGCAGGTATTGGAGCAAACCTTGTCATGTTGGTAAAAATCAATCTGTCCGGAGTCCATCATTTTCCTGCACAAAGGGAGACAAGAAGTACCAGTTCAGCCTGCACTTCATTTAGAGGAAACTAGGCCTCAGGGACAAATAGAGACAAGTTGCTGAGTCTACTTTGTAGATTAGTGAAACCTAATAGTTTTAAAAGTCATTAGGTTGCAAAAATTCTAATTGGGACTATAAAATTTTCATTGGTCCTGCCCACATTTACAAGTACTCCTCTTCCCTCCCTAGTCTATCATGAATACTCTCTCATATCCCGTTATCACTAAGCTTTAGTTATATACTCCTGACAATAGCTAAGTTTCCCCATAGAATCTCATGGAAACCAAACCCAAAAGGGGAAAAAAGACTACCTCATGTCCCAGCACAACTGAGAAATGCCACAAAGGAATTAGAATTTTGTGATGGGATTCTGATGTGTTAGTATTCGTAGACCATCAAGATCTGTTGTCACTTTTGGAGACATAAAACTTCAGCATGTTTCTTTCCTTAAAAAAAAAAAATTGATAACAACTCTCCTATAAATATAGTGCAAGACTGATTATACTAAACCCCCACTATAAAATGTCCTTAGAATTGGATTCACAAGACATCGTTATGATGGGTCATGAGCAAAACAATGCGGTATTTTCATTACAGTAAACTGTGTTATATTGTTACTTGTCTTTCACTAAAGATGTTTTTAGGTATTCTTGTTCCATTTTACATTTGAGGAAAGTTGGCATATGCTTGTTTTTCTGGCAAATAAAGTAGTCCAAGAACAACAAAAATAAAAGTTAAAGGTATTCCTCCCCAATTTCATTGATCTACTGATTTCTGCATACAAATCATCTGAAATGAATTTTTTAATTATATGTCTGACTATAAAATAATATGTGAAGAAAAAAATTAACTTCTGTGAAAAATGCAGAAAATTATAAAAAAAAATTGCCCTTTTTTAAAAACCCTACAAAACAAAGATAACGTCAACATTTTGGCATATTTGAATGTAAACTGTAACTGAAAAATAAAACTTAAAAATGTTCGTAAACCCCAAACCGCGCCCCCCCCCCCAAAAATAAAATCTTTAAAACACACACACACACATTTTGGCATATTTTCTTCCTTTTTTTTTTTAAAGATTTTATTTATTTTTAGAGAGAGAGGAAGGGAGGGAGAAAGAGAGGGAGAGAAACATTGACATCAGAGAGAAACATCAATTGGTTGCCTCTTGTGCACACCCCAACCTGGGACTGATGCTACAACACAGGCATGTGCCCTGACTGGGAATCGAACTGCTGACCTTTCAGTTTGCAGGCTGACACCCTGCAGTGTGGTAACTGAGCCACACTAATCATGGCATATTTTCATATACTAAATTTTACTTGTGTTTGTGTGTGTGCACATTTGTTTATTTTACTTTTTTAAAGATTTCGTTTATTTATTTTTAGATTAAGGGGAAGGAAGGGATAAAGGGAGAGAAACGTTGATATGTGAGAGAAACATAGATTGGTTGCCTCTTGCACACCCTCAACTGGGGACCTGGCCCACAACCAGGCATGTTCCCTAGTTGGGAATCAAACTGCAACCCTTTGGTTCACAGGCCAGCACTCAACCCACTGGGCCACACCAGCCAGGGCTGCTTGCGTATTTCATCACAAGTAAAATCACACTGTTTAATTGATTTATATTTTGTTTTCTTTCTTGCATTACATCATAATCATTTTTTCATGCAAAAACTCTTTAGAAATATTTTAATTACTGCAATATATACCATAGTATCTACTCATATATATTTAGATGAGCTATAATTACTTTAGATATACCTTGACTGTATATTAAAGTAGACTAATTTTAATTATAAATAACATTGTAATCAACATGTTTATGTTTCAATCTCTATAAGCACTATAGATTTTTCTTCAGACAGATTCCTTAAAAAGAACTGAAGACAGCCCTGCCTGCTGTGGCTCAGTGGACTGAGTGCTGGCCTGTGGACTAAGGGATCACCAGTTCAGTTCCCAGTCTGGGCACATGCCTGGGGAGCGGGCCAGGTCCCCAGCTGGGGGTGTGTGAGAGGCAACAGATCAGTGTATCTCTCACACAACAGTGTTTCTCTCCCTCTCTTTCTCCCTCCCCTCACTCTCTCTAAAAATAAATAAATAAAATCATTAAAAAAAAGAATTGAAGACAAAGGATAAGATGTTTTTGCAGCTCTCAAAACATGTTCTGTGTGGAATTTTTAATTTCTGACCACATTTAAAAATTTTATATCAAGCCCTGGCCCATGTGTCTCAGTTGGTTGGACATCATACCATAAAGTGAAAGGTCACTGGTTTGATTCCAGGTAATGGCACATGCCTCGCTTGCAGGTTCAATCCCTGGTTGGGATGTGTGTAAGAGGCAACCCACTGATGTTTCTCTCTCATATCGATCCTTCTCTCCCTTACTTTTTCTTTCCCTTTCCCTCTCTCTTAAAAACAAAACAAAAAAACCTCAAAAGTTTTCTATCAATAGGTGAGTGCTCAAAAAATGAGTACTAATTTAATCAACTAATGTTAATTTTCAGAGGGAAAAAATTACGATAGTAAACCTGCTGCATAAAAAGAGGGAGTTGAGGGATATTATACCTTCTGAATTTTATTTCTGTGGTACAGTGATGGCAATGATTGCATTTACTGTGCATCATTGATACTTATTAACAGCAACCTTCTATTTTTACCAGATTATCCCAGGATTTGTCAGTCAGCCTACACTTCTCTGTGGCTGTCATGATTCCTCAGCACCAGGCTTAGCTCTGCCTATGCTTAGTGATCTCAAGCAGGACTATCATCTGCTCTTGAGTTTCTCTGCCCAGAGAGGACCATGCCCAACATCCTAGTATCAGAAAAATTTGCCCTAGATGCTGGGAAGAGTGAATTTAATTCACTCTTCTTTCTCTCAGTTTTTTAAAGAACAAGTTAATGAAGGTCAAATAATACACGTATTTCTTAGGCTAATCCTCAGACAATAAAATTTTCAAATTAAAGAGAAAAGACCGAATTCTCTGTATTCTACCATGATTAAGTGCCCCAAAATCAGTTGAAAGGCATGTTCTTAGTATTAGAGCTCACCTGAGCATAATTCCACCCAAACGAATGGCTCTCTTCCAGTCCTTTAGGGTGGACTTGCCAGCCAGATGAACAAAATGCTTGGGGCTGATCAACTGATCATTGAACTAAAGTAAAAAGAAAAGTCCAAAATAATCCAATGTCAACTTAGGCAGGCAGAGAGAAACAAAGAGATAACTCTACTTGTTATGTACAAAAAATACCCAGATGACATCTTAAGTCATAGTTTTTATTATCCAGCCTCTCTTGCCCTATCATGCCAGAGAAGGTGATCCTTCTCTGAGCACAGTGCCTATCCTGGTACAAAGCTACAGATGACATAGGGAAGATCAGAGATTAATATACTAATTAGCATTTAAAATCCATTTATGCTCTGAATCAGGTGGTTGGATCCAACATTACAAAAGCTGTTTAAATAATCTGAAGTAATCTATCCAGTCTTAATGATAAGATTTAGGATGTGGTAGAAGGAATAAGTATAGTAAGAACCAATAGCACTGCAGGGTATCAAAATTACATAATCTTTAATGATTCTAGGATGATGCCGCTGATGGTGACTACTATCTATGGGTATAGCTGAGGCTAACAATGGGGACATATATGATTATTCATATTTTAATATATAGGGTTCTGAAATATTGCATAACTTGCTTAAGGTCACCCACCTAATCAGTAATAGAAATGGGACTCCATTCATTCATTCAACAAATATTTTTTGATAAATACACCATTCTAAGTGCAGGCGACACACTGGTGAACAAGATAGACAGGTTCTCAGCTCTCATGAAACTTGTATTCTGGTGGGACTTGAATCCGGGTCAGTTTCACTACAAAGTTGTTTTTGTCTACTATGATGCAATAGGACTATAGCCACAAAATTAAAAATATTGATACACTGGAAGAAAGAGAGGAGGCACTGAAACCATGCCCTTCGAAAACAAGGAGCCCCAAAATATGTTCTGGTAAGAAGAAAAGCCAATTACCTTGACACACTTCACATTTATTCCTGGACATACAAACTTCTTCCAGAGAAGAATGGCTTTGCTCTCCCCACAAGTTATGGGGTAAGCAATTTCCATATCCTCATTTGCTTCTATGGTACTTGCATCTGAAAATGAAAAAAAATACTAGTTATTTATCGAACACTCTTCCTCAAAGCTTAATTCAAAATCTTTAGTCTCCTGGTTCCTCCCAAAGGCTAATAGTTTACACTGGCTGGTATTGTTTAGAAATCCTCTGGAAGAAGTTGGGCATGACAGCTCTTTTACTAAGCTCCCACCATGCATCAGACATTCTGCTCTTTGCTTTGATGTGCTTCATCTTATTTTGCTTTTGCAATAATCCTAGGGGGCAGTAATTGTTTTACATGTTTTACATGTTGTATATGGGACTCCAAAAGGTAAAGTGACACCCCCAAGGACACATAGCTAAGTGGGGAAGTAGGCTTTAAACTCAGGTTTGTCTAATTTCAAAGTTTCTTTCCACTGATTGCCTTCCAGTGAACACCTCATCAGTCTTCATCAACAACCTTCCTAATGACAAGAATTAACCTTGAAGCTCTAATTTCTGTGTGGGACTTTTATAGATGAAAAATATTTTTAACAACCCTAGCAAATTGATGTCAAACAATCAACTGACAGCCTTAGCACTTTAGTTATTGGTGTCTCTAGATGTGCCAGCATCTAATTGATGGCTGCAGTATTGATAGGGAATGCTAGGTAGGGTGAAAAAGGCACAAAGGCAAGAAATCCCAACTAAGGAAGCTAATGTTAAATGCACTAGAATATCAGAAAAACTTACCAATCCCTTCTTCAATTTTGTGTATCGTGTGAGTTTCTACTGCCACAACAGCCGTGTTGTTCTCGGACCCGGCTTCATAAATCCTGTTGTAAAAGTGTCCATCGATAAACAAACTACATAAATCATGAAAAAATTAATATTCACAGCAGGGGGGTTAAGAATTCTTTTAATCTATCTCTAAAGGAATAAAATAAATATACTTCACAACTGTATGTTAGTGCTTTGACTAGTTCCCCTTTATTTTTAAACTCTAAGCTACCTATATGCTTATAAGCTACTACCATGGAAATGAATTAACAACTTTCCTCACCTCAATGCAAAGTTCCTCTTGTTACTGTATTTTACACCAGACTTTTCCCTTCATAACTTTAAAAGTTCATGACATAAAGTGTTGCTTCAAGTATAAGATTAAGTCATATTATAGAATTAACTTAACAAGACTAAAAAATAATACTGCTGGACAGTTCAAGACAAGAAGCAATTGCTGACCAGAGAAGTTGATGACTCCTGTTGGAATCTAGACACTAAAGTATTTTTAAGCACTGCAGCATTTTTTTATTTTTTATTTTTTTAATCCTTACCCAAGGATATGCTCATTTTAGAGAGAGAGGGAGACTGAGAGATAGAGAGAGAGAAACACCAATGTGAGAGAGAAACACTGATCGGCCACCTCCCACACGCACCCTGACAAGGGATTAAACCCACAATCCAGGTATGTGTCCTGATTGGGAATCAAACCTGCAACCCTTTTGGTGTATGGGACAACAGTCCAACCACCCAGCCAGGGCACGCACTTTAGTATTAAAAAAAAAATTTTTTTTTTTAATTTATTGATTCCATAGAGAGGGGGAAGGGGGAGAGAAAGAGAGAGTGAGAGGGAAACATGGATGTGAGAGAAACATCAGTTGGCTGCCTCCCACAAGCACCCCAACTGGGGATCGAACCCACAACCCAGGCACATACCCTGACCAGGAATTGAACCTGCAACCTTTTGGTTTATGGGATGACGCTCCAACCAACTGAACCACACCAGCCAGGGTATTAGTATTTTTTTTTAATCACTTTTAAAAACTTTTCAATTACAGTTGACATACATTATGATATAGCTTTTTTTTTTTCAAAGATTTTATTTATTTATTTTTTAAGATTTTACTTATTTTATTTTTAGACAAAGAGGAAAGGAGAGAGAAAGAGGGAGAGAAACATCAATGTGTGGCTGCCTCTTGCGCACCCTCTACTGAGGACCTGGCCCGCAACCCAGGCATGTGTTCCACTGAGGAATCAAACCGGTGACCCTTTTGTACACAGGCCAATGCTCATCCACTGAGCTACAACAGCCAGGGTTTGATATAGCACTTTTTAAGGCACCATAACCAAACCACTGACATGAGCAGAGCCTACTAAAAAAAGTATGAGATAGACTATGCCCAAAGTAACTAGCAGTAACTAGAGGTACCACTTAAGGAAAGTATCTTTCTAAAATGTTCCTACCTTCTAAGAAATGGCCTGAGATAACCTAACATGATACAGTGATGTCCTATAATAAATTAATGTGTTTATTATTGCATCTTGTTATTTGAAAGCATTGCCTGAATAATCTCCTTTGCATCAGTCAGTGATTATCCACCCCCACAGTGACACGTCTAGCACAGACCTCCCTTCTGAATTTCACACCAGGACAGTTAACTGCTAAATAAATAAATAAATAAATAAATAAATAAATAAATAAATAAAGGAAGGCATTTGGATGCCCCATAGGACACTGTTCAATTCATTACGTCTAAGAAGCAAGTTTTCTTCCCTCTCTCACCTCTCAAACTACTTCTTCCTATACTCCCCATCCTTGTTGACGGCACCACCCAGAACACTGAGGCCTAAAGCAGAAGCCTGGGAATTACACTAGACACCCAACCCTGGTGTATTGGAATGATGCCTGATGTTTGAAGCAACTGAGCTACACGGCCAGAGCCTATTTCTTGTCTTTTGGGTATAATCTTTAATGATACCATCCCAATAATTCACTCAAGTTCTTTGATTGTTTCTTTCCTTCATATTTGAACCTGAAGCCAATTAGGTTAAGTGTGACTGAGGCTCAAGACTGACACCTGATGATTTCCATCTTTGTCTCAAATGTATTAAACTTATGAGACCTAGCCCTTACTGGGTAGCTCAGATGGTTAGGGTGTCTTCCTGATATGCCAAGGGTACAAGTTCGATCCCCAATCAGAGCACATACAAGAATCAACCAAAGAATGCATAAAAAGTGGAAAAACAAATTGGTGTCTCTGTCTCTCTCTCTCCCCCCTCTTCCCACTCTAAATAAATAAATAAATAAATAAATCTTATGAAACCTGTACTCCATGAGTACCAGAGTTTTTTTCCCCTCTCATTTTTATAAAATGATGCTAAAGCGCAATAAAATATTCAAGTAATTAAGAAACAATTAGAGAAATCAACTGAGCACCAATTGGCAGGCGTCTCAAAATGCGGTAACTCAAAATGTTCATTCATTAGCTCATATACTAAATTCAATGTAAACAGTGGACTGGGGAGTCAGTATATGTTGTACAAAGATGCCTATCTCTGATCAAGCAATGAGAGGTTTCCAGAAAAGGCAATATCCTTTGGAAAATAAGAGACAGACAAAAGAAAAACAAGAGGAACTAAATCTTCAAAAGAATTAATTCTCTAAGCAACAGAGAAGCTTTTTCTGTCTTTGCTAGGGATAAGACAAGTGACAGCTGGAGCACTTTTAAAAAAAATTTTCATAAGAATTCATTTGATCCAAATTGACAACATGCTGGGGAGCAAGATCTCAAAAGCTCCCTGGAGCACTTTGGAAAGGTAAAAGAAATAACGAAAAATTTAATGCAAAACTTAAATCATTCTATCAACTCTATGTCAGGATTTATCATATATCACCTTTCCCCAATAGATCTTAGAATATTTCCTCATGCTTAATGATATTCAAAAATGTTAGCAAACTGTGGTTATATTTTTAAAACTAAAAAGTCCTTATCTTACAGATATGTACTAATGTCTGGGATTTGCTTCAAAAAAATTCAAGAGTAGGTGGATGTAGAGATAAAATAAAACTGGCCATGTGTTGATAATTGTTGAAGCTGGATGATGGGTGCTTACATTATAATTTTCTTTATTTTTGTGTAAATTTGAAATTTTCTATCCTGAAATGTTTTTAAAGTTACCAAGAGAAGTTGATTGTGTTTCTCCAGAAGTGTTCAAGACAAGGTACATTATTTAGCAGATTGGGATTGGATTATATGTTTGCCCAAGAACATTTCTAAGCATATGAAGACTCTTTCATACATTCCCCAAGATAAAATAACTATCGCTCCTTTCTCTTTGTAGGTGTAATTCTTACTTAACCTTCAAGACCACAGACTATTTTTTAAAATTTACCCCTTTTTTCAAATTCATAGTGGCCACCTGAATTGACAGTACTTCCTAACTATGTCATTCAGCACTTGTTAGATTTTGCTATATAAGTGATCTCTCAATCTCTCCCTCTATATATATACATGTATTTTTTTTCCAGTTTGCAAAGCTAGACTGCAAGTTCCGTGACAGTGGGAACCATGTGTTATATTTCTTCCAACACCTTTATAATACATTGTATAATAGTAGGTAGTTTATATTTTATTTTTGATAGACTAAGGCTGATAATTTGTCTACCCATGACAGTCCAGAGAGCTTCTTGTAGGAATACTTTTATAGTTGCCTTGCCTAATCTCCTCTGACTCTAACTACACTGTCTTTTGGTAAACATGTACCAAGACCCTGTGGTAAATAGTGTGGATAAATAAAATGAGAGAGTCATGTAACTCACCCTCAAGGAGCTCACAGTGAAGAGGAGAAGACACAAGGAAACAGCTAATTGTTGTAATAAATATTGAAATGACAAATATAGCACTCGACATATTTTTATAGAAATGAAAACTTTGCCAGCTCTGAGACTAATGTTGAATGTTCCATTTTGATAAGCAACCATAGAGTTATAATTTCCTCACTCTCTAAACCTTCCAAGTGTCTCAAAATATCCACATCTTTAATCACTTACCCTTGTTGTACAGGCTGTAACTGCAAGATCACTTGGGTTTTAGTGTCTTCAGGGTTCTCCCCTTCATTTCCTTCAGTGGGTACCACAACCACATCCCCCACTGGGACACTCACTTCCGCATTAGCCATCTTTCACATGAAGTCAGATAGTTGAAGCTGCTGTCAGAAACAAGAAGTACCAGTAACTTCATCTGGTTTGAAAAGATGGCAACCGTAGGAGAAGAACACCAGGTAATAACTACCAAACCCAAGGGCACCCTGGAGATCATGACCCTCTGAAAAGGATGGGAATGTGAAATGGGGCTAACAGAGGCTATGATCTTCCCAGAAATGCCTCAGTATTCACTTGCTATTGTAGGTTTTCTTAGTATGAGTGATTCATCCAATGGTGTGCTCTACCAGCTCCCGAGAACCAACTGTGCACGTCACTTCCCAACTCCAAGTTTAGTGACATCATATTGCTAGCTTAAAATCACTGATGCTGGGAGTATATACACCACAAAAATTGGCAAGCACTACAAATCAGGGTATTTTTTCCCCCTAGAGATCTGGTTTACAGCATACCACTAATTCCATCCCAAAGAATAAGCTCCTAGAAAGTTAGAAAGCTCCTAGAAAGTTACTTTCTTTGCAACCAGCCATTGCATCTCATCAACTGCTCTGTCCTTTGTGAGTACTTAATAAATATCTGCTGACTAACTGAACTCAGCTGACTGGGAAGAAAAAGATGACTTGTACTATGTAGTTGTTTAATAAATGCTGAATCCAATTGTATGACCTCTAGAACTTCTTAACACCTTTCTGCTTCAGACTGAATGGAGAAATGATCTCACCTGACATCCCCCTTGCAAAGCTGGTGAGGAAACCAGTGTCCAGCACCACGTGCTCTTCAACTCTAAAGTAACTCAAAGTATCGTCCCAATCTTAATGAAAACTCATTAAGAGGGCCACAGGATGCTCTGCAGTGTTAGTCTTCACAATTGAAAAGGAAGGAGAGTCACTAAAGAGAGTAGAAATAAGAGCACTGTATTTACTTAGATATGTATGTGAAAATGACTAGGCCTGTGCTGAATGGAGTGGGCACACATCTGATGCAAGTTTGACTATGTAACTGGTAGTCAGATGACCGAAACTGTAACTCAGCTCTACCACAGCACTTGTTTGCCTATAATACATATGCGTAAGCATAGCGCTCAGTCTCCCTATTTGGGCCCAAAATACTTTTCCAGTTTTATCCGTAATTATAATACCCCAAAAATCTAAAACTCCAGCCACGCCAACCACCCACAGTATTCTGAACATATAGCATGTACTTTCAGGTTTCTGTATGTTGTTCTTCCTTAAGCCTAAAACTCCTTTCTTCCTCATCTCCTTCCTTCAGGGCCAGTTCATAGCCCACTCCTCCACATAACCACTGCCAAAGCATTTACCATTTTCTTTTCTGCAGTACCCCAGTACTTGGTTTGTAGCTGTCCTCCAGTGTTTATCACACTGTGTCCTGTATTGCAGTTAATTGGACAGATATCTATCCTCATTACTACACTGTACTCTCCGTCAGGACAAGTGGTGCTTATCCAAAAATCTTTTTATCTGTCACAGGCCTACTCATCATAGGCACTGACACAGCTTAGTTCAATCAATTTTTGTATTTGACCTACTTAAAATTCCTCATGTCTAACTTATACTACTGCCCTTTATGATTCTCACAAGCTTTATACCTGAATTTATTCATTTCTTTATCCAAGAATCTCTAAAAATATCTTGTAGTCACCTTAAATGGAATTCATGTTCCCTCTCAAACCTGCTCCTGTTTCCTGTCTCAGCAATGGCACTAGACTCCAACCATTTTTCTCAAGCCAGAAATGGAATTACTATTTTTTTAAAGATTTTATTTATTTATTTTTATAGAGAGGGAAAGGGAGAGAGAGAGGGGCAGAAACACCAATGGTAGAGAGAAGCATCGATTGGTTGCCTCTCGTACGCACACCAACCAGGGACCAAAATTGCAACCCAAGCATGTGCATGCCCTGATCAGGAATTCAATGGGCGGCCTTTCGCTTAGGAATGACACCCAACCAACCGAGCCATACCAGTCAGAGCATAAGTTATTTTTGACTCCTTTTTTCTCTTTTTAAAGCCAATCAACTACCAAATCCTATCCATTCTATCACCTATATATCTCCTTTATCCATCTCCCATTCTCCATCTGTGCTGTCACCACCATATTCTGAGCCACCAGTTACCTGGGTTTTTCCAGGTACATATCATTAGAATCCTAAACTCTTGTCTTGCTCCCCAATTCATTATCTATAGACAAAATGATCTTACTAAAGGTCACAAGCCATTTCCCTGTTTAAAAAGCCTTCAGTGGATTACCTTTGCTGTTAGAATTAACGTGCACACACCTTAACATGACTTACAAAATCCTCCAAATCTGTCCCCTGCCCATCCTGCTAACTTCATATCTTATAGTTCTTCCTTTCACAACTTGAGCTCCTATCACTGAATTCTTCCCCGTTTCTCAAACATACCACATTTTCTCACCTGAGCCTTCACACTTATTTCCTCCCCCCGAAACTCTCTTTTTCTTCCTCTTTGGCTAGTCATTGCTAAATTTTTGTGACTTATTTAAAACATCACTTCCTTGGGGAGGCTTTTGATGACTTCCTTGACTAGATGTGAGCTTGTGTCCTTGCTCCCTCAGTGCCTGCAGCACCCTTGTTACGACCATCATCCCATTTTGTCAGCCTCTCCCTATCGGACAACACTCTGGGAAAGCAAGGGTTGCTTTTCTTTTTCAACAGCTTCCCTGTGCCTAGCTTACTCCCAAGACACAGGAGTATAATAGCTTTAAAATATCAGACTTCTCTCTATCTAAAACTTTCTAAGAAAATCTGGCACATAGCAGATACGTAATAAATTTTTGTGTAATGAATGATTCAGCTTACCCTAAAAGACTTCTAGAATTTTCTACGTTTCTAACTTAGGGGATATACATTTGCTTACGTAGCTAGGCTAAGCTGCCTGGCGTATTGCCCATCAGCACGGTTAGTTCAACAAATATTTACTGAGTTCCTATTCTGTATCAGACAGAGTTAAGCTCCTTGGATATGAAAAGGGACAGGATCTACTCTTAAGGAACTACAGAAGGGAAAGAGATACATGACACTGTCACATACTAGAAGAAAAAAGTAATTGCAAGATAAAACAGTACACAATTCAAACTTCTGTAAATTAAAGGTTTAAAACTAGAATGAATAAATAAGAGAATCATATGTATACGGGACCCAACAAGGTGGGAATTGACTATAGGAGACGGGGGGTGGGTGGTGGACAGGGCAGGGGAGAGCAACTGGTGGAAAAGTGGGGCAACTGTAATTGAACAACAACAAAAAGAGAATCAATGGACTGGTTTGGCTGGCTTCTGGAGGTAGAAGCAAAAAAATTAGGCCCTGTGAGTCCAGAAAAAGCCAAAAAGGGATATGATGAAGCATACACATACCACTGAGTCCTTGAATAGTTGAACCAATAGATATCTTCAAAGTTTAAACTATAAAAATGTAGGATAAATTAAAATAATCACAACTAACATTTGCTGGACACTTTTTTTCAAGCACTATTCTGTTACTATTACATATTTAATGCATTTAGATGTAATACCTGCCCTGACTGGTGTGGCTCAGTGGGTTGGGCATCGCGAAACCCACTACAAACCGAAAGGTCACCGGTTCAATTTCTGGTCAGGGCACATGTCTGGGTTGCAGGCCAGGTCCCTTGTTGGGAGCTGAGGGCTTGCGAGAGGCAACCTATCCATGTCTCTCACACATCAATGTATCTCTCCCTCTCTCCATCTCCCTCTAAAAATAAATAAAATCTTTTTTAAAAGATGTAATATCTTAGCATGTATCAAGCTTATAGAATTTACTATCCCAAAAAGGGGTTTAAATGTTTAAAAAATTAATAGTTTAGGTGAATTAATAGGTTAGAGAAGCAGAATTAGAAAGATGCTTCTACTTTCAACCTTCTGCTCTATGGTTGAGTCCTCTCTAGAACACTGAATAAGGGGCTGACTAACAACTTGATTAATACTTTCCTCAATAGAAACTCATATTTTATTCCTTACCCCTCCCACATCTTGGCACCCAAGAGGAATGCTCTGGCTGCTTCTCTAACTTTCTGAGAGTTTATCAAAGAGGATAATTATAATTATCCACAGTATGCCTCTCAGTGTCAGGGACACAGGTCTGATTCAATCAACATGAAGAAGAATGCCATATTGACATTCTTTAGAGAAGCCAGTTTGGGTTGAATCTCTTATTACCCTAAATACCATATTCCTAGCAAGTAACCCGAAACCACCTCTTCAGAATACACTAGCTAACTGCAAGGTCATCTCTTTGAGCTGAGTGTAAACTGAAAAGTGGCTCTTGTTTATATCAACAAAAACTCCTGAGTCAAGAGAGTGAGTTAGCTGATCCTCTGGGTATTTTTTTTAGAAAGGGCCTTAGAGTATTCACTGTGGAATCACACAGCACTCCCTGTAATTCTAGGGGAATACACGTAAAAGAAAGATGTCAACTTTTTATGAAAAGTTAAAACAATTTTGTAGTTATTTTCAAAGACAAAAAAGACATCTTGAAAGCAAATTCATGACTGTTTACAAAGGCTATTGGAAAACTAAAGAAATGATAGTTGACCTACTCTGGATTAAACTTTTTTGTCCTGAATACTAATATTTAAAACATGGCAAAGTATAACATGAGTGTCACATGATCACAGGGACATGATAGCTGGTAGTTGATAAGGAGTAACAGAAATACCAGATATCCTCCCCTGGCTCAGTAGCTCAGTTAGTTGGAGCATTGTCCTGATACGCTAAGGCTGAGGGGTTCGATCTTCAGTCAGGGCACATACAAAAGTCAACCAAGGAATGCATGAATAAGTGGAAGAAAAAAAAATTGATGCTTCTCTCCCCTCACTTCCTCTCTCTCAAAACAATTAAAAAAAAAAATCCTGAAATTTTCTAACCCCAAAGTGTATGTGTATTGCACACTGTAGTATAATTTTTGTAGACCGTGTAGTATAAAGAAATTTCCAAGTTAAAACTTGAGGCCAAAACTCCTTTTGTTTTTTAAGGTTTTATTTATTTTTAGACAGCAGGGAAGGGAGGGAGAAAGAGAGGGAGAGAAACATCAATGTGTGGTTGCCTCTCGCGCCCCCCCCCCACTGGGGACCGGGCCCACAACCCAGGCATGTGCCCTGACTGGGGAATCCAACCAGCGATTCCGTGGTTCGCAGGCCGTCGCCCAATCCACTGAGCTATACCAGCCGGGGCTTTTTTTTCCTTCTTTATTCCTTCACATGTATTTAGTAGATGTTGCAGAGTGCTACCAGATGTAATTGAAGTCAACATGAAGGCTACACGGGACCACTGTGACGGAAATAGCCAGAGCAAACGAAGTTCAGGATAAGTAACTACCGGAGATCACTAGGCAGAAGTTTGGGGAAGCAAGAGAATAAAGGCATTCTTTGAAGAATCATCCTACTAGAGTCTAGGGGACTTCTGCTTAGGACAAGACCAAAATAGCACCCAAACTACAGCAAGGAAGTTGTGTACAAGTTTGCTATTGGTTATGTTTGTTGAAGTAAAGATAAATGGTTGATTAATAAAATAGTCATCATGTCAGTAGACATTAAATACACCTAACCGATAAAATACTAACAAATTAGGGGATTGTCCAAACATTTAATGAAAAAGTCCCCCGCCAAAGCACCTCAGTAACCATTAGCAGATGGGGGGGTGGGGGAGTCCCTCTGAGAAGACTAGAATTATCTGTTCATCCCTTTCTCTAATCTTCCAGGTTGAGAAACAACCCACTTCCTGGTTCTCCTAAACAGACCCTAATCAAAGCCCCTTTTGTATTTGCTATATAAAGTGGTTTTGAGATTTCTCTCATCTTGAGAAAGTAATTCAGGCTTCCTTCGAATACACCTTAATCTGGTGGATTACTCTCCAAGATGCCTCAGGACAGATTCTGCCCTCATCTACCCAGCCCCTCAATTAGAAGACACCTGGTCAACAAACCCCTGCCATTTCAGAGAATAAGGGTACTCTGCGCTTCTTCTCCTCAAGTATCATCTCTCCAGTCCTCAGAAGCTTGGGTTTCCCCTCCCCTGACACACCAGATTGCCTCGATCTCTACCTTTATGTCAGGAAGTATTCATAATCGCTCATTTCCCCACAGATTTGGACCTTATTCCTACTTCGGGAGGCTCTAAATGTGTTCCCACCGCCCCCTCATCTATGGGAAGGCACGGGCCTGCTTGCTTTCCTTGTAGATCTTCTTCCTTGTCTCCTGCTCCCACCACCCAGACCTGTCACCACGCCTTTGGAAAAGCCCCTGCCTCTTTTCCCTGGACTCAAGGGCCCAGGCCTCTAGCGCACCACTCGGGTGAAGCCTGGACCCTCCTTTCCTCAGCAGAACCCACTCTCTGCTCTTGCTCTCCCGCCAAGGCTCCGAGGGTCTCCTCCTGGGTCGGCATCCAGGCTTCCCTCACCTTTCGCCCCCTCCCGCAACGCCCCCCAACCCAGCAAGACCCAGGCCTCGCCCCAGGTTTTCATTGAAGGGCCTGGCACTCCCCAGACCCCGCCTCTGGGGATACCCCATGATGCCCGGGCCCCTCGTCAGGGTCCTGGGCGTCTGGGCCTCCTCAGTCAGGAGTCGCTCCTGCCCCTCCTGGCCCCTCAGCCGAGGACTTCCGGGCCCCTCGGTCCGGGGGCGCCGGGGCCCCCCCCAGTGCCGGGCTCGCTGGCCCCCGCCGCCCTCGGCCGGGGGCCGAGCTCGGGCGGCGCAGCCGGCCGCGCTGGGGGCGGCCGGGCCGCTCGGGCGGACCCAGCGGCAGCGTCCCCCCACCCCCCCCGCGGCGCCGCGACGTCCGCTCGCTCCCCGGCGGCGGCGGCGGCACGCACAGGGCGTGGGGAGGCGCCCGCGGAGGCAGCAGCCCCCCGCCCCCTGTGCGCCCGCCCGCCCTCGCCGGCCGCCGCGCGGCCCCCGCGTCCGCCCCCCCGCCCCCACCCCACCCCGCGCCCGCGCGCCCACCCCTCCCCCTCCTCACCGTCTCCGTCGGGCGGGCGGGCGGCGAGCGGCCAGGGCGGGCGGGCGACGGAGCATGCGCAGAGGCCGCCACGGCTGCTACCGCCACCGCCGCCGCCAGGCCGGACTTCAACACTTCCGGCCGCCGCCGCTGGCGAGCTGGCGCCTTAAAGGGGACGCGTCCTTATTGCCGACCCCGCGGAGGATGAAGTTCAGCCGGAGGGAATTGAGTGAACATTTACCTGAGCAAGGATCTTCTGCTCTGGAATGTCAGTGTTGGGAAGGACGCTAGGGACCGTAATAACTCTTCTCCCTTTTATTTCATGGATGCGGAAATGAGGCCTGAATTAAGGAATCACCTCATCCACAATCGCGGGGAAAGGCAGGTCTCTCGACTCCTCTGGAGGACTCTGCTTGCTTTACATTCCAAGTCCTGTTTTCTAAAGCTTACATCTTACTAGACCTCCAAAAGTTATGAGCCAACTATCAGCTTGGAATCAGGTGTGGTTTAGCATGGAGCAGTAGCTGGTCACCGAGCTGCCTACACTCTCTGACCCATGCATGTTTGCTAAGTTTTCCTGGTTGTGAGGTTCTAGGCTCAAGTGTTACCTTCTTTGTGGGAGTTATTTAACAGCTCTAAACCTTTATTTCACGGAAGGCATAAGGTTGTTGTGAGTTTTAAAATAGATAATACGCGAAAAGTGATCAGGAAAATTCCTGAGCCAGTAATAATAATTAGCAAGTATTAAACCTTTCTGTATGGCCGGGTCTCGGCGAAGATACTTTTCTCTCATCATCCTCATGGAAACTCTATTAAGTAGCTACTTTTCATTCAGTTTTACTGATAAATAGGAAGCCAAAGGAAGTTAATCTCTCAAGGTCATATAACCTGTAAGTGGCACAAAGAGGATTTAAATTTAGGCCCCTTATTTCTCCAGAATCCATGTTTATAACCACTAAGTTGGTTGTGGTGGTGCGCAGACGCTTTTGAGGAGGAAGGAGAATTGCTTCCCCACTTTTGCCTCCTGTGATTCATATCCCTGCTCTCTATTCCTTCTGTCTTGAGGTGACAGGGAGTTTTACAAGTTCTTGATTCAAGGACAAGTGAGGCAGCGGGCAGGGAGGGGGTAGACAAGCTGGATTTAGGCTTGGCTTTAGCAGCTGTGGATATCTTGGCCAAGTCACATCTCCCTTACGCCTTGATTTCTTCACCTGTAAAACAGAGATGATTTTTCCCACTGTGCCCATCTCTAAGGGCTATTTCCAGGATTGAATGAGGAGACTTAGTACCCATGTTAGTGTCTGTTATGATCAAGGACTCACACATTAGTAGATGATTCTGAATATAGTGGGGCCTGGTCATGACTGTACTCTTGACCCATGTGAACTGTTCCTAAAAGGGTCATTTATATCTTTTGATTATGCATTGAACATTTTACCCAAACCTTGTCCTTGCCTTTCATAAGCTCTTAGTCCACCTTCTGCAGAGACAGAATTGTAAACCCATAGGACAATACTGTGTTACAGGTGTCATCCTAGAGTTATAAACAAAGGGAGGTTTAAGTCCTCTCTGACTGCACTGCTAACACCCAGCCCCAGCCCACAGGATTTTCCTGGACTACTGCAAGAGTTTCCCAGTACTCAGCAACCCTATCCACCCCACCCCAAATGCTATTCACCTTAGGGACCCAGAGTAATCTCTTAAAGAGATAAAGTTAAATGTGACTTCCCTGTTAAAAGCCCTTTAGTAGCCTCCCATTACACTTAGAATAAAACCCAAATTCCCCTCTAGGGCCCCATACATGACCTCCTTCCTGCCCTCCTCTGCCCCCCACTCACAGTGTCTTCCCTGACTCCCAGCTGAAAGTAGGGTCCCCAGCCACATTCTTTATCATTACTGCCCCCGGTTCCATCAGAGCACCTGTTATGTTCATTTGGGAGATTTTTTCAGGGCAAAGACAACATCTGAGAGAACTCCCCTTCCATGCCCTAGTTACTTTCTTTCAATCCCCCTGCTTTCCTTCATAGACATTCCCATAATGTGAAATTCCCCTAGATGATTTATTTACCTACTTTGTGTCTTTATCATTTACCCTACATAGTATTTGGAGCAGAGTTTGGTGTACAGCTAATGTTTGTTGATCAAATGAATGAGTGATCAGAAAAATTACAAGACATGGACTAGAGAGGAGAAAGACCAGGAAAAGAAAGCTGTGGGGGAAACGGCTATGATTAGCCAGGCAAGAGAGAAAGGGCTTCATGTAGGGCGGAGCCAGAACGCAGCAGCCGTGTTCATGTACTCGAGACACACTTCTAAAGTTGAAGCAACTGGTGTTAGTGACCAACCAAACTGCCGGGGTGGGGGAGGCGGTGAGAAAGAGAAAGGGACAAGCATGCCCCCCAGTGAAGGAACTAAGCAGGAAGAGTTGGTTGGGGATTGAGGGAAGGTAGAAAGATGAATGTGTTTGGACTTGTTAAGTCTGAGGTGTTTGAGGGACATCCAAGTGAAGGTGTTCAGGAGGAAGCTGAATCGACTTGTACCCTGTAAGAGGCCAGCGCTGGAATTTGGGATGGAACCACAGAGGGCAAGAGTAGATAAGGCCATCCAAGAAGAGTGTACAGAGGGAGGGGGTCAGAGGCCCAAACTTAGGGAACGTTAACACTTTCTGACCAAAAGTGGTCAGAAAGGTTAGGTACCTGAACAGAGTAAAGAGAGGAAACCCAGAGAACAGTTAGGGAGCTTCCAGAAGGAGGGGATGGTAACAACAATGTCAGATATTGCAAAGATCTTGCAAGGAAACACAAGCCATTGGATTTAGTAACAAGGATCATTCCTGATCTTTCCAGGGTGGGGTCACCTCTGAGGTTGGGGAGGAAGCCAGATTGTGATGGATGAAGTAGTAAATGGGAAGGGAAGTGGCAGAAACAGCAAATATAAACAGTTCCTTAATATTTTTTTACAGTAAGGAGGAGCTAAGACAGCAATAAAATGATTATTTTAAGAGAAGAAGAAAAAGTCAGTTGAAGGATTTCCTTTTTAATTTTTTACCTTTTTTTCCTGTTACCTGTTGCCTCTAAAAAATTATAAAGTACATCAAAGGATGGAGAAGCAGAGGAAAAAAACACTTTTATTTAACACCTGGAATATTTCCTTTCAATCTTTTTCCTATGCATTTTTTTTCCTTTACCTAGATGAATTATCTTGAAAGTACAATTCCATGTTATACTTTTTTCCTACTAAACACTGTGTCCTAAGCATTGACAAGAATTCTACTTCTTCCTTTTCTTCTCTTTTTTAAATATGAGAGACAGTTGAATGGCCAGTCTGGTTCCGCCTTCCCCTCTAGCATTCTTGTCTCTGATATCTGAGCAGACAAATTTTGTTTGGAAAATAATCCTGTTGATTTTGGCTGAATAATAATGCTGCTCAGTAGAAGAGCCAAATATAATTTTAGGGGCAGCTGACAGGGTTAAGAGAGGCCCCAGTGTGTTCAGGGTATCCAAAGCCCCTTGGTGAGGCTCTGGGTCTAAGCTGGGCATAGGCCCCTTGGTGAGACTAGTGGCTGCAGTGAGTTTGGAAACAGCAGGGAAACTGAAGGGTAGTGATACCCAGGCCTACTGAGAGCATCCTAGCTGCCAGGCATTACTCTGAGCACTTTAAATCTATACAATGTCCCAGGTCCTGTTATTAACCCAGTTTAACATGAGAGGTTAAGAGCTTGCCCAAGTTCATGCATCTGTTATTGGCTTGGATGGATTTGAACATAGGCAGTTGCACTTAGAGCCCAAGTTCCTAATGACCCTTCCACTGTGGATCTTATATCCCTGGCTACACATAGAATCACTTGGGGAGATTTTATAAAACACCCATACTAGGGTCCCACCCCAGATGAAAGCAGGCGGGATCTCTGAGGGTAGAGCCCAGACATGAATATTTTCTAAAACGTCCCTAGATGACTCTGATGGCTAGCCAGGTATAAGAACTGTGGCTCTGCTGGCTCTTGAGCATATTTATTCCATGCTAAGTGACAGCAACAGCAGCAGCGATAATGGCTAACACATTCTTAGCGTCATGGCATTTTAAACACTTTATATTAACTTATTTATTCCCCACAAAGTAGGTACTAGCAGTGTTCCCATCTCCTATAGAGGAAAGCTGAGCTTGGACAGTTGAGTTGGTAAGTGGTCGAGCCAGTACTACGGCCTAACCACTCTGATTTTTTTGGTCAGATTAAAGGGAAAAGAAACTAGCATTGCTCGAGCTCCCTCTCTGTGTCTGCCACTAGGAGCTTTGCAATAGCTGAAATTCCAAGTAGGGAATTTGCTTTCTGGGCAGAGAGTGCTACCCCCATTTTCTAGAAGAGGAAAGGCAGGCTCAGTGAAATTAAGTGGCACCTCCTGGTTACATGGATTAGAAGCCACAGAGCTGCCACTCCCAATGGTCTGTCCACAGCCCAGGCTGTGGGCCAGGTCAATTTTTTCCTCTTCTAGGGTGCCACCTTCTGCCCATTCCAGAGTTTGAAACTCTAGTGCTGCCAGAACCAGGCTTTGGGTGGAATCTGTAGTCCTGCTGGGGTCCGACCAGTCCATCTGGAGGGGCAGCAACACCTCTACCAGCCTGCCGTGGCCTTCCCAGGATGTTGGCCCAGTGTGGCCAGAGCATCCAATTTGGAAGAGGAGGTAGAAATCCTGAGTTTATTTGATATCTCTGAATTTATAAATATTGATAACCAGTTTAAAAAAAAACTTTAAACATTATCCATCTGTGAAGAAATATGGCCTATGGGTTCCCAGCGGGCAGCCCCTGGTATCTCCTACCAGATATCTGCTTCTAACCTAGAACAATGTTGCCAGCTGCCTGGCCAGCCACTGACTCTGCAAACTCGACGTGTCCACAACCAAATTCATAATTTCTGTCCCTACCTTTCCTTAGACTGCCCCTGCCCCCGCCACTAAATTTGCTTCTCTTCTTGTCTCCTTCACCTCCAAGACCGTCACCCTCATCACTCAGTCATTTTCCAAGATCCCTCTAATACCATCTCCACTCTAAATCTCAGCTTGGTCTGGACTGCCATCATCACCTGCCTCTGTTACATTACAGCCAAAATTTCCTAATTGGTCTCTCCACTTACTGTCATGCTGCCTTCTAGTCTTCATTCTTTTTCTTTTTTTTTCCTTCTTTTTATTGAATTTATTGGGATGACACTGGTTAACAAAATTATACAGGTTTCAGGTGCACAATTCCATAACACATCATCTGCACATTGTATTGTGTGTTCACCACCCGACAGTCTTCATTCTTGATTCTGCCTTCTCCTTAGAATTAACCTTGAACTCCTCATTGTGGTCTTCAAGATCCTACATAAGCTCGTGCTGGGATCTTCTGTTGACTCCTTTTCTTTTTGTCACTCTGCCACAGCCTCTCTAGACTTCAGTTTCCTCCAAAACACACATTTCATGGCATTTGCCCTTGCCATTTCCCCATGGAATCCTTGAACGCTCTTCTTCCAGATCTTCAGCTGGCTCTTTCTCATCCTCTAGGTCTTAGCTCCTGAGCCAGGCCTTTTCTGTCCAGTCTTCACGTGTCACCTCCCAGTCACTCTCACATATTTCCTTTATAATCCTCACTGACACCTGGCTTATCTTGTTCCTTGTTTGTATTCATTTCCATGAATACCCTATCCTCCTTCAATTCCCCTCCTTTCTGCCCTCTTCTCCTCTCTACCCCTCACTCTCCCCACCCCCAACATACACACATATACACTCTGCAATGAAATATCCCGGACAGCAGGTACAAGGTCTATTTTATTCATGGCAGGACTACAGCCCCTAAACATTGCCTGGTATATAGAGAGCAATTAAAAAATATTTGTTTATTAAGGACTGCCTGCATTTGTGGGTCTATTTCCCCACCCCCCACAGCCTACCCTACCCTCTGGCATCACATTCTCAGGAGCCAGAAGCCACTAACAGATGGAGAGTGAATCAGAAAAGGAGGCAAAGAGAGAAAAGGAGGAAGTTCTGCCAGTGGGTGCAAGGGAAAAAGTCTGGAATGAATCCCAATACAGTCAAGTGACTCCCCTCCTCCCCAAACTCAGCTGCATCCTTACCCACTGTACACCACCAGGACCAAAATAAAAGTCCGGCTTTCTGGTTTTGGAGTCAGAGATGACAAGATTCAAGTCATGATGGCTCTGTGACCTTGGATCAGTCTCTGTCTCGGCCTCAGTTTCTTCATCTGTAAAAGGGAGACAGTAATGATACCTCAGTCACAGAGGGCTGTGGAGAGTAAAGGAGAACTTAGAATACACAAATGGACTTAGAATGTCTGGAATGTGGTAAGTACTCAAGAAATGCCAGCTGGAGGACCTAGTCTGGTAGCTCAGTTAGTTAAGAGGATCAGCTGGGTATGTCAGAGTTGCTGGTTCAATCTCTGGTCAGGGCACGTACAAGAAACCACCAATGAATGCATAAATAAGTGGAACAACAAATCGATGTTCTTTTTTTTTCAATTAGTTAATTAATTTATGTTTAGACAGAGGGGAGGGAGAGACAGAAACATCGATGTGTTGTTACCTCTCATGAGCCCCCTACTGGGGACCTAGCCTGCAACCCAGGCATGTGCCCTGACTGGGAATCGAACTGGAGACCCTTTGGTTCGCAGGCTGTTGTCCAATCCACTGAGCCACACCAGCCAGGTCCAAACTGATGTTTTTTTCCCTCTCTCTCTCGCTCTCTCCCTTCCTTCCTTCCTTCTTTCCTTTCTCTCTCTAAAAAATCAATAAATAGAAAAAGGTTTTTATAAATCATTTGATATCAGAGTTTATTTCTGGACTCCCTATTCTATTCCATTAATCTACATGTCTGTATTTATATCACTACCACACTTTTACTTACTGTAGCTTTCTAGTAAGTTTCGAAATCAGGAAAAGTATACTTTTTTTTTTTAGGTTTTTATTTATTTATTTTTAGAGAAAGGGGAAGGGAGAG
Organism: Mormoops blainvillei; assembly: GCA_004026545.1. Taxonomy (NCBI): domain Eukaryota; kingdom Metazoa; phylum Chordata; class Mammalia; order Chiroptera; family Mormoopidae; genus Mormoops; species Mormoops blainvillei. The sequence continues at coordinate 446,659 of PVJD01000242.1, forward strand.
AGAAAGAGAGAAACATCAATGTGTTGTTGCCTCTCCCCCCACCAGGGACCTAGCCCGCAACCCAGGCATGTACCCTGACCTGGAGTCGAACTGGTGACCTTTTGGTTCACAGACCCACACTCAATCCACTAAGCCATGCCAGCCATGGCAGGAAGAGTATTCTTGCAATTCTGTTCTTTTTCAAGGTTTTTTCAGCTATTTAGGGTTCCTTGAGATTCAACTTTAGAATGGGTTTTTCTATTTCTGTAAAAAAAAGTGTTAGTATTTTCATAGGGATTGCATTGAATCCACCAATCACTTTGGCTAGAACTGACATCTTAATAATACTAAGTCTTCTGATTGATGAACACGGAACATCATCCTATTTATTTGTGTCTTCTTTAATTTCTTTCAGCAATGTTTTATAGTTTTCAGTATACAACTTACACTCCTCCTCGGTTAAGTTTCACCTCCTTGGTTAAATTTACTCCTAAATATTTTATTCTTTTTGATATTACTGTAAATGGAATTTTCTTAAATTCTTTTTTGGATTGTAAGTATATAGAAACACAATTTTTGTGTGATCATCATTTCCTGTCTGTGGTCACTGATCCCAATATCCCAGGTATGGACCAATAGGGGAGCTCAGTGGCCAGGTTTGGTTGGTTTTAAAAGAGGAGCCATACTTATCTGGCCATCTGAAGGGTGGAAACTTCCTCTTGCCCTCTAACAAACTGACACCCTTTTCCCTCCATCCTTCAAAATGCCAAAGCTTCATGGCCTCTTAAAATCCATCTCCCAGAACCACCTGCCCTCCTCTCACCCACCTGCAGCAAACCCATCCTGTTGGGATTCTCTGATCTTATTAAAAGGAGTTTCATTTTAGTTTCAGAAAGTTCTGCTTCTTTCTTACAAATGGTATAAGCTTCGACTACCCGTAAAATAGGAAGATTTTTCTTGTCCTACTTAGGAGAGTACAGTCACCCCTAGAATGGAGAAGAGCAGGCTATCTCATTTACTCCTATTCATATATCTAAGGACATAGTAAGTACTTAATAAATAGTAGCCAATGTAATTGTATATACACAAGTACTTCATAAATTGTGAAGTGCTCTACAAATATGGATTGAATGCCTACTATGTGTCAGGTACTATAGTGGATATCAAGGGTGAAGATGGTATACAAGATGTAGACTGGTTTCTTGCCTTCACATAGGTGACATCCTGGCAGGGGAATATAAATATTGAACTAAGTTTACAACTAATTCATTAATAATGACTATGATGTTTTATAGAGAAGTACATGTGCTATGAAAGAGCATAAGAGTGTGAGGAGCTAATCTACTGAGGGGCGGGGAGGTCAAGAAGGGCCTACCTGAGGAAGTGACTATGAACTGAGACATGGAGAATGAGGAGTTAGCCACTTTGGCAGAGGGCAATGGGGCAGACGCTGTTGAAAAACAGAACTTCCAGGCAGAGGAGAGAACTTCCTGGAGGCCCTGAGGCAAGACAAGTACTGACTTCAAAGATACAGAGCAGAGCCCTGGCTGGTGTGGCTCAGTGGAACCAAGGGGTCGCCAGTTTGATTCCCAGTCTAGCACATGCCTGGGTTGTGGGCCAGGTCCCCATTGGTGGGAGCGTGGGGGGCAGCCACATGTTGATGTTTCTCTTCCTCTCTTTCTCCCTCCCTCCCCCTTACTCTAAAAATAAATAAATAAAATCTTAAAAAAAAAAAAAAAAGATACAGAGAGGAGACTAGTGTGACTGGAACCCTGAGAATAAAGATGGTAGTACATCCTTTGAGACTTACAGGATGTTAACTCAAACTAATTAGGAGCTGTTGCAGGGTTTTAAAAGAGGGAGTCATTGACATGATCAGATAACCCACAGAAGCACAGCATGCAGGAAATCTGCTAAGGTTAAATGTCTAAATTAGAAAACTTATTCCATAAATTGATTTTATATTCTCAGGCTCCTAACTAGGTGAACTTTTCTCCTTCTAGCTCTTGATTTTTAAATTTTTTCCACTCCTGATTTTTTTTAAAAAGCTATATTAAAGTATAATTTACATAATATAAAATTCACCCATTTTAAGTGTACAACTTACTAGTTTTAAAACATTTCCTTTGCCCCCAAAATATCCCTCGTGACCATTTGTAGTCAATCCCTGCTCCCACCTCCAGCCCCAGGCAACCACTAATCCTACTTTCTGTCTCTATAGATATGCAGTTTATGGACATTCCCTATAAAAGGAATCATACAATATGTGACCTTCTGCGTCTGACTTTATTTTTCATCATTTGTATTCCAGTGACTATATGCCCTCATAATTTCTCTAACCTATTCATGTACTTTATTTGTAGTAATAAAATATGAGCCCTGGCTGGTTTGGCTCAGTGGATTGAGCACTGGCCTGCGAACCAAAGGGTCACAAGTTCAATTCCCAGTCAGGGCACATGCCTGGGTTGCAGGCCAGCAGGGGGCATGTGAGCGGCAACTACGTATTGATATTTCTCTTTCCCTCTTTCTCCCTCCTTTCCCCTCTGTCTAAAAATAAATTAAATCTTTAAAAAAAAAAAAAGGACAAACAAAAGGAAAAAAGCTTCACTTTGCCAATAAATCTTCCCTCTCTAACAGATTTCACTATTAATTGACATTTTTCTTGGGCGCTCTGTGCAGTCAGAGCAACTCATTCCTGTCAGCCCTGGTTTCACCTCTTGATACTTTCTAGTAATGTGATCCGGACCTCCCAGAACTTCTGTTATCTGTAAAGTGAACATAGTACTACTACCTATCTCATTGGTTTATATGATGATTTATAGGAGCTAATACATCTAAGTGCTTAATAAGGGGCCTGGTACTTGATTAAGTGCTCCACAGAGGTGTACCATTATCATAAATTCTTCTGTTTCAACATTTTATTTTATTATTTTTGGGGTTGTAAAATAATCTTTAATTGAAACATTTTCCTTTACAGTTCTTAACTAGCTGGGCATTCCACTGCACCGCTGTTGATGTCATCTATGTCATGAGGGTGGCAGCCATCAACATTGCAGCCCACATGCTGGGCAGTCCTTAGGATCTCTTTAATGGTTCCAGAGAGTTCTCTAGCTAAAGATCTGTGACACATCTATTCGGCAATGTTGACAATCTTATTAAAAGTGATATTTCCACTGTGCTTAATGTTTTTTTCTTCTTTCTGTCTCTTGGCAGTTCTTTGAGGGCTTTGATGATCAGGGCAGAGGGAGAACATTCTACCTCAGTCTGAGACTGTCTGTTCTGAATGGTCAGTTTCACTGTAATCCTCAGACCCTCCCCATTACTGGTTGTTTTGGCGATGTCATCACCAATCTTTTTTAGAGACAGGCCCAGAGGGCCAATCTTGGGGGCCAGGGCAGACATGGCCCTGATTTCCCCACCAGTGCACTTCAGGTATATGACTTTGATCTCACTGTGGTCGAACTTTGGCAGCATGGTGGAGGCAGCTGGTGTCTGATAAACCCAGATTCAGGAGGACTGAAGAAAGTTGCACCTACACCTCCTTCGAGCCTAAAGCTGAAAGCTGTTTCAACATTTTATTTTTTAAATATATTTTTTAAAAAAATATTTTATTTATTTACTTTCAGAGAGAGGAGAAGGGAGGGGGGAAAGAGAGGGAGAGAAACACTGATGTGTGAGAGAAACATTAATCAGCTGCCTCTCACATGCCCCCAACTGGGGGACCCCAGTATGTGCCATGACTGGGAATCAAACTGGCAACCTTTGCCAATTATAGGACAGTGCTCAAGTCACTGAGCCACACGGGCCTGTTTCAACATTTTAATGAGTACACAGTATTCCACTGTGTGGGTATTCCATAGCTGGTCTGACCAGGCTCTTCTTGCTCTTGAATTTGTAGTCCAGAGACCAGTAAACTATAGCTCCCTGGCTATTGCCTGAGAACCCAAGAATGGTTTTCACTTTTTTTAAAAGATGTATTTATTTATTTATTTTTAGACAGAGGGGAAGGGAGGGAGAAGAAGAGGGAGAGAAACATCAATGTGTGGTTGCCTCTCACGCACCCCCAACTGGAGACCTGGCCTGCGACCTAGGCATGTGCCCTAACTGGTAATCAAACTGGTAACCCCTTGGTTTGCAGGCCAGCACTCAATCCACTGAGCTACACCAGCCAGGGCCATTTTCACATTTTAAAAGGTTTGTAGGAAATTTTTTAAAAATCAAAAGAAGTGTACTTTTGCCTTATGGGTGAGGAGGCTGAAGTATAGAGACCTTCTGCAGCCCTAGGATTAGATCCTTAGCCAAGTCCCAAATGCCTGTGGAAAGGAGAGCTCAAAGGAGACAAACAAATATGGAAGTCCTAAAACTTGGTGACCTGAGGCCCATCTCCCTGACGTCAGCAAAGCCCTAGGCCTGGCCTGGTCTCCTATGGTGTTGGGATGTGAGTAGACAGGGACTGCCAGCTTGGTAGGAACCTTATTCTCATGTTTTGCTCTGCTTGCGTCCCCAGAGAAGGCCCCACCTTCCATATCACCCACATTCCATACCACACAGATGCAAGTAGGATTTGCAGTAAGGAGGGAAATCACAGAGAATAAGAGGTCTCCACCTTGGGCTCGGACTCAGATGTGGAGAGGGCACAACTCACTGCTTGACCTCACCGTGCTACCACTCTCCCATAACTTGGACTGACTCTATGAAAAGTGGAGACGGGCAGAACAAGTGTCATACCCCTTGTGGCAGTTGCTACCAGCTTTGCTCTCCATCCTCCCATCAAAAAGACCTCAGACATCTAGGCGCCTACAGGGATCCAAGGAAGAGGATGGGGGCGGGGGGGAACATCTAAATCTCATATTTCCCAGTCCATTGTCCCCTGCTAATTTGGCTCCTACAAAATCTTTGCCAAAATGTCAAGGCTCAAGCAGAATTTCTCTAACAATTAGCATATCTATAGCGGGCTATTTGCGTGAAGACCAGGGGTAAAGTGCAGGCCAGAATTAAGACAGAGTCAGAAAGAGCAAGCATTTCACTGTGTTACATAAGTTTTCCCTTCACGTACAACTGCTGCTCTTTCCTGACAGGGCTCACCTGGCCCGGCATCCCTGCTCCCACACCCGCTGCTTCCAGCCACTAGCTGGTGCTGCTGAGCCAGGCCCTGCTTCCCGGGTCCCAGCAGGCTGGCGGCTCCCTTAACTCCTGGTCACCAACAGGTACCAGTAGTATCTGAAACAACAGATTTTCATCAACGCCAGCATCCCTTTGATCCTTCATAGGCGGCCAGGCTCACTGTAATGAAATAAAACGGGCAGGAATAAAGGCATTGTAGAAACATGTGCCTGACCTATAACTGGAGAGCATTTATGCTAAGTGAAATAAGCCAGGTGGTGAAAGACAGATACCATATGATCCCACTTAAAAGTGGAACCTAATCAACAAAATAAGCAAGCAAAATATAACCAGCAACACAAATAAAAAACAAACAGAAACCACAGGAGAGGAGGGAGGGGGATAACAGGGGAAAAGGAGGGGAAGGGTCATCAAGGAACGTGCATAAAGGACCCATTTGACAAAGCCAAATGGGGAGGGGGGTGAGGGGGAGCAAGGATTTGAGGGTGGGAGGTGGGGATGCGTGGGGCTGGAGAAAGTGGCGGCGGGAAAATGCTGATAGGGGATGATAGGATGGAGTGCAGGGCAGAGGGGATAAAGAGGAGGAAAAAAATGAGACAACTATGATAGCACAATCAATCAAATATACCAAAAAAAAAAAAGAAATTCTGTTCCAAATGATATATTATACAGACACTTCCCAATAAAAGGAGTGGCTTATTTTCATCATCGTTTTTAATTTTTTTTTTTACATGTTTACAATTTTGAATTTTTTCCTATTTGGGTGAAAGAAATAATTTTGATTATATCAGCTGAATTCAGCCTGTAAAAAAGATGTTAAGTTGTGGGTAAAATATGCAAATGAAGAGAAATATATTGCAAAAATTCTATTAAAAAAAGTAAAAGAATACTATTTTATGGTATATGACAATTATCATGAAATCCAAATTTCAAGCCCTGGCCAGGAAGCTCAGTTGGTTAGAGCCTCATCCTGATACTCCAAAGTTTTGGGCTCGATCCCTGGTCAGGACACATACTGGAATCAACCAGTGGATGCATAAATAAGTGGAATGACAAATCGATGTCACTCTCTCTAAAAAATAAATAAAAATTAAAAGAATAAATAACAAATTTTGGTGTCCATAAATAAAGTTTTATTGGAACACAGCTATGCCCAATTGTTTATATATTGTCTTTTGCTGCTTTGCAACAGAGCTGAGTGCCTAGCAAACACGATAGTTCACGAAACCTCAAATATATACAATCTGGCCTTTTACAGAAAAAGTTCGCCAATACGTGCTATAGGTAATTTTTCATTTCTTCTACTTTATGAAAAGCACTTCAAGGAACATCCCAGCCTCAGTGGAATCTCCTGGCTTCCCTGTGTCCTGCCAAGTGGACACTTTCATCTGGCCATCTTGGCCTTTCTTAGACTGCTGCATAGTCTCCACCCTCAAGGCTCTGCCTTTACTTAAACAGTCTTTCCCTCCTACTTTGCCTGGTTGTCTCCTATTTATTCCTTAGGTTTTAGCTTCAAAGTCGGTCTCAGTAAAGCTTTCCCAGGCATCCATCCCACTCCCAGCCCAATTCAGTGCTGTCTTCCCTTTGTCTTTCCCTTCACTAAACTTAAGCCTTGTGAAGTCAGGCACTGGGTCTATTAGAGTACACTATACATTTACTGTTAGAATGAACGCATCCTTACTGCTAAATATCTTAAACATAATTTTACATTGGAGGATACATACTCAGGGGATGGAATATCTGTTGTTGAATTGCTGTCCAAAAAGGTTATTGCTACCAGCAGTAAGAGTGCTACTTAACTTGTGTTTTTAATTACTGCCTCTATGTTTTTAAAGGACAGAAGTTATAGAAAAAAACTCATCCTTAAGAAGGGATAAATGTGTTAAGTAGAAAGAAACTTTCAAACTTCAAGTTTCTTATGATGATTAGAGACATTCTTCCTGATTGCACAAAGCAGTAGTTTTCTGCATAAACCTATGGTGCTCAAAATATCCGACAGAACAAACTCCCACGAAAAGGGTCTTTAAAAAAAAGTCACTTAAACACATGTAAGTATTGGTGACTATACGAACGACAACGTTCACACTCTACCAGCATTAATGCTCTACAAGCAAGACACACACACAAAACTCCAAAATTTCTATTTTTATAAACTGGAAAAAACACAGGCGCCAGGACCAACGATCACTAGCTGCCCAAGTACCAAAAAATTATGCTTCCGAAATCTCTTGATGTCGATTCCGCACGTAGAGCAAATCAAGCTGCCCTGCGTGTGCCACTCACGACAGAAGCCCTTTTTGCCGAACGAGCAACGAAAGCAGGGTGGCAGTCTTGGCGAACACCTATTTTGGTATAAGTGAATTAAAAAAAAAAAAAGTGTATTCAGGTTCCTATTCCATGCTCTAGAAATTGAGGAGGAAATTTCAAGACGTCCTGAGACAGAGGGAAATCTGTGCAAGGAGAGTATAATTTGTCTTTTGATTTTTATTTATAAGCAAAGGCAAAAAAAACCCCGAGTTGATATGCAAATAGCGCGGTGCTTGCTGGGAAGGTGCCGCGAACGCGGAGGGGAGGGGTAGAAAAGAAAGGTTATGGGAGGGAATCAAGCTCTCTGCGCTGCAATCCGCAGCTCCTGTTGTCCACTTGGTAGGAAAACCCGCTTCTGGGGTAGGGGGGGAAGGGGGAGGGGCGCGGGTACCTATCTGAGGACACTCGAATCCCACCTTATTAAAATTGAAAATGAACTAACTTGTGCCACTCCTTGAAGCCGCCCCAGCACGAGAGCACTGGAGGTATGGATCATTTAAGAGCAAAAAAGGAAGCTGCCAGGCCTTCACCATCACAAGGAATTAGCAGAGTGTGGGTGTGTTCATGAAGTGGAATGCTATCTGCTGCACTTTCAAGGATTGAGTTAGACATCCAAAAACACTGATAAGAGATGCAGAATTGTACAAGGTACAGCATGATACCATTAACCATGATACCATTAATTAAGGAAAAAAGCAATACTGCACTTGGAATGATGTAGATCCTTATCAAAAGGTAAAAATAATTGAGTGAAAAAGATGTTGAATAGGGTACCACATTACACCATTAATGTAATAAGGTGCACACACGTGTGTACATAAGACCCGGTGTTATACATTTCCTGTGGCCCCATATTTGTATGTACTGACTTAAAAAGTAATTTGAAAAATAAAGGGAAAAATAAAGCCCTGGCTGGTGTGGCTCGGTGGATGGATGCGGCCTGTAAACTGAAAGAAATGTCATCAGTGGGATTCCCCCAGTCAGGGCACATGCAGGGGTTGTGAGTCAGGTCCCCAGTTGGGGGGCGTCCGTGAGGCAGCCAATCCTGTTTCTTTCCCTCTCTCTGGCCCTCCCTTCTCTCTCTAAAATCAATAAGCAAGTCCTTGGGTGAAGACTTAAAAAAACATATATATAGTTAGGCATTTTACTTTCCCTAATATAATAATATGTGGAGGTCCCTGACCTCTACAAAGTAGAAGCTGCAAGAGAAGGAATTATACAAACAGCTTACACTATAATAGGAAGCAGATGTGTAGTATAAACTGGTGGAAGCCTAGACATGCGCACTGTCAGCTGTGTCTGTTGGGGACTCCATCAGTCATCTCCTAAAAACAAATCATTTGACCTCTGCTCAACCCTCCAACGCTTTCCCATTGCACAATAAATAAAATTCTATGTCCCCACCACAGCCTATAAGGTCCTGCCTGAGCTGACTCTTGAATGTCTGTCCAACCTCATTGCCTGCCACTCTCCCCATCACCTATTAAGCTCCGGCCAACCTGACCACCTTGGTCCTTGAATAAACTGTTTCCTACCTCAGGGTCCTCCGGCACCCAGCTAGCTAAATCTAGTTTATTCTGGTATTCTTTCCTTTTACACTTTTGTGTACTTGCTAAGTAGTCTGTTTCCTACTTCAGATTGTAAACTCTCTAAGGGAGAATATTATCTGCCTTATCTACTAACAGATACCCAGCACCTAGCAAAAAGCTTGGCGGACAATGAGTAGTCTATTTGTTCAATGAATGTACATTTAAACTGGGTCTTTAAAAGACAAGTGAAAAAATAAGAAATGGTATGCCAGACTACTGGGAAAGTGAATATAGCAGTGGCGGGGAAGTAAGACTAGGAAGATAGGTGGGGTGGTGGTGAAGGGGGTTGGTGGAGGTGGAAGAGGGTAGAAGGGGGATAAATGTTAACGGAAAAAAATAAATTTTTAAAAAAGACTAGGAAGATAGCTTGGAGCATAATGGTTAAGGGGAACCCATTCTGTGAATTTGGATTAATGACAGTACAAGGGTGGATTCGGAATTTGGTGGGATGAGGATGGAAAGATAAAACGACTGGGAGGGCAGGTTGCTGCAGTAATGCATGTGGGAGGCAGCCCTTCTTGATTCCTGCGGGTAGTTAGTCACTTGCTTCGGGCTGTCACAAACCTTTTTACATTCCTTTATGTTTCATCATCTTAGTGTGGGGGCCTGGGCTCCAGAAAGGACTTGGCTGGAACCGGGCCTTGTTTACATACCTAGCATCTGGTAAATGCAGCAGTTCTCATCAAGTATTTTATGGACGAAATAACGAAATCAGTGTAATGGTTAGAGGACAGGTTCAAGGTCTGAAATGAGAATTCTAAGTTCGAGTTGAGACTCAGAAGTTATTAGCTAGGACCTTGCTTTATCGCTCACTGGTTTCCTTTAAACCATAAAATAATTTATCGGAGGTGAGGAGCTTGGCAAAATCCCTGATAGATACTAAGCGCTCGATTATTATTAATTGCCATTTCACGGGCACAACTGGTCTCCCTTGTCCCTATGTTTATTGTGCTGCCAACTCCACTGTTGGTTCCAACAGGATACGTATGGGGTACTGCTGTCCCAGGTGATTATCTCCGTCCTGCTATCACGACAAAGGCACCAATCAAAAATGGCGACCTCTAACCCATAAGAGGACGTCAATTACCGGTCATGGTGGCGATAGACACGACAGGCGGAATCGGGAAGAAACAGCTAGGGCAGAATTCTTAAAGCTCCGGTAGAAGGCGCTGAGCCCGCCCACGTTTCCAGTCAACACCAGCACGAACAAGCTCCACCGCGGGAGCTCGGCAACAACCCAGGACAGCGACCACGTGTCGGAAGGCAATCTGCGCCTGCGCAACTCAGGCTCGCGCCCGCCGGCCGGAAGAGCCGCGCGTTTCCGGGTTGGAGGCGGAGAGCGGTGCCGGAAGGACTCGGGGAGGGCCGAGCAGTCTGACCGGCTGCGGAGACGATCGCTTCACTGGGGCAGTCTCTGCATATCATGGGGAGATAGACCTGCTGCCTGTGAGTCTTGGGCCCTGGCAGTTGAGAAAAAAGAGCGGGAGGAGGGAGTCAGGACCCAGACCCACAGTGGCTCAGTATTTGAAGAGGGAGATTGTTGAGACAAGACTGCGAGGCATCAGGCTCTTGGGACGGGACCGAGGGGATCGGGGCTCGGAGAAGACGCGGCTGTGGGGACCCGGGACTTAGAGAACGGGAGCAGATGTGAGTTCTCTGGCACTTGAGAGAAAGCGGTCTGAGAGGGACAGGATTGTGAAGACCCGGGCTCCTAAGAGGAGAGTGGTCGGAACGAAGCAGGGCGTGAAGACACCGGCTCCTGAGAGGTAAAAGCGGAGCTGTGAGGACTTAGGCTTCTAAAAGGCAGAAGTGGGACAGTGAAACCCCGGGCTGCTAAGAATTCAAAAACATCAGGAAGACGTAGATTCTTGAGGGGTAGAAACAGTAAGAGAACTTTTGGGTTTGGGAGGAAGAGGAACGGGCAGTGAAGACGGGCTTCTGTGGGGACAGGATCGGGGCTTGAAGACTCCGAAGTACCTGAGCGAACTGGGCTGTGAGGACCCGAAGCCCTAGAAACAGAGAGTACCAGGGGCCATGGCTGTGAGATCAGCCTCTAAGGGAAAAGGGAGAGTGTTTGGAAAATATATAGTGATCCTTTTTTTTCCCCCCTCATGTTCTCTGAGCCCAGAGTGGTAAAGGATGTATTCAGGAGAAGACTCCTTCGCTCTGCCTACTTGGCTTTTGGCAGCTTTTCTTGTGTCAGATACTTAATCCAGGAAGGCCACATGCATTATTCTTGCGAAACTCTGATGTGAAGTTGAAGCAGTTTGAACTCAGTTATATACTTGACAAGTGCTTTAATTTCCATTCCACTCAACCCTGACCGAGTACGGATCTCTACATCTCATATAAAAGAATGTCAGAGATGGAATGGCCCGAAAGATAAACTTCTTTAAATTCCTATTTTACGTGAAAAGAGGGCTTAGGATCACAGTGAACCAGTGCTGATGAGATCATGATTTTGGTACAGTACCCTGCTGTACATAGCAAATAGAAGATGCTTGGTTAATATCCCTTGAAAACATGCTTCTAGAATCTGCTCTAACTTCAAACCTAAGAGGGAATTTTTACAGATTCTACTACTTTATTTTTAGTCTTGCTACTGTATTCACATTGATACTGTGAATGTCACTACCAGTTAAACCTTTCAATGAAGTCTGCCTCTCCCCCCAAAGATGTAATAAAGCATTTAAAAAGTTACAGATAAGTAAGCCATATCCTGTCTTTTTAGCATTTAAAAAGTTACAGATAAGTAAGCCGTATCCTGTCTTTTTAGCATAAGCATTCACTGGAGATGGCTGCTTTTAGACAGGGTTGACAGAGAGACTTGTACCAGTCACTTCTCTTCTTCAGTAATATCTTGTACTGATACCTACTCAGGCTAACCAGGCACCCTCATAATAAGCACTTTCAAGTATTTTTTAATTTTCATTGACTTTATTGAGGTAACGTTGGTTAATAAAATTATATAGTTTTCAGGTATCCAATTCTATAATACATCATCTGTATATCGTATTGTATGTTCACCACCCCAAGTATTAGTTACCACTTATAGCCCTGCAAATTAGATATTGTTAGTCCCATTGTACAGATACAGAAATTGGTTCAGAGATTAGGTACCTTGTCTAAAATCACAGGGTATTAAGTGGCTCAGCCCTAGTCAAACCCAGTTATGTATTTGATTAAAATTTTTTTCTACTTTTCTATGTGGATTCCTCTTCACATTTGTTTGCCCATCAGCAAAATAGAAGTAGTAGTTTTACAAAGCATATTGTTGAATGAACTCACTCCTCCTCCTTAATACTCAAATGTCAAGTACTATAACTTATTAGAGTACTTATATAGTGTGGTATTTGAGGAGAACTAAATTCCTGTGTTTTTATTTTTATTATTATTTTTCTTTTTAAATTTCTGTGTTTTTAAAGAATCATAGATCTTCAAGATAGAAAAAAACAGGACTAGAATAGAACCTTTTAGGAGGCCAATAAAGGCCAATTTGAAACAAGGGCTTAAATTAGATTAATTTCCAATTGTAACATGAACTAGATGATTGAGGAAATTGGGATAACTTAGTTGAAACTACTTTTTCCCAGTGAGTTAGCTTATGCTATTTGCAAGTGACCACACTATACAAGTGATCAAAACTTACACCAAATTATGAAGTTAATAAGCATGCCCATGCCACCATTTCATTCAGAGCACTTAATGGTTCAATGATAATTTATTACTGGATTAATATCCTCACCTTCATTTACAAAATGTACTTATTTCACTCCTTGGTGGCTCTAGCATGGATTGAATTATTATAATAGGGTTTCAAAGTACCTGATCAGAAAATCATTGTGTTAGAGCAGAAATGAATGTGGAACATCGTACTTTCTACCCAAGGTCTTTGGGGAAAGCTCCGAGACACCTTGGAGGCAACGTGTCAGCAGTGCTTATGGTCTGCACTACGAAACCGATGTGTCAGAGAAAGGAGACAAACTTTGAATTCTGTACATATGAGTTTAATTTAAAATCTTACACTAATTGTTAGAGCTGGAAGGAACTTTAGAATTTGCCTGGTCCCGCTGTAGAAAACGCTGGTCACAGGGAACTCACTTAACTCAGTGGCAGAAGTAGGATAACACCCAGCCCTCCTGAGTTAGGTCTTCTCTTACCAGTCTCCTGCTGACCATTTGCCACTACCGTTTTATTTCAGTCCATTTTTTTTTCTAATGTCTGTAGTCGTAAGAATGGTTATAGGATGCCACCAACACATACCAGAATGGGTGAAACCTTTTAGTTTTAACATACTCATGTTTATAACTAACATTTAGAATAAGAGAGCATATATATTAGCAAACATTTAAAACGTTCTCCTTTGTGCTTACTGTGTACCACACACTCTTCAAGTGCTTTAGATACATAAACTTTGTTAATTGCCACAACAATCCCATGAGATATACTTTATGATTAACTCCATTTTACAGATGAGGAAATTAAGACATAAACGGATTAGGCAACTTGCTCAAGGACATAAAGTTAATAAGTGGCAGAATTGGTACTTGAACCCAGACACTGTCACCAGAGTCCATGCCCTTGACCACTGTTTTGTACTACCCTTGTATTAAGTCAAAACCACCTAAATAGGATCAAACTAGTCCAAAAACTAGTAGAGAAAACCCATATTTCTTTTGCTCTCCAGCCTCACAGACTGCAATTAATCGATTCTTTCTGGTTCATTTAGGTTGGTAAATGAAGCCAGAGAGGAGATAAACAATCAGGTAGAAAACCCAGCCAGTAAGTCAAATTGTGCACCACAGTGGCTTTTATACCATCAGGCTGGTAGTCCCCTTGTGTCCGTATTTTGTGTAAAAAGTTCCTAAACATTTCAAAGGTAAAAGGGTGTTAAAGGCAATCTGATCGTCTATCCTCTCAGTTTCTTCATTAAAAGAAAAAATCCGTTAATGGAACATGCCCAGAGAAAGCCAAGTCTTGTAACTATTGCAAGGTCTCTACTGGCGTCCTACCTTCTGAAAAATCAGATCCTTTTAATACGATAATAGCGTTGCAACTGGATTTCTGTTTGAGGAACAAAGTTGCTAAAAGCAAAAGCAGGGCTTGTCATCCTCAGCCTTTCAACCACAGTTTAAATGTGATGGATTGAGGGGAGGGAGAATATACTTGGCTATTTAATTAAACTCACAGCCATACAATATTGATACTGGGGCATGGACTTTCTTGACTTTGCGAATCCCATCATAGCACATGATTTCCACATGGTAGGTGCTAGTCAGGGTTTACTGTTCTCTCAAACTGTCCTATAGTTAATGCCTCTATTTTTACACAGCAGTATATGCTTATATTTTGGCATTTTAAGGACTTGAGAGTTAGAAATTTGAGTAGCCCAAAGGCAACCATGCCACGTTACATAATGGAATTCAGGTTATTTATGATCACCTCATTTCCATTGTGCTTGGTCAGCTTCATCCACCATAGGGCTTGATGAAAGTTGTCAGTAAACATTTGAATGGAGAGTTATTAACCAGTCTGATCAAGTTGTGATATTTTGTTTTTACATTTACACATCATAAAATCCTCCTTTTTAGGGGTATGGTTCTGAATTTTAACAAGTGCATACAAGGGGGGGACCCAAAAAAACCCGGAATTATCTTCTGGAGGGCGGGCCCCTTGTACTACAGGCTTCCCCTGCTAAGTGAGTGTTCTAGAACCCATCTATATCAGTGTATCAACTGGCATTGTTGTGAGAGGTTGCGTTCGGCTTCAGTGAATTTTTTTGAAGACTCTCAACGCATTTTACCATTTCATGATGGGTGACTTAGGAGGGCAACTGCCCACATGGCAGTGAGTGTTCAGCAGTTTTAGACCAAAAATGGCATGACTCCCATGCCTCACCCACCCTATTCACACTATCACATGCTGAGTGACTTTTTCCTCGGATGATAGAAGTCCTCAAAGGGAAATGTTTTGGAGATGTAGAAGAGGTGAAATAAAAAAACAACAGAAGCACTAAAAGGCATCAAAATCAATAAGTTCTAAAACTGTTTTAAGCAGTGGGAAAAGTCTTAATAGGTGTATTGTGTATTGCGTCAAATGGAGGATACCTTGAAGGTGACTGAAGTTTAAACATATAAGACTAAATACAGTTTTTTGTAAATAAATTCCAGGGTTTTTTGGGTCCCCCCCTTGTACTATTATGTAAGCACTGTAACACTCAGGTTACCTAACAGTTCCATGCCCACCCCCAAATTTCCCTCATACTGCTCCTTTGTAGACAAACCCTACCCCGCTCAAATCCCTGACAGCAACTGACCTGTTCTCCATCCAGATAGCTTCACCTTTTCCAGAGTGTCATATAAATGGAATCATACAGTAAGTAACCTTTTGAGTCTTGCATCTTTCACTTAGCATAACACATTTTGGATTATCCATGCTGTTGCATGTATCAGCTGTTCTTCCTTTCTATTGGTGAGTTGTATTCCATTGTATAGATAAACCTAGTTTGTTTATCCATTCACCAGTTGAAGGACATCTATGTGGATTGTTTCCAGTTTTTCACAATTATAAATAATGTTGCTATGAACATTTACATACTGATTTTAATGTAAATATAAGTTTTCATTCCTCTAGGGTAAATACTTTTTTTAAAAAGATTTTATTTCTTTTATTTTTAGACAGAGGGGAAGGAAGGGAGAAAGAGAGGGAAACATCAATGTGTGTCTGCCTCTCATGCGCCCCCTACTGGAGACCTGACCTGCAACCCAGGCATGTGCCCTGACTGGGGAGTCGAACTAGGGACCCTTTGATTCACAGGCCTACGCTCAATCCACCACTGAGCTACACCAGCCAGGACTATTTTTTGTTATTTAAAAACAGAGATCAGTAATACCTATTTCTTCAAAGGAAACAAAGCAAAGAAGAGGTTTTAAAATTTTTTATAGGTAACATATATGCAGATTGTACAGAATTTGGGGTATACAATTAAAAGTATAGTAGAAAATTTGGGGTACACAATGAAAAGTAAGTTTTCTCCCACCTTGGTCCTAGAGACCACCCAGATACTACCACTACCATTCCCCTACCTCCCAAGGCAACCACTGTTAATAGTTTCTTATGTAGCTTTCCAGGAATAATTTATGCATTTACAATTGTGTACCTGTGTGTTTTAATAAAGGATAGCAAATTATTCTCTTTATTCTATACCTTACATTTTCACTGAGCATTGTTTCTTGGAGATCATTTCATGAGCTTCCTCTCATTTAAAAAAAAATAGCTTTATTGAGATTTCTTTCACATATACAATTCACTCATTTAAAGTGTACAATTCAATGTTTTTTGGTACATTCAGGGTTGTACAACCATCACCACAATCTAATTTTTGAGGTTTTAAAAAAAATTTTATTTATTTTTAGAGAAAGGAAAGGAGGGAGAAAGAGAGGGAGAAAAACATTGATTGGTCGCCTCTCCCTCGCCCCTCACTGGGGACCTGACCTGCAACGCAGGCATGTGCCCTGACCAGGAATTGAACCAGCAACCTTCTGGTCCACAGGCCAGTACTCAGTCCATTGAGCCACATCAGCCAGAGCTAATTTGGGGGTATTTCTGTCCCCCCTAAAAAAATTAAACAAAAAACTACCATAGTGTTAGCAGTCAGTCTCTATTCCTCTCCCCGACCTCCCAGCCCTAAGTAACCACTAATCTGCTTTGTGCTTTTATATATTTGTCTATTCTAGACATTTCATATAAATGGAGTCATACAATATCACACCATATGTGGTCTTTTGTGACTGCTTTCTTTCAGAATAACATTTTTATGAATCTCATTCTTTCTCAGTGGATTCCACTATATAGTTTTACCCTAATTTAACTATCACTTTTTATGGACATTTGGGTTGAAATTTCTTGTATGTATAGTATTCTGTCATATACAAGTTGCTAATATAAGTTGCTAAAAATGGAACTGTGGGATTAAAACAATAAATACTTTTAACATTCGGGTAGATACTACTAAGTAGCCTTTTATAGTGACCTCTAGCTAACTTATATTCTCTTTACCCCCAAAAAATATAAAATGACTCTTTCTCCATAAAATTTTCAAACACAGTATGTATAAAACTTTTTCATCATTGCCAAATGGGGAATAATAGGTAGCTTGTAGTTTTAATTTGCATTTTTATTATGAACTAGCATAAAAATTATTATTTTAAGAGCTATTTGAATTTTTTCCTTATGCTGTCATATTTTTTGCAATATTTCTTTTGGGTAGTTGGATGTTTATTGATTTATAGATATTTTTTGCTAGTTTGTCTTTTATCCTTTAACTTTGTTTATTATGTTTGTTGCTGTGTAGACATTTTTTATTTTTATGTAATTTAACATATCAGTCTTTCTTTAATGGCTCCTGTGTTTTAGGTCATCTTAAGAAGGGTTACAGTTACCCTTGAGAATACAGTTTTCTAATTTTTAAAAACTGAGGCAATTTTAGATTTATATGCAGTTGCAAGAAATAATAGAGAGCAATCCCTGTACACTTTGCCCAGTTTTCCCCACTGGTCACATTTTGCAAATCTGTTGTATAATATGACAACAAGGATATTGACATTGATACAACCTGCCAATCTTACTGAGATTTCCCCTTTTTGTTACACACTTTGTGTGTGTGTGTATGTTACGTCTTATACAACTTAATCACTTTTTTCATTTACCCATCCCTATAATCAAGATACTGAACAATACCATTCCACAAGGGTCCCTGGTGTTGCCCTTTTTTAACCACACCCACCTCCCTCTCATCCAGTCTCTGACAACCTCACTTATCTGTCCTTTCTTTCTTAAATTTTGTCATTTCAAAAAGTTTATGTATAAATGGAATCATACATATGTACTCTTTTTGGATTCGCTTTTGTTCCATATAATCCTCTAGAGGTTTATCCAAGTTGTGTGTTTAGTTTGTTTTTCTTTATTGCTAAAGTAATACACGTATTCTATGGCATGATGTACTACAGTTTGTTTAACCATTTACCTGTTGAGAGACATCTGAGCTGATTCCAGTTTTGGGCTATTACAAATAAAGCTACTGTGAACATTCATGTACCAGTTTTTGTGTGAACATAAGTTTTCATTTCCCTAGGATAAACACCTAGGACTGCGATTGCTGGGTCATATGGTAGTTGCATGTTTAGTATTTTTGCAGATCAGCTTTATTAAGGTATAATTTGCATACAGTAAAATGTAGACATTGTTAATTCATGGTTCTGTGACTGTTTTTTAATCCTCACTCAAGGATATATGTATTGATTTTAGAGAGAGAGGGAGGGAGAAAGACAGACAGAGAAACAGAGACATCAGTGTGAGAAACAACGTCCCACAGGCACCCCAACCAGGGATCAAACCCCTAACCTCGGTATGCACGCTGACCAGAATCAAACTCTCCACCTTTTGGCATACGGGATAACTCTCCAACCAACTGAGCACCTGGCTGGGGTTGGTTCTCTGCGTTTTGTTAAATGTGCGCAGCTATGTAAGCATCACCCTACTCAAGATGTAGAACTTTTATATCACCTTAGAAACTTCCCTCATGCCTCTCTACAGTCAGTCTCTGCCCTGTCAGTAGGGATTAGTTTTACTAGTGATAGAATTTCATACAAATGGAGTCATGCAGTATGTATTCTTTTGAGATGGGCTTTTCTTTCCCCGCCTAAATATGTTAAGATTCATCCCTATTGTTTTATGTTTTAGTAATATTTGTATTTTTCCTCTTTTTAATAAGTATTTCTTAGAACGGTTTTAGATTTACAGAAAAATTGCAAAAAATAGTACAGAGTTCCCATATACCCTATACCCAGTTTCTTCATTATTAACACCTTACATTAACATGGTACCTTTATTGTAATTAATGAACCAATATTGAAACATTACTATTAAATGAAATCTATAATTTATTCAGATCCTGGATTTCACCTAGTGTCCTTTTTCTGTTCCAAGATCCCATCCAGGATACCACATAACATTTAGTGTCCATGTGTATTCAGGTTACTCTGACAGTGCAAGCTTAGATTTTCAAGAAACTGCAAACTGTTTTTACATAGTGGCTCTACCAGTTACATTCCCACCAGCGGTATATGAGTGATCAGCTTTTCTGCATCCTTGCCAGCATTTGGTGTTGTCATTGTTTTTTTATTTTAGGCATTCTGTAGGTATGTAGTTATATCTCACTGTAGTTTTAATTTGCCTTTCTTTAATGATTAATGATGTCGAACATCTTTTCATGTACTTATTTGTCATATATTTATCTTCTTTAGTGAAATGTCTGGTCATTTCTTTTGTCCATTTTTTAATCAAATTACCTTTTTCTTAAACTATTGAGCTTTGAGAGTTCTTTATACATTCTAGGTACTAGTTGGAAATGCAGTTTATAAATATTTTCTCCCCGTTAGTGCAGATAGTACCAAACCCTATGCATACCATGTTATTTCCCATACATGCTTTCTTATGATAAAGTTTAATTTATAAATTAGGCACAGTAAGAGATTAACAATAACTAATAAAATAGGGCAATTATAATAATATAGTATAATAAAAGTTATGTGAATGTGGTCACTTTCCCAAAATATCTTATTGTACAGTACTTACCTTCTTTGACAATGTGAGATGAGATGGTGATACAGTGCCTACGTGACAGATGAAGTGAGGTGAATGGTGTAGGCATTGTGACATAGCATTGGGCTGCTGTGAGGGTAACCTGAACATAAACACTGCGATACCGTAACAGTTGATCTGATAGCCCAGATGGCTACCAAGTGACCCATTGCAGGTAGCATATACAGCGTGGATGTGCAGGATGAAGAGATGATTCACGACCCGAGCACAAGTGAGTGGAACAGCATGAGATTTCATCATGCTATGCAGAAGGGCATGTAATTTAAAACTTATGAATTGCTTATTTCTGGAATTTTTCACTTAATATTTTCAGAGTGTGGTTAACTGAAACTGGAGAGTGAAACCCTGGATAAGGGCAGGGTGGTGGTGGTCTACTGTATTTCTCTGTTAACAGTCTTTTCCTGTCCTGGTTCTTCCAGTGGAAGCATTTGTGGGCAAGGAAGAAAACACAGACCGTATGTAGTTAAAACACACAAGTGATCCTGATACTCTGCTGTCCCCCTCAGCCGGCTCTTGGCCGACAAGTTTCTCGTGGTCATTTCCCCAGTGCAGGTAGTTGCTCTTATTAGGGTAAGCCAGGGGAAGATGACATACTGAAACGTGAGTCAGTGTGTGGGGGAGGAACTCAGCAGTGGGGGCAAGAGGAGAACAGACGCTGATGCCCATTCTGGTTGCTGAGCTTTACCAAGTTCTGAAAACCACTGCCTTGAGTTCTGCAAGTTAGAATTCCACAATTTTGCCTGGCTGGCGTGGATTGGTTTGTTGGAGCATCATCATCCCATGCACCAAAAGGTCATGGGTTTGATTCCCAGTCAGGGCACATACCTAGGTTGTGAGTTTGTCCCTGATTGGGGAGCATGCGGGAGGCAATCAGTTGATGTTTTTCTCTCACATTAGTGTTTCTCTCTCTCTCTCTCTCTCTCTCTCTCTCTCTCTCTCTCTCTCTCTGTCTTTCTGCCTCTCTCTCCCCCCATCCCCCCCTTCTCTCCCTCTCTCTCTCTAATCAATATGCATATATAATAAAAATAAAATAAAATTCCACAGTTTAGGCCAGTTATAGTATTTCACATACTGCTAGTTTATCCCTAAAATAGAATATTCATTTTATAGGAAAAGGGAGTCTATATTATTATAATCATTAAATAATTTTAAAAGTTGTATATGAAGAAAATGGAGATGTTTTTCATGGTGTCCAGTAGGGATAAGGAGATGTGCTTCTCCACATTCAGTTTGCCTGGATCCTGGTTGGCAAAGATGTGCCAGGCTGTGGAAATGAAATGGTTCTGTGTCAAGGGTGGTTCTTGATGCCAGTTGTTCATTTACAGGTAGCTTTTGAAAATGGCTGCCTCTCATTTCACCGGGCTCACAGCCGTTGCTGATGTAATTAAAGATCTAGACACTCAGATAGCTGTAAGTAAGCTCTTTGAGGCCACTGTGGGAGGAACTTGGTGAATGTGCTTCTGATTTTTGTGACACCAAAGCTGGTGTCACAAATTCAAGTTCATGGCTCTAAAATTCAGCAGTCTCAGCTCCTCCAGGCTAGGGACTCTGCATGTACTTAAAGATTGCTAACACTCAGAGAAAACTTGCTCTTGATGGCAAAGAAAGACTTTTACAAGTGCTAAAAATTGTGTTTATTAAGAGTAGCCCTGACATAGAGCTAAGCATGTTTTGAAATGTCAAAGTGAACTAATCTGTTTTCTGAAGTTTTGTGATTGGGTTTTAAGGATGTGACTGTGCCATAATTTATTTGAATTTAACATTATTTGATGTTCAACAATAGTGCATGTAGTACTTAACCATGTATTCTATTTTTACAAAGTGTCCAAAAATGTCTTGCGTATTCCAGTTTATTTTTGTACATAAGATTCCTCATTTCATTTACTTTCTTATTTCAACCTTGTGGACTATGTCATTTAGCTTTTGGAGAAGAGGTAGTTTCTAAATATCAGGTGAGAGCAACAAATATTTTTCATTCCCCCTGTTTTTAGTGTTCAGGTATCAAATGGTTACCATCCCTGATATACTGAAGACCTTTCAAAGTCTGGTAGACCGCATATAATTTTACTTTCAAAACTTATCCTTTATTACTGGTGCCTCTGGAGCTAATTTTCCTGTTTTCCTTCCATAGTTGATTGGCCTCGGTCCTCATACCTCCAGAAAGAAACAGGATCTCGATAAGCTCTATGAGCTGAAGTCCAAAGCTCGGCAGATTATGAACCAGTTTGGCCCCTCAGCCCTAATCAACCTCTCCAATTTCTCATCCATAAAACCGGAACCAGCCAACACCCCTCCACAAGGCTCCATGGCCAATAGCACTACAGTGGTTAAGATACCAGGCACTCCTGGGTCAGGAGGGCGTCTCAGCCCTGAAAACAATCAGGTACCATCCTCTTACTTTTTGCTCTCTGTAGTCACCTCTTATCTGTTACTTGAACCAGCAATGCTTTGAGAGATGTCCATCTCAAATGCTGCCTCTTCCCCTCAGTTGAAAAAGGCCTTTTCCCCTCCTTGGACTTCTAACGTTCTATATTGAATTATCATGTGCAACATTCATCCATTTTTACTTGTAGTATTTGTATGTGTCTACATGCTTATATACATATATCCTTACATACATTAACATAACACCTTACCCATGACAGGTTTTTATATATTTATATGTAAATATATATGTGCTATATAATTATTTGATAGTTAAATAAAATAGTAAAATAATTAATGGATTCAGTATTCATTATTCTTACAGTAAAAGTACTCTTGCCTTCAATCCTCTTCTAGTTCCTCTAGCTGCTGCCATTATTAATTTTGTGCAGTGATTCTAAAATCTGCTCCCTTCATTCTGTTCTTGATCCTGATTCTGTCCTCCAGAGCCACAAGATATAAGAAATAAATATAATCTCTTGACTGGGGCCTCATAGGCTGGCTAGATTAGGACGAGAGGACAACATTTCAAGAGAATGGGAGGAGGGACTAGCAAAGGGGAATGGGGAGGGTTGGGCAGATAGAAGACCAACCTATGTGAATGTGGAGTTTACTGGAGAACAGAAGATAAAATTATGTGGATAGGATTACATCGAAACATACTGGGCCTATACTAATCAGTTTCCATTAGAACTTTTAGTCAATAAAAAGTCTTTGCAAATATTTAATAGAGGAGCAAGTAATATAATCAAAACATATATGTCTTAGGAGGATTAACTTGGCAGTAAAGAGACAAGAAAGGTAGGAAAGGGGTAGACTGGGAAGAAGACCAAGTCTTAAGATTTTTACAATAAATCAAGACATGTGTTGAAGGCTTGAATTAAGTGATAATGGTAGAATGAAGAAGAATGGATAGATCTGAGACATCATTAACAAATGTTTAATTTAAAAAATATTCTATTTTTCCCTATTACTGAGTTACACGTTTATCACAGAAACTTTGGAAAGACACAGAGAATAAATAGCCAATAATTCTATTACCACCCCAAAATAACTATGGTTAGCATTGTAGTGTGTGGTGTTGATCATTTTTTAATGGTGTGTGTGTGTGTGTGTATGTATATATGACATGACATTTCCTCTCTGAAAACGAGGTCATAGTTACACATACTTATCCAAAGATTTAGTTATACAAAGATGGACATATCTTCCCTGCCCTCAGGGAGCCTTCAGCGTATTAAGTCAGAAACAGGCAAGTTTATAAATGTACATAATGATAGAAGGGTGCAGAGGGTACAGTAGAGGCCAAAGGAGGTAGTGGTTGCTTTTACCTGGGTGGGCTGGAAAGAACAGAAAGGAAGCACCATGAGCCAAGCAAGTAGGAAGCAGGGAGGAAGAGCATGTCGAAAGGCAGCAGAGGCACTGTATGATTTGTGGTGGTCAGAAGACTGTAAATTACTTAATGTAGAGGGAAACTGTGGTACAGTGAGAAAAAGAGATGAGACTGAAATAAACTGCCTGATTGATGTTGGCCTGTCTTCCAAATTGCTCTTTCTGCCTTTCCGTAGGCTACTTCAGTTTTGAGAGTGTAGTTATAGCAATACCACCAGTTAGGCCAGGCTGTTAACTCTTTGGAAAGCAGAAACTGAAGCCAAGAGATTGACAATCTTTCTTCCTCATCAGGTAATGAGGTTTTTGTTTGTTTGTTTTTTTGATACGTGGCTGAAAAATCTTCTCCCAATTAACTTTAGGTATTGACCAAGAAGAAATTACAAGACTTAGTAAGAGAAGTGGATCCTAATGAACAACTGGACGAAGATGTGGAGGAGGTAAGGTGGTTGGGTACCCCGGAGACTGTCCCTGAGAGCCAGAAAAGAAGACTGGTTACAAACACAGACTTTAGAGGCAGACAGATCTGAATCTGCATCTTGGCTGTGCCACTTAACAGCTTTGTAGCTATGGACGAATCACTGAAGCTTCCGGAGACACAGCTTCCTCCTGTGTTTGTAGGGTAGGAGGTAATTCATCTACAGGGTTATTGTGAGGGTCCCATGACTTAAGTCACTTTATACCAAACAGCTGCTGCTACTTTTGCCTGTCAAAAAAGGGTATAGACTGCTGCTCACAGGCAATCAATTTCGACAATTTTAGTTGTTCCTAGAATATTCTTCCATATTTCAAAGTAATATGGTTAAACAGATATTCTTATTTTCATTCTTTTCCCCTTTTTTTAACAGATATTCTTTGATTTTTTCTTTTAAGTTTTATTTATTTATTTTTAGAGAGAGGTGAAGGGAGGGGGAAAGAGAAGGAGAGAAACATCAATGTGTAAGGGAAACATCGCTCGATTGCCTCTCCCACGCCCCCAACTGGGGACTGGTCTGCAACCCAGGCATGTGCCCTGACCAGGAGTCAAACCAGCGACCTTTTGGTTCGCAGGCTGGCATTCAACCCACTGAGCCACACCAGCCAGGACTGATTCATTAATTTTATAATAGTCTATCGACTTCCTGTTTTGATAGATGATAATTTTATTAAACAATTCACATACATGCTATACACGCCTTTCCCTCATTTTTCCAATATAGTTTGGTCACAATTATTTAATAACTCAAAGGTCAGTATTTTCAATATTCCGAGTATACGAATATTCTTCACCACTGAGCCAGGTCATTAATGTCTTTGATTACTTTTCCTTTCTTGTGTAACTTATTTTCTGGAAGTTGATAATTGACTCATTTTTATTAGCTTTCTCTGTACCTTTTTCACTCTGCTTCCACTATCAGCTCTGTTGTACACCTGTCAACATTGTTTTCCAAATGGGAAAACAATCTATGGGTTCAGATCACCTCCCGTCTTCCCGCCCCAGGATTTCAGTTCCCTAGAACTCCATCCTCTTGTGGTCCGGTTAACCTTAGTCCACTTGCATAAATCCCTCCTGGGTCTTCCTTTGGCCTTTTTGGATTTCTTGTTTCCTAGATCACACATCCTCTTTTTACATAATTCCCTTTTTTTGTTAAAGCACTTCTTTTTTAACTTCCTACAGAAGGATATTCGAACCGCACCTTAATTTTTAGTTTGGCTGTATTTAGGATTCTATTTCGGAAATCATTTTTTTCCTTTCAGCGGTGAAGGGATTGCTCTATTATCTTCTAAAACTCTCCTGTTAACAAATCTTAAGCTGTTCTGATCCTGATGCTATTGGGGTCTTATCTTTTTCCTGTTCTGAATTTTCATATGAGCCTTAGTATGTTTATTTTCTCATTTGTCATACTGAGTTTTTGGAGGCTTCTTTTATTCTAGACACTTGTGTACCTCAATTCTGGGATGATTTTGTATATTTTGCTTTGGTTTTGCCTTTGCTGAGGCATATGTAATGATAGGGAAAGAAAATGTAGGTTATAAAAACAGTATAATTCCCTCGTTTTGTTTTATTTTAACCAGAGGGAAAGTATTTGCCCTTTTTGTGTAAGTGTGGGGGTTTGTTTGTTTGTTTGTTTGTTTGTTTTGGAGCAGCACCTTTATTAAGATGTAATTCATGTATAGCAAAATTCGCCTATTTGAAATATACAGTTTGGTGGCTTTTAGTATATTCAGAGTTGTGCAACTGTTAACACAATCGATTTTAGAACATTTTCATCATCCTTTAAAGAAACCCATACTCAGTAGTCACTCCCCATTTTTCCCAGCCCTTGCAGCCCTAAGCAACTAACTACTTACATATTTTCTGTCTTTATAGATTTGCCTATTCTGGACATTTCAAATACACGTGATCATAATATTTGGTCTTTCTTATGCCTTCTTTCACTTAGCACAGTGCTTTGTTTTGTCTTAAGATTTTATTTACTTTAGAGAAAGGGGGAAGAAGGGGAAAAAAGAGGGAGAGAAACATCGATATGAAATAGAAACATCGATCGGTTGCCTCTTGCACCATGCACCCTGACTAGGGACCAAACCGTAACCCAGGCATGTGCCCTTGACCAGGATTCAAATTGGCAACCTTTGGCTTTGCGGGCTGATGCCTAACCAACTGAGCCACACTCGTCAGGGCCTCAGCATAATGTTTTTAGCTTCAGAATCCTGAGTGCTCATCACACAGTCCAGGATTAATTTATAATGAAGTGGAAAGAACCCAGGATTTGGACTCAGAACCTTGAGGTTGAATCCTGGTTCTACTGTTTAGTAGTTGCATGGCCAGGAGCAAGGTAGTCTCCTTAAGTCTTAGCATCGTCTACTGTAGAATGAGGTTAAAATTCATGCCCCATTTTGTTTCCACAGGGTTCTTGTAAGGTCTAGGTAAGATAACAGAAATTAAAATGCTTTAAGAGACTCTGAGTGAGGAATAATAATGACTCACTTTTGTTTTCCCACCTACTTCAGAAGACAGCACGGGGGAGAGGGATCGGGCTGGTTGATGCCTGCTGGGTAGCAAGTGTAGAAAGCTCATCCTCAGAAGGGTGTGAATTGCACTCCACCTGGTTAATGAGTTAAGTGTTTTTATTGCCATTGTCACTCCTCCTCCTCACCTTAAGCCAAAGGCTGATTACAGGCCTTCTAACAGAAAGCCTGACTAAGTATGTGATTGGCCCAGCCAGTGACCCTACCAGTGACGTGGTTACTCTCCTATACTTTTGTCTTCCCCAGATGCTGCTGCAGATTGCTGATGATTTTATCGAGAGTGTAGTGACAGCAGCCTGCCAGCTTGCTCGGCACCGCAAGTCCAGCACCCTGGAGGTGAAGGATGTCCAGCTGCACCTAGGTACGTGGCCTCGTTTCTCCCCGAGGTGTCCACACCAGTGCTCCTTCAGGACTGTCAGGAGCAATGTAGTCAGAGGAACCTTTGTGCCAGGATTTGACCTTCAGGCTCTGAGATTTGTGTGTTCCAGGCATGGGGTTTGCCACTTTCTAACTGTGTCACCTCATCCTTCTTACTTAATTTCTTGTAGAGCCCATTTCCTCTTTGGTAGAGATCATAATGTCCTCCTTACGTGGTAATGGTGAGAATTATGAATTTGGTTCATAAAATGATCGGCATAGGACCTGGCCCAAAGCAAGAGCTTAGTAAATGTAGCTACTATATCTCTACCATTCAAATAATGATGTTTCCTTTCCAGTTTTTGCCTTATGTATGCATTTTTCCCAAGAAAATTATAATGGAAATATCATTTTGTTTTCTGCTTTCCTACTTAATAGACAATAAATTAGAGCTTGGGCTTTTTTGGATACACTCATCTAACATTGATAACCATAGTCTCTTCAGAATGCATAAGCCCCCTTCTGCATTGCTTGTATTGTGATCAAAAGAAAGCAAACAGCTGCCCTGACTGATGTGGCTCAATGGGTTAGGCATCACTCCACAAAGTAAAAGCTTGCTAGTTCGATTCCCAGTCAGGGCACATGCCTTGGTTGTGAGCCAGGTACCCAGTTGGGGGCGTGTGAGAGGCAACCAATCATGTTTCTCTCACACATCGGTGTTTCTTTCCCTCTTTCTCCTACCCTTCCCCTCTAAAAAATAAATAAATAAAATTTCGAAAAAAAAGAAAAAGAAAGCAAGCAATCTACAACTATAAAGACAGTTAGGCCAAGTGAATGAGGCAGACGATTTAAGGGATTCAGTACAGATCAGCTCGTGACTGGATACTGAAAGGCTTACTCCTTTTGGTATCAAGAAGATATTATTTAGGGAGGCACCGGTATTCTGGTGGAATAAATAGCACACTTCTGGTTATGTCGCTGGTATTAATAGCAGAGGACAGACATTTCAATGATCTATTATTGTGTAACAAATCACCCCAAAACAGCAGCTTAAAACAATAACAGTTGTTTCGGTTCATAAACCTGGGTGTTGACTGGGCTCAGCTAGGCAGTTTTGCTAAGGGTCTTGAAGTCCGATGGTGGATGAACCTCTGATTGTTTTGAAGAAAGGTGTATTAGTCTCCAATGCTCACATAATAAAGTACCACAAACTAGGTGGCTTAAAACAACAAAATGTATTTTCTCATAGTTCTGGAGGCCAAAAGTTTAAAATCAAGGTGTCACCAGGGCATGGTTTCTTCAGTGCCTCCATTGAAGACTCTTTCCTTGCCGCTTCCTAGCTTCTGGTGGTAGCCAGCAATCCTTGGCATTCTCTGGCTTATAGCTGCATCACTCCAGCCTGTACCTACATAACTCCAGTCTGTGCCTCCATCTTCACATGGCCTCTCCTCTGTGTGTATGTGTGTCTCTCTGTGTGTCTCTTATCCTCTTCTCATAAGATACCAGTCAGATTGGATTAAGGGTCCATCGTACTCTGCTATGGCCTCATCTTGACTAATAACAGTAGATCCTTGAACAACTTGGGTTTGAATTGCATGGGTCCATGTATATACAGATTTTTTGCAAAAATGCACAGTCAGCCCTTCGTATTCTCAATTTTCATGCTGCAAATTTAGCCAGCTGCAGATTGAAAACAGTATTTTCTGTCCAGGGTTGGGAATCATGTATGCAGAGGGCTGACATGTTATATGTGGATTTCCAACTGCATGGAGGTTGGTGCCCCTAATGCCTGCATTGGTCAAGGTTCAGCAGTACATCTACAACAACCATATTTGCATTTAATTATGAGGTACTGGGGGGTTAGGACTTCAGTATATCTTTTGGGAATACAGTTCAACCCATAACAGAGCTTCATCATGTCCATGCCTGATGCCTGGGCTAGGAACTCCTAAAAAGCTGGGAGTTCCTCTATGCAGGTTTCTCTCTGTCTCTGTCTCTGTCATCTCTCTACATGGGCTTCTCATATGCAGTCCCAGAATGGCTGGACTTCTTATATGACAACTGAAGGCTCCCAGAATGAGTGTCCCATAACCACCACGCAGAAACTGCATGGTCTTTTCTCTCAAGTCACAGAGCATCACTTCTGCTGAATTCTGTCCTTTGAGACAGTCACAAAGGCCTGTCCAGTTTCAAGGGGAGGGAAGGTAAACTCCACTTCTTGATGGGAGGAGTGTGAAGGAATTCGCAGACATGTTTTAAAACCATCATCGTACAAATTCATAGAAACATAAAGTAGAATGCTGGTCATCAGGCACTGGGGAGAGGGGAGGGAATGGGAAGTTACTGTTTAATGTGTACAGGGTTTTGATGTAAACATTTTGGAGATGGGTAGTAGTAACAGTTGCACAACAGTGTGAATACACTTAATGCCACTGCACTATACACTTAAAAGTGTTTAAAGTGGTCAATTTTATGTATATTTTACCACACACATAAAACCATAATAGACTATATTACATTGAGAGTTTAACATTGCTATTTTTAAAAATATTTTGTATATTTTTAAAGATTTTATGTATTTATTTTTAGAGATAGGGAAAGGGAGGGAGGAAGAGAGGGAGAGAAATATCAATGTGTGGTTCCCACTCACACCCCCCGCACCGGGGACCTGGCCCGCAACCCAGGCATGTGCCCTGACTGGGGAATTGAACTGGCAACCTCTTGGTTTGCAGGCCAGCACTCAATACACTGAGCCACACCAGCCAGGGCAAAATATTTTGTATTTTAATTATTGAAAATAAAATTGGCATGTCGGTTTATTCACTAAGAGTAAGAAATAATTATCACAGAGACTAGAATATTCAAAAGTCTACGTAACCAGACAGCATCTGTAGCAAGTCTTATGGAAGCTGAATCATAATCAAAAGATTGCTTGCAGAGCAGGGGTGATTAGGGAACCTGGAATGAAATACAGCAGGTCTGCTGCACACACACCCACACCTCTCAACAAAGATAGCTTTTGCCAATGGGGCTGCAAATTCTTTATTTTTTTTAAAATTGATTTTAGAGAGGAGGAGGGAGGGAGAGAGAAACACTGATTTGTTCCACTCATCCATGGAATCATTGGTTGACTCTTGTGTGTGTCCTGACCATGGGATTGAACCCACAGTCTTGGCCTACTGGGATGACACTAACCCACTGAACTACCCAGCCAGGACAGAGCTGTAAATTCTTTTTTTTTTTTTAAGATTTTATTTTATTATTATTTATTTTTAGAGAGCGGAAGGGAAGGAGAAAGAGAGGGAGAGAAATCTCAATGTGTGGTTGCCTCTTGTGTGCCCCCAACTGGGGACCTTGCCCACAACCCAGGCACGTGCGCTGACTGGGAATTGAACCAGCGACCTTTTGGTTCACAGGCCAGCACTCAGTGCACTGAGCCACACCAGCCAGGGCATAAATTCTTGACACCTCTCTTCTGGATGGACTGGGATGCCAGTGTTTGCTTCTGACCTGGTTTTCTGTATTTTCATAGTTGAATAACCTCCTCTTCAACAGAGTCTTTCTTTAGAAATGTGAATGTTAAATGAGATAATGTACCTAGAGTGGTTTGCACAGTGCTGCTTTGTACCAGGCATTTTACTGTATGTTCTATTCACTAACTGATTGCTGTTGTTATAGTAATATCGTATAAACTATAAATACACACATTTTAAAATATACTGCTACACATCCTTACATTTATGCATTCATGCCTAGTAGGTTACTCTCCTTCTTTATACTGACTTTGCAAATCTGTGTTTCGATTCACTTTGTGTCAAATGTAAAGTTTAATACCCAGAGAATAAACTTAGTGCCAGTTTCAAGTACTGACAACAAATAATATTAGTAGAAGACTTCAGACATTTTTATTTTCAAAAAAATATTGGAAGAGAGCTGTATATAAAATTATTCTAGAACTAAACATGAATCATTCATTTACTCAATATTTAGTGTGCATTAGACACAAATTATAGCTAAGAAACCACTTATATACAATTTGATTTGAGTGCCTGCCTGGGGCAAAACAAATTTGCAAAACAAATATTCAAAGTACTCTAGGGAGGTGTGATAAAGGAGTCTCCTTGTAACTCTTTTTAAATAGATACTCATTCTATAAATAATCTTGTGTGAACACAGTTGACCCTTGAACGACACAGGTTTGAACTGTGTAGTTCCACTTATATGTGGATTTTTTTCAATAACTATGTACAGTACTGTAAATGTACTTTGTTTCCTTTATGATCGTAAGAGCCAGAAGCCGCCATTCTGCCAGTCCTGTGACCTGCTACCTAACAACTCATTAAACAGGCAATGGCCCTCGGTTATACTGGGCTTCCTGTACTCCTGAAACTCCCAAAACTCCCTGCCCCCTGTTTACTGTCCTGGCCTGCGGCCACAGTTCTGGCTCACCTAGTCGTACCTGATCACAGAATATTCCCTGGTAAACAATAGGCTTGTGAATAATCTAGTATTGTGCAGAAACTCTTCAACCCTAACCCTCTTCCTAGGCAGCTTACCTCATGCTTCACCCCTGACCCACCCCTTAAGACTCAGCCCTGAACTCAGAATTTCCTAACGCCCACCCTGTCCCCTCGCTGCTGCAGCCTGCTCAGCCTGCCCTGACTCAGCCTGCAGACTCGGCCTGCGTGTCAGCAGCTCACTGATTAAATCTGATCAAATCATCGCCTGTTCTCCTGTCATCTCTCCCCTCCCTCTGCCGAACCTAACGATTATTTTCTTAACATTTTCCTTTCTCCAGCTTACTTTATTGTAAGAATACTGTATATAATACATAACAACATACAAAATTAGGTTAATCAACTGTTTATGTCATCAGTAAGGCTTCTGGTCAATAGTAAGCTGCTACTAAAGTTTTGGGGAAGTCAGAAGTTATACGCAGCCCTGACCAGTGTGGCTCAGTTGGTTGGGCATCGTCCTGCAAAATGAAAGGTCGAATGGTAGGGGCATGTGCCTGGATTGCAGGTTCGGTCCGCAGTCAGGGCACGCACAAAAGGCAACCGACTGATATTTCTCTCCCTCTCTTTCTCCCTCCTTTCTCCCCTCTCATAAAACAGACAGACAGACAAATAAATAAGGCTTTCAAAAAAGTTACATGCAGATTTTCAACTGTCGGGGGCTGAGACCCAACGTCACAGCCCCACGGTGAAGCAGCAGAGCTGGGACTGGGCTCTCCACTCCAGGACGCTAGAAGTGCCTTTCTGTTCCTACTCTTCCTCTAGCTTTGGGAGGGGTTACTTTGAGCACAGTAAGGGGTAAGACAACTGAAGAAACAAATCACTTTCTTTTCCTATGGAGCTTCATGGAAACCTCAGGACCCAGCACCCACAGCTTGGACTCACCCCTTCTGTCCCTGTGTGAGGGTCAGATGGAGCCCTTGGGAACCTTGGAGGCACGCATGGGATTCCCGCATTTGTATCCCATAGAATCCTCCTGCATGGTTCTTGTTACTTAGTATAGTTGACTGCCTAGGTTCATCCTCCCTGACCCTTGTCTGAGGATCACACTGTACCATGACACCGCCTGCCCAGGCTGCTTATCTCAGTCTCAGTGCGGGCCTTTTCCTTGCAGAGCGCCAGTGGAACATGTGGATCCCAGGATTTGGCTCTGAAGAAATACGACCCTACAAAAAAGCTTGCACCACAGAAGCTCACAAACAGGTGAGGAGCCATCAGGGCCCCAGGGCAGCCAGGGCTGAGCCCTTGAACCGTGTCTCCGTCTCGGGAAGTGCACACAGCTACCGGCACTGCAGTTACCACTTACCGCTCAGAGCCGGCTTCGCCCTGGACCAAAGGGCAGAGAGGGCAGAGGCAGCGGGGACTCCGTGGGAGGTCAGCCACACACTTCCTTGGTGTTTGGCTGTTCCCACAGCGGGGTCCCTGTTTTTCCTATCAACTCTGAATTGCTTAAAGCTTTAAACTAGGTTCTTCTAATACGGGTGGAACTTGTCCCTGCCCAATTCCTTAATGAAGTCCTTCATCAGTGGTGATTCGAATATCACGCATGGCCCTGTGACTGAGGACAGGTTAAGGAGGGCAGAGAGATGTGCTTGCGGGTGGAGACAGCAACCCAGAGCGCTCTGCCAAGCGTTCCAGCCTCTTCCTAGCTTAGCCTTCGTCCTCTGTCTCTCTCACCATGGGACTGAGAAGTCAGCCTGAGAACCTAACGCCACTTCTGCTGTGGAGCAGGTTGTCCCTGTGAACCAATGGGTCAGTCTAGTGGCAATGGTGGCCTCCCTTGACAAGGCTGTTGTCTCTTCTGTCTTAATTGAACTGGCTACTCTCATATGAAAAGTGAGCTTATTCTAAGCTTGACAGGCACACCTGGACCATCTTGGCCGAGCGTCCCTTGCTTTTCCATAGCATGGGACCTCTGGAGTGGGTCTGTCTCCAGAGCTCACAGACGAAGCCCCGTAAGAAAGCCGTCAATAGCCTGGACCAAAGGACCACAGTGTTCTTCAGAAGGCAGTCCCTCCAGATAAAAGATGGTCATTTTGTCTCTGCTCCCAGGTTATCCACTTTTTAACCCTATTTATGTATATGTACATATATACTTATCCACAAATATCATAATGTTGGGATAGTCCTTGTTCAAAAACAGCAAGCAAAGCAATTCAGTAATTTGGCTGGGGCTGGTAAAGGTCAAATTTGAACTCCATGGTCTGTCTCTTTCCCTGATGGGTTGTAGTAGAAGTTGTTGGCGTCAGTTTCCTTCCTTGCAGGTCATCAAGTGTGAAATGGCAACAGGCTTGAAACAAAGGCCCCTCTCCTACTGTCTGCATCGGCAGAGAAGAGAGTGGGTGTGGGTGGGGGGCCGGGAAAACATGGGCTTCGATGGCCATTCCCCCAAGTCCCCAAAGGGCAAGAGCTGTCACCTTCGGCTTTTCTTTTTTTTACCATTATATAATTTATTAAAATTTTGAAAGGCTCGCCTTCAATAAAAGCAATTATTAAAGGAATAGTTACCGTTTCAGCTAAAAACATAAGTAAATTCCTAAAAGTGGCAACTGTTGCAGCCACTTGAGAAACTGGAAAAAGATCACATGAAAAAATCGACAAGAGCATGAAAAGAGAAGTAAAGAGGTACCATTAGTGTACATCTCCTGAGTGATATTCAGAGTTACAGAATGGTTTATTTAATCAAGACATTTCAAAATATTAATTTCCTTGATATGCTTTCAAAGCAAAATCTTTCCGCAGCTGCAGTTTTTTAGTAAAAGGAATATATTTCCATTGCCTTTATCCAAGTAGAACTAAACCCATTATGAGCCGGTAGCAATCTAAGGAATTAAAGGGAAGGCAGACCTTGAGATTCAGACCTAGAAATAGACACCCTACACATCAGTGTGATTAATAATTTTCGGTGTCGCCTTCTGCTTTTAACTTTTTTGCCATCCTGCTAGCCTAGAGCAATTTGTCTTTTGGTAAAAGGAGTGGATCCTCCGGCCTAGCTAAACATCCCTGGGGCCCTGCAGATTGTCCTCAGGTCAGATGGAGCTTGTTGAGCTGGCCCGTGCAGTGCCCGTAGGTTCCTACAGGCTTCGGCCTGTGATGTAGACCAGGACGTCCCAGAAAGTTCCTGACTCTAACCCGCATATTGCTTATATCTCTCTCCTTTCAGAGAATGGCACTGATCCGGAAAACAACCAAGAAATAACACATGGAAAGGTCAGGGAATGGACAGCAGTGTATTTGGAGATACTTGAGCTGAGACCTCAGCCATCTCATCCTTGGATTTTTTTTTTTTAATGCTTTACAGAGAAGCATCTATTTTTTATTAACAGTGCAGCAATATCTATAATGACTGAGAGGATCTGCCAAAAGAATAAAGCCTCCTACCCCCACTTTGGCCCCTTATCCCTGCCGTCTCAAAGAGGAGCAATGTATCTTCCAGAGAAGATTTTATTTGTGGTTTATTATATAAGTGATTGAATATGGGACAAAGCAGTACGGTCTTGTTTGGTGAGACAGTATTAGCGGGATTTGTAGAGGTTTCTGTTTCCTTCTCCCTTCCCTTTCTCCCTGTACTTTGTAATGTCAGTGTTTATATGAATATGACTTTCATTTGCTTTTCCAGAATAAAGACGTTATTAAGCGAAAGATACAGGGTGCATGGCTGACAGCCTTTGAAATCCCAGAGGGAGTTAGGAGGAGCCTCAAGGCTGGACGCAGCTCCCTAGTCAGCAGGTGGCAGCAATGTTACTCATTTTTGTGCCTAAGGAAAGACCCAGGGATTTTCCATTACTTCTGCTCCAGTGAAGGCTGTACCATCCATAGGAGTTTGAGTCCAGCTTCTGTGCCATAGAATTGGGTAGGGTGACCTTCTCTTATGCGCCCAAACTGAAGAAGCATGCTGGTTTTGACAAAGCCTTTGTTGACCTGCTCTTCTGGAATTCCCAGAGAAAGTCGTGTTCATCCTGGGCCCTAAGGAAGGATGGGAGTAGCCTTGAGGAAAGGCCTGTCTGCTCTTAGTTGTTGGTATCTCGCATCCTGGTATCTTCACCATCGTGCAGTGCGGAGGAAACCAAGCCCCCTAAGACCTCGGGGTCATGACCTTCAGTGGCACCTAGCATCGACATCATCCTGTCCTGTGCCTGGCATAGCCCTTGTGGATCACGAAGGCTCCATGGGCTTCAGGGGTGTGGCGGTTCCACCCAGGGGTCGCCAGCACATCCACCTTGCCCTGCTTTGGTTCTGTGTCTCCTGAGGTTGGCCTACGATGGTAACCCCGCTTTTCACTCCTTCCCACTCAGTTTGGCCCCATGATCCCTCTCTTCACAGCCTCATAGATCTCTCAAGTGAGCAGCTCAAAGGCTGTGCTGATGTTACTGTTGCTCTTAGCTGAGGTCTCAACATAGTGATCATCCAAAGAAGAGGCAGCCAGCTTCTCCCCCTTCTTCCAGTGTCACCTGTCACTCAACCACCAGGTCACTTTTGTGACCTGCCACCAGGAACAGGATGTTGAAGGGTTTCACTTTCTCCAGAGCCTCCTGACGGCACTGGGTGACACTCAAGGATGTTCCGTTAGCAATATCAAACAGCAGAAGCCCTCCTGCCAAGTTCTGATAGTAGGCGCCAGTCACTGACTTCAGCAGCCAAGAAGAAACCCAGAACTAGTTTTGAATCCTCCACTGAGGACAGAAGGGGCTGAGGGAGCTTGGACAATTTAATGGAAAGAGCTGAGGTAGAGTCAAGAGACCAATTCTTGACCAGCTGTGTGACAGGTAAGTAGCTTCTGAGTCCAGTCCTGTCTGCATATGGAAGAGACGACCATTCAGCAAGCATTTATGAGCTGGGCCTGGGCCTGCCAGTGGGTTCCCGTGAGGAATAAAAACACAGAGAGCAAGCTTTGTGAATATGGCAGCTCAATTGGTTAGAGCGTTGTCCTGATACGCAAGGTTGCATGTTCAGTCCCAATCAGGGCACATAGAAGAATCAACCAATGAATGCATAAAATAAGCGAAACGACAAATCCTTTCTATCAAATCAATAAATAAATAATTAAAAAATAAACACAGGGAGCAATCCTATGACTGGATAATATAAAACTGCCACTGTTACGGGCTGCAAAGGAGAGGTTCACAGGGTCGGGGGAGAGGGTCTGATCGGTTGAGCCGTTGTTTGAAGGACCTAAGTGAAGGGGTGGGGGTCTCTTTCAAGGAGCAAGAACTGCATGTGTGCCAGCGCTGAGTGGTAAGGCGTGTTGGGCCAGGTCATGCAGTGCCTTGTAGGCCCCCCAAAAGAAGGGGCTTTACTCCAAAAGTAACATGAGCCTTTGCCAGTGTGGCTCAGTGGTTGGAGCATCCATCGTCCCTGTAACCAAAGGGTCGCAGGCTCAATTCCTGGTCAGGGCACATACCTGGGTTGCAGGTTCATTCCCTGGTCTGGGCCCGTATAAGCCCTGGTCTGGGAGGCAACCAGTCAGTGTTTCTCTCTCGCACTAATATTTCTCTCCCTCCCTATCTCTAAAAGCAATGGAAAAAAATGTCCTCCAGTGAGGATTAAAAAAAATAACATGAACCATTGAAGGATTTTAAGCAGGGGCACAACATGGTCAGATTTGCATTTTGAAAAGATCACTGGCCAGATAGTGGAGAACAGATACCGTATTTTGCTGTGTATAATGCATACTTTTTTTGCCCAAATGTTTTAGGGAAAAATAAGGATGCAAATTATATATGAGCATAATGATTAAATACCATGGGTATAAGAATCCAGTGTGTAATATGCACAAAAACGTGGGTGTGTGTTATGCACGGGAGCTCATGCCCAGCAAAATATGGTGGACTGGAGGAGGAAGAGAGGGCAACTGCGGAAGCCGAGACTCACGAGAAGGCTGCTGCCTGGTCTGGCGTGGTGGCAGTTGAGTGGAGAGGGGTAAATTTGAACAGTTTAGCCTTGGTTGGTGTGGCTCAGTTGGATTGAGGGCTGCGAACCAAAAGGTCACTGGTTTGATTCCCAGTCAGGGCACATGCCTGGGTTGCGGACCAGGTCCTCAGTAGGGAGCATGTGAGAGGCAACCACACATCGATGTTTCTCTCCCTCTCTTTCTTCCTCCCCTCCCCTGTCTAAAAATAAATAAGATCTTTCAAAAAAAAAAAAAGTTTGAAGGCCTTGGTAACTGGATGTAAGGGATTCTCTGACGTGGAGTGTCCGTCTTTCCCTCTATCTCATTAAGGTAAGTAACCTCACAGGGTTGCTGCAGGGTTAATAAGCAGCTAGCAATGGAATAGCTCACAGTGTGTGAGCCCCTCCAGGTGGTAGGGGTTCCAATAATACATCATTTAATCTTCTCAACAACCCTGTGAGACAGAAACTATTATTATCCCCACTTGACGATGGGAAATCTGCTGAACATTCCTGGAGGGAAGCAGCTGGGGACAATGGACTCCACCCTGGGTGGGCCGGGCTTCAGGTTGGTTCTCCAGTACTTGGCCAGGGTTTTGAGAGAGAAATGTGGGGTTTTTTTCCCTTTTTTTCTCCAAGGATATGGGAATTTGTTTTGAGTACCTGACAGCCAAGTCCCCACCTCCATCCTAAGAATTAGCCGTTTATCTCCCAAATAAGCAGTGTGAGGAAGCTTCTGGATCGCAGACCAAGTTGAATGTAACTCCGTTTCTTCACTTCATGCTAACGCTCAGATCTCCACTTAGCTCCTAGTAAAAAGCCAGCTCATTCTTGCTTCGGGGCTCTCCCTTCTGTTTGCTGGCTTATAACCTCTCTGGGCCTCAATCTCCAGTTCAGTCAAGTGAAAATTAAAGTACCTACCTTATAAAATACAGAAGAAGAGCTCAGTCAGCGCTAGCAGCTATTCCTTCTGCCCACATCTCCCGGCTTTTAGCTTGGCTCCTCCTCCAGGTCCCAGTTCAAAGGTCATCTTGGCAAGGCCCTCCTCACCTACCTGTTCCAAAGGATCCCTGTCACTCTCAGTCCCATCTCCCTTATCTGTGGTCTTCAAGATTTTATTTATTTACTTATTTTAGAGAGAGGGGAAGGGAGGGAGAAGGGAGGGACAGAAACATCAATGTGTGAGAGACACATCAACTGGCTGCCTCTCCCATGCCCCAGCTGGTGACCTGGCCTGCAACCCAGGCATGTGTCCTGATCAAGAACCCAACTGGCAAACTTTCGATTCACAAGCTGGCACTAAATCCACTGAGCCACACCAGCCGGGGCTTATCTGTGGTCTTTATAGCACTTCCCACAACTAGAAATAGTTTGGTTCACTTACTCGTTTCTCTCTCTCTTGCACTAGAATGTCAGCCCCAGAAGGGCAGTTCTGTAACCCTAGAGCCCAGAACAGAGCAGTGGCTCATGTTTAAAAATGTTTTTCATAAATGAGATTTTATTGGTTGTTTTGAGGATAAATACACAGACATTTCAATTTGTACACAGTTCTTAACATACATACCAAAAAGGTAAAGTCATGTCGTTGTGATTCTTCTCTGAAGTTATTCCAGTGACTTTCCATCTTAAAATTTGGGGATTAATTTTAATAGAGTATCAAGTAACAATATCTATAAATATTGATATGCTGTTACATCAAGGTCCAACTAATTCACAGTTTAATATCACATATACTACATAATTGAATTTCCAGTCTTTCACAGCACATTACCAAAGTTACTAGGAAAACTGGACTACCTCAACAAAGATGTTACAGAGTACACAAAATTCTGACAGGGAGAGCCAAGGTCAAGGAGTGGTTTTCTTTAGGAAACAATTCTACCAAAAACATGAGAATGGATGTAATTTTAAATGTTCAAGATATAGTAAATGCACGACTGACTCCAACCTGCCATTTAGTATGCTTTGTATTATAGGACATAAAAACTACTCCCATCTATGGAATGATCAGCTGACGCCCAAGCCAATCAAAGCCTCCCCTGTTCAATACCCCATTATTTTCTGGCTGTACCAAAAAATAAACAACCAGCAAATGATTTCACCTCTTAAAAATTTCATTTACACTTTAAAAAATGGGATGAAGTGGATGGAATTCTCTCCTTCTTAAAAATGTTTCTAGAGCTACTAAAAAACTTGCACTTACAAAATAGTTGATAAAAATATTCCTCTGGATTGTACAAGAAGGAAAATAGGGACCACTGATAAGACATGATATATGATATTAATCAGACTTGGCTTCTTTTTCTCCCCCTTCATCGGAGGCTGGACTCCCTCATTTTTAGCGTCTCCTTTTCTGCAGGTAGATCGTCCTTAGGTTCCTGGTTAGCCACTTCCGCCTGTTCCCCTTTGCTCCCTTTTTCCCTTTCGTTTGCACTTTTTTGTCTGCAGATTTATCCTTTCCTGCCGCCTTTTTTGGCTTGGTTTCCACTTTTGTAGGAGCAGGTTTAGCTGACAACCTCCCCGGTCTCCTCTTGGACTCCTCCTTCGCCGCCCCAACGGCGGAGCTGACCTTCCTCTTCGGCACCGTGGCCCCGGGGCGGGCGCGTGCCGGGTGCCCGAGAGCCGCGGCGGGCGGAGAACTTCTGCAAACCTGGACTCCCTGGCCGCTGCCTCTTCTCCCACCGCCCAGACTGCTCCGACCCGCGATAGGGGCGGTGGGAGAACCGGATGAAACCGGGCTGGGAGCCCACCTCCCCCGACCCCTGCTGGCTCCCCGTCCTCCTCCTCGTTTAAAAATTTGATGAAGGAGTAATAACGTGCTGTAAAGTGAACAATTTCCCTCTCCTGGCCCAAGTTTTCCTATCTGTGAAATGGGGATAATCATGCCAACCTTACACGGTTGTCATAACGATGAGTGAAGACTTTTTAAAAAAAAAAGGAGGACGGGAGAAGGCAGTGCACAGGGAGACTCCACCTGGCCCAGCTGCCATGGCAAGGGAGCCAAGGGTAAGAAACTCACCCTGACTGAAAACTTCCCAAGAACCCTGGGACACAGGGATTATCAGCACCTGTTACTGAGAAAGACTCTGAGGTTCAAAGGGGTGGAGTAACTGGCTCCAGGTCACAAAGTAAGTTAAGTTTTTGCTGTGGCATCTGCCCATGCTCTTCCCATGCCCACTTGCACAATGACATCCTCAAGACACCCCCTCTACACCTACTGAGATTCTTCCCATTATAAACACCATCTCCTCCAGGAAGCCCTTGATTGCTCCAGGACATTCCCTGTTTAGGAGTTTCTGTTGCAAATTAGGTTCCCCAGGAGGCACTTACAGTTGGCCGTTGAACAAGCCGACCTCCTGCGCAGTAGAAAATCTGCATGTAACTACACCTGGCTCCCCACACATACACATACCAGGGTTCCAGCCATGCAGCTCACCCCTGAACAACATGGATTTGAATTGCATGCGTCGGTTGGAAAAATCCAGGTATAAGTGGACCTGCACAGTCAAATACTCCAAAAACGTGCAGTTCTAGGGCCAACTGTATTAGGACATCATTGAGATCAATACCCGCTTGGGGGAGGAAAAGAACGAAGCCGTATTGAGCAGAGGGAAGGAGGATTTATCTGTGATATAACAATAGTGACTTCAATGGACCACATAATGAGTGATAAAGCAAGGGTTTGACCTTCTGGCTTGTTAATAGTTGAGACAAGAAGGTCAGGCCTTTGATTACTCTTCCCCCTTTAGATCAACATTGAATGTGGGCTGCACCTGAGGGGTGGGGAGTTCCCAAGGAGCTGGGCTCCTGGTCCCACAGCACTCCCAGCAGCTGGGGGGTGTGGGGTGGGGATGGAGGTGAGGAGGGGGCTCTAAGTTCTTCAGTCCTGCCTCCCAGATCCATATCCAGTCCCTGGCCTTGGACCGGGGGCCCTGGGCAGCAACAGGCACACCTTAATCCCATGCTCAGACTCATCCAGCCAAGCCTGAGGGTCTAAGGAGGCTCTGAGCCAGGCTCCCCTGAAGCTCCCTGCACCCATCCTCACCTGTGCAGCGGTGTGGTGTACAGACTCAGCGTCTCAGCGTCTCAGAGTCTCAGCGTCTCAGCCCAGGAACGCTGCTGGAACTGGCTACGTCCCAGCCAAGAGAAGAAAGTGGTGATGACAGTTCATGTCATTCAGTTCTCAGCATGTGGCAGGTTGTGGCTGAGTATATCCCATCCATTATCTCATTCATGCATCCCCCACCCCCTTGAGGTAGAGGTAGGGTGTTTTATGAGGAAACAGGCTCAAGAACAGGAAGCTGCACACCTGCATTTAAGACCTTTCTAGTGGAAAGGAGCTGAGCTCTAAGACTCCAAAATCCAGGAGCCGCGACTGTGCCAGAATACTGTTTCTATGAACCCTTCGGGTGTATTCTGCCATTTGCCCTTCGGAGAGATACTCTCTCCATCCCACCAGCACTTCTGAGGTTGGCACTGCTTTAACCCTTTCCCTTCCAGAGTCAACACTGGCATAGGCCTGCATGCTGCTTCCTTCTGGGGAGGCTAGGGATTTGAGTCTTGTTGATGAGGCGAATGCCCCCCCAGTCCTCCTCCAGCTTGATGTTCCCCTGCTGCAGGGCTTGCTGGATGGCGTCTGCGAGTGTGTCGAAGGCCAGGTCCACGTTGCATTTATTCTTGGCTGAGGTCTCCAAGAAAGCCATGCCCAGGGAGGCAGCCAGCTCCTCTGCCTCCTGGGCCGAGACACAGCGGGTGCTCTGCAGGTCACTCTTGTGGCCAACCAGCAGGAAGATTGCCTTGTCAGGGCCCTGAGTGGCCATGACCTCCTCATGCCAGTGTGGAATGTGTTCAAAGGACTTCCTGTTTGTCACATCAAAAACCAGCAGGACTCCCACCACATTCCGGTAAAAAGATCTGGTGATGCACCTGATGGGATTGGGGAGTAAATTGGAAGAGGCTTGTCTTTAAGACACTCCCAGAGGCAGAGCCTCCCCTGCATCTGCTGGGCCTCTCCTCCTTCCCCACTGTCCATTACAGCTCATTTCCCACTACCTTGTGCTTTTCTGTTCCCTGGCTCTCTCTCTCTCCCAGAACACTGCGTGCTTCTCAGTTAAGGAGCAACGTTGATTCACATACTCTCCTGACCTTTCCTCCATTCCTGGAGGAGGCCTAGCATTTTCCTGATTGAAGGTCTGCTTCCTCATTCTGTCTGGCAAACTCCTGTGCATCCTTCAAGGCCAACACAAATCTCTCCTCCTTTCCCATCTCCTTGACCTCCCCCTCTGTGCTCCTGTGGGCTCCCCCAGCACCCACTTCATTCATGCCTCCAGGGTTCAATGTCGGGTCCTTTCCCCTTGTCCCCCAAACCTGAATGTTCCTCTGGGGGCCTGGTGGGAGGAACAACCAGGTCTCAAGTATCTGGCCCAGGGGCCTGGCTCAGGGGTATTTGTAGGTTGAATGATTCCAGAGTGAAGGACCAGGGCAGGGACACCCAGACCTCTACTTGGGCCACTGGGGCTGACCCCTCTGAGGGGTCTCCCCATACTCTTCTCCCCATACTCATTTCTCCCCATTTCTCCCCATACTCTTCCCTCCTTCATCCACCTCGCGTCCGCAGAACCCTGCCCCACCCCGCACCTGAAACGCTCCTGGCCCGCGGTGTCCCAGAGCTGCAGCTTGATCAACGGCCCGGCCCGCAGCTGCAGCGCGCGGCTGTAGAACTCGACGCCCACCGTGGGCTCCGACTGGGGCTCCGCCTCGGGCGCGGGGGTCCCGAGCGCACCCTCTACGTAGCGCCGCAGCAGCGACGTCTTGCCCACAGCCGCGTCCCCCAGCAGCGCGATCCGAAATTGGTAGCGGCAGCCTCCCGGCTCCATGGCCCGAGTCTCGCCAGCTCCCGGTCCCGCAGTCGTTGTCCGGCCCCGCAGTCGTTGTCCGGCCCCGCCCTGCCCAGTGGTGGGAGGGGGTGGCCCTGCCCCCACCCAACACAGCCGCCAAGCGACCCGTCATCGGCACGTGGGGGACTGTGGAGCCTGGCTTGTTTTCAGCCCAGAGCGCCTGACCCTGAGGAAGTTTGCTGGCAGGAACACCCAAGTCACTTACTCTCTCAGCCTCAGTTTTCTCCTCCGTAAAATGAGGATAATGGTAAGCCCTACTTCACGGGATGAAAAGATTAAACTGAAAGTCGGAAGGAGTACTGGGGAGGGACGATAACCAAACAGGAACTGGCCTGAGACCAACAGTGTCAGAGCGGCCATGTCCTTCATTCATCTGCTGGGATGGTTTCTCCCTCCCGCATCACTCTCCTGTTAGCTCCCCCAGCTGGGCCCCAGGCTGCTGGACCTGGAGACACCACTCTAGAAAGCTGATGGTTTATAGGTGCCCCTTTTCTGCCCGGTGCCCTTTCCTGGAGCCCCACTTACCCTGACTTGGGGCCTCCTGCTCAATGTTTAGGTTCAATGTTCAACGGCCCCCACTGCTTCCTGCTGCCTGCCTGCCCCTGGCCCACCGCCCAGGAAGAGGGCACGGTCTGGTAGAGGAGGCAGAACAGACACAAACAACTGCGACTGCAGAGGGAGCGCATCTGGCCTTCGGACTGGACCACTAATGTTTATGAGGCCAGATAGTCAGTTCTTTATGCTTTGTGGGCAGCAACCCTTTGAGAGGGTCATAGTGTGCCCATTTTAGAGCTTTGGTGACTGAGGCTCAGGTGTGTGGCTTGTCTCAGGTCATACGGCAGAGCTGGGATTCACATCTAGGTTTGTCTCCCTGTTTTTAAAATTTACTTAATTGATTTTATAGAGAGAGTAAGGGAGAGAGAGACACACACATTGATTTGATGTTCTGTTTATTTATGCATTCATTGGTTGGTTCTTGTATGTGCCCCGACCAGGGATTGAACTCACGACCTTGGTGTACCAGGATGACACTCTAACCAACTGAGCTACCTGGCCAGGGCTCACTCTTTATTACCCCCTTGATGTGCCACAAATTGGGACTGCAAAGTAACTCCCAAGAGGAACAGGACACAGTGGCCAGGTCCCACTTGAGTTAGGGGCAAGAATAAGGTAGGCACTT
This sequence comes from Mormoops blainvillei, assembly GCA_004026545.1. Classification (NCBI taxonomy): domain Eukaryota; kingdom Metazoa; phylum Chordata; class Mammalia; order Chiroptera; family Mormoopidae; genus Mormoops; species Mormoops blainvillei. The sequence goes on from PVJD01000242.1 coordinate 490,979, forward strand.
CAGCTTCCAAGATCCACTCCACCCTTTGCAGTCTGGCCTCCTGGCAACCCAGGGCGTCAAGGCTGGACTTCTGGCTAGTCCCAAACGGGTGGATTTTCTACCAGTTTAACTTCTTTCTGCAAATTAGTGGGGTGTGAGGTCCTCAGTATTTCAACCATCACATCATCACATTTCCTCTTCACCAGCCTTGTGAGTAGGTGTTGTTATCCTGTCCTTTTTTACAGATGCGGAAACTGAGGCGCAGAGAAGTTAAAATCCAGCCCAAGGTCACTCAGTAAGGAAGACTGAGACTGCTTTCCAAGTCTACCCAAGGCCAAGGCCATGTTTGCTATTTTCGTTTCTGATTGAACAGGTTGGGGATCCGAAAAGGCCTGGGTTTCCTTCCAGCTAACTCTAAACAAACCAATGAGAAGCCACCTGCATGGTAGAGCCTGAAGGAACCCGGCTCTGCCTGCCCCCTCTTCCAGGAGTAGGAGAGAAGCCTGACTATCTAGGAACCACGAGGCACCGAAAGAAAGGGTGTGTATGTCGGAGGGATCCTCTCCACTGTCTCTGCCCAAACCAAGAGAATCGACCCACTCCCTCCTGCCTCACCTATTCCTCCGTCAGGATGTTCTCCCCACCTTACTCTATTAGGCTGGAAAATACTTTTTTTGTCAGGTTTTTGCAGATGCCCCCAGTCCCTTCTTTACCTACCACTGCTGCTCTGAGCTCCAGCCGGGCTGAGCATCTTTCTTCTTCTTAGCCCTCAGCCAGAACACTCCGCTTCTGCTCTTCACAGGGCTAATGCCACGGCTTAGAGCCCTGCCCTCAGGAAGCCCAAGTGACTGGCCAATGAGGTCACATGCCCTTTTTGTCGTCTGTGAAGTCTGTCTCCCTTCTAGGTGAGAGCCCCTTTGGGGCAGGGACCAGTGGTTGTATCCTCAGGGCTTGATACAAAATAGAAACTCAGTAAATATGTATGGTTGAATGAATGAATGAAAGTGGGTAAGTCCTATTCATTCGTTCAGTCAGTCAGCCAGATAGCACAACAGAGCAAGACTCCAGGTGGTCCAGGTCAGAGAAGATGTCTCAGAGGAGGCGATGGGTCTCCAAGGACAATGGGAGCTGGGGAGGTCAGGGAGGAAGGGCTGCTGGGCAAAGACAGAAAGGCCTGAAATAGCTTGAAATGCAGTTTGAACCCAGCCTTCCCAGAAAGCTTTACGGTCAGCACACATGGGCAGTGCACTGTCAGCATCGGCCTCCTTGAACTTCCTCTCACAGACACTGTGGGTTGGGGTCATGTGCCTGCCTGACTGCACCTAGCACTTGAATCTGGATGTCAGCTGGCCTGACGGAAAGTCATCTCCCCTCCCCGCTCCGGCTTCCCCTTCTGTTAAGTGAGGCAGATCATGGAGCCCACCTCACAGGGTAGTTCTTGAAGAAGTGTATAACATGACAGGTAAAGTTATGCACATTTATACTAGACTATCTGGGTTTTAGATCCAGCTGCCACTTACTAGCGATGTGTGGCCTTGGTCAAGTTTTATTCATTATAATTCGTTCACTTAGTAATTATTTCAGTAAGTGCTGGGTGTCTTATATATCTGGCACTTACACAGCAGTGAAAATGAAGACACGTTTCTGTTCTCGGGTAGCTCACACTGTAATGGGGAAGACAAAATGAATACGTGTATAATGTGATGACCGGGAGCAAGAAGCACCATAAACGACAAGCAGGGCAGTGACTTGCAGGGTGGCAGGGTGCTGTATCAAAATGCGTGGTCTGAGGTGACACTGGAACAGAAACCCAGGGGGAATGAGACAGCGAGGGAGTAGTGTGGCTGTCCGCGAAATCCAGGGAGGACAGTTTGTGGAAGGAAGAACAGGAAGAGCAAAAAGGCCCTGATGTGGGAGCAGGCAAGGAGCAGGGAGGCTGCGAAGATGGAAGAGAATGAGGGAGGAAGCAAGTGGTGGCTGATGATGGCAGAGAGGAGGAGCAGGCAAATCCTAAGTGGCTTCAGAGGCCAGCCTGGGGACTTCGGCTTTTATTTCAAATGTTTTGAGAAGTCAGTGATTTGAGGGCAGGTGAATTACGTCATCTAAATGTTTTCTTGCTTACTTAAAAAATCTTTACTGGGATATAACTGACACAGTAAACTGCACATATGAAAAATGTAAAATATAAGGAGTTGTGACATAAGTGTACACCCATGAAACCATCACCACAATCGAGATAAGGAACATTAATCAGCCCCAAACGTTTCCCCATGTGCTTTTTACATTCTTCTCTCCTGACCGCCACTCCCAGGCAAGCAATAATTTGCTTTCTGCCGCGAGAGTACTTTACCTTTTCTCTAAGTACGTATAAATGAAATCACAGAGTATGCAGTCTTTGCCTGGCTTCTTTCACTCAACAACATTAAGATTCATTCATTTTGATGCACATATAAAGTTTGTTCCTTTTTTTTTGTTGCAACAAAGTGAAAGTTTATAAGGAAATGGAGCCAAGCCCAGAGGCACAGGTGAGCTAAGACTCTAACACATGGTTCTAAAGTTTGTTCCTTTTTATAACTGCATAGCATTCCAATGCATGAATATACCACAATTTGTTTATCCAATCCTTTGTTGAAGGACATTTGGATTATTTCCAGCCTTTGGGTGTTACAAATGAAATTGCTGTGAATATTTATATTCGAGTCTTTGTGTAGATGTGTGCTTTCATTTCTCTTGGGAAATACCTTGTACAATGAAATACCAAATGTGCAATGATTGTATAATATGGTAGGTGCATGTGTAATTTTTTTAGAAACTGACAAACTTTTCCAAAGTGGTTGTACTATTTTACAATCCTAAACGCTATATAAGAGTTCTAGCCGCTCTACCTTCTTGATATCACTTAATATTGTCATTTAATTTTTAGTCATTCAAGGGGGTTTGTAGTGTTATTTCATTATAGTTCTAATTTGCATTTCCCTAATGACTGTTGATGTTGAGCATAATTCATGTGTTTGCCATCTGTTTATCTTCTTTGGTGAGATGTCTTTCAAATTTTGTGGCCATTTAAAAAAATTGTGTAGTTTAACTTTTTAGTGTTGCATTTTAAGTGTTCTTCTAGGTAGAAGTCCCTTGTTGGATTATATGTTTTGCAAGTATTTTCTCCCAGTCTGTCTCTTGCTTTTTATTTACTTAACAGTGTCATTTGAAGATCAACAGTTTTAAATTTTGATGAAAGTAACTTCATAGTTCACTGTTGTTCTGGAGGTCCTAGCCAGTACTATAAGACTAGAAAAAGAAATAAAAGGCATCCAGACTGGGAAGGAAGAAGTAAACCTGTCTTTATTCACAGACATGTAAAAAGTCCTAAGAAATTTACAAAGAAATTGGTAGAATTAATAAGTGAGTTTAACAAGGTTGCAGGATATAATATGCAAAAATTAATTTTATATCTGTATATTAGCAATGACTATTAGGAATTTGAAATTGACAAGAATAATACCATTTACAATAACATCAAAATATGAAAAACTTAGGGAGAAATTTGACAAAAGGTACACAGGATCCAAGACCTATCCTATACACTGAAAATTATAACACACCATTGAGAGAAAGATGATCTACAAAAATAGAAAGATATACACCATCCTCATGGATTAGAAGACTCAATATCATTAAGATGTCAATTCTCCCCAAATTAATTCACAGATTCACTGCAATACCAACCAAATCCCAGTAGGCATTTTTTTTTAAAAAAAAAAAGCAAATTAGCTAATACTAAAATATATATATGGAATTGCAAAGGGTTCTGAACAGCTAAAATAATTCTGAAAAAGTAGAACGAAGTTGGATGACTTATCGTTATTTCAAGACTTCTTAAAGAGCTACAGTAATCAAGACAGTGTGGTATTGAGTACAGAAACAGACCTATACATACGGTCAACTGATTTTTAACAAAGGTGCCAAAGCAATTAGATGGAAAAAGAATCTTTTCAACAAATGAAGATGGAACAATTGGATGCCATATGCAATAGGGTACCTTGACTCTTACCTCACACCACACACAACTATTAACTGAAAATGAGTCACAGATCTAAATGTAAGAGCTAAAACTATTTAACTTCTGGAAGAAAACATAAAAAATTTTCATATCTTTGAGTTAGGCAAAGATTTTATTATTTATTTATTTTAAAAGATTTTTTTTTAAAGGACACAAAGAGCACAAACTACGAAAGAAAAATTCAATATATTGGACTTGATCAAAATGAGACACTTTTGCTCTTTCAATACTGCCTGGTGCGTTGAGACCGCAGGGCAGGGATCGATAGAATTAGGGAGACTAGTTAGGAAACTACTGCTGTCTGTGGGTCCGAGGCAATGACAACGTCAGTGGGGACAGTAAAAACAGTGACTCTTGAAGCAGCTTAAACATGGAGAACACAAGGGTGAAAAAGGTGAAGAGATTAAGCAAAACAAACAAACAAACAAAAAATCCTCATATATAACAGTATGGTGATTACCAGAGGGAAAGGGGATAGAAGAGGGTAAAGAAAGGATAAATGGTGAAGGAAGGAGCCTTGACTTGGGGTAGTGAACTCAATACAATATACAGATGATGTATTATAGAACTGTATCCCTGAAACCTGTATAATTTTATTAACGAATGTCACTCCAATAAATTCAATAAAGAAAAAAAAAAGATGGAACACACAGGATCTGCTGATGTATTTATTGCACATGAGACGTTAGAAAAGGAGGAGTCCAGGGCCCTTCCAGGAGGTAAGAGGAGGTCTGGAGGAGGCAAGGCTGTGTTCTGAGAAGCCTGTTTATTAAACATCCAACTGTAGGTGTCAAGGAAGCAGCGGGATATAAGGTCTGGAGCTCAGGAGAAAAGTGGGGTTGAAGACACATTTGCAAGTCATCAGAAAGTTTCTTACCCTCTTAGTTTGTTGTCTTCTCCATAAAATGGGAAAAATAGTAGTAGCTACCTTTTAAAGTGCATGCATGGGGGTGAAAAAAAAATAAAGTGCCTGTATGGATAAAAATTAATAGATTAAGCACAGAACAAATGCTCAATTTTTTTTAAATTTATTTATTGAGAGAAAGAGAAACATTGATTTGTTGTTCCACTTATTCATGCATTCATCGATTGGTTCTTGTATGTGCCCAGACCCAAGACTGAACCAGCAACCTTGGTGTATCTGGAGGATGCCCTAACCAACTGAACTGCCTGGCCAGGGCTAGGCGCTTAATCATTTTTTTTTTTTAAGATTTTATTTATTTTTAGAGAGAGGGTAAGGAGGGAGAAAGAGAGGGTGGGAAACATCAAGTGTGGTTGCCTCTCCCGCGTCCCCTACTGGGGACCTGGCCTGCAACCCAGGCATGTGCCCTGACTGGGAATTGAACTGGTGACCCCTTGGTTTGCAGGCCAGCACTCAATCCACTGAGCCACAGAAGCCAGGGCTAGGCTCTTAATTCTTGATAACTACTATTTATATATTGACACTTATTCATCCAATGGACAAAATACGCAAATGGCACAATGATTATGAATGTTTTCTCTGGAGTGGACTCCCGGATTCCAGTCTTTCCTAGCTGTGTGATGCATTCCTCAGTTTCCTTATCTGTAAAAAAGGGCATAACTATAATGCCTATACAACAGGGTTATTATGAAAAGTAGCTGAGGTAATTGAGGATAGTTTAGTTTACTTAGGACTTAGAAAAGGCACTTACCTATTAGCGGAAGTGACATGCCTTGATCAAATAATACATTCATCCTATGAGCCATCAGTGGCCTCTTCCTCAGATGCCCACCCTGGACTCCTCCACAAGACCTCACAGAGCCCTACCCGAAACGCACTCAGTCGCTGCCTTCATCAGGCCCACGGCGCTCTGACCGGAGCCCTTGCTTTTTCCAGCTTTGAAATCCTTCCCAGGCTAAACTCGCAGGAACGGAGAGGCGAATTCATTTGCAGGACCAGGGCCTGCGCAGAGCCTTCAGGGAGTGTGGGTTAAGGCCAACGAGGTTCCTCCGCCACAGAGTACACCCTGTCCTCGCTTCCTCCGCCCCCTGTGAAAAAGTCCCCGCCCAGCACACACGCGGGTCTGGGAGCCTGCGGCCCCGCCCGGGGCCGGAAGGCGAAGGGACCGAAAGGACTCCGATTCCCAGCGGCCCGCGCGGCGCACGGCTCCCATCTTCGGCCGCGGCCGCGGGAGGCGGGGCTTATATATACTCCCGCTCGGCACCCAGCGGCCCTTTCCCCCGAACGACGCGGTCCGGGGTGCCCGCCGCGGACTGGGCCGGCTTCTCTTCACGCCTGTCGTCTACCAGCACTCCCCCATTTCCCGCCCGTGGCTTTGCCGCCATTGGCCCCGCACTCGCCCGGGCTGCCACCCGAGGCCACGGGATCTTAAGTGTGTCATGGAGGAGAGCGGCCTTCCCGTCCGGTGGGGCCGAGGGCCAGAGAGGCACGTGGGCCGCCTGCGCGGGGAGAGGGCTCGGAGCCCGCGAGGGCCGCGCCCTTCCCCGCACCCTCGGCCCGCGAATCCCGGCGCACGGGTGTGACGGGTAAGTAGCCTGGGCAGGCGGCCGCGTGCACTGCAACTCCGGGCCCGAAGTGGCTTAATGGGTTTGGAGGCCGCGTGTTGGTGTCAGTCAGACTTTGAATGTGAATCTGCCTTTAACGCGTACAGCTACCTGCTGGGTTACCTTGGGCGAGTGACTAAGTATCTGGGTGCACAACACATGTTACGGAGGCCTCCCTGGTGAATATGAGGACAAGGTTTTTTGGAGGATGGGTTTTAGGATCATTAAGTGGTAATTGGGATCCACAGGATGTCTCGTTTTCTTTTGGCCTCCAGAATGACGAGTTTCAGAAGGTAACAGTGATACGCAGGATTTAGGTGAGTTTTAGGGCAGAGCAGAGCTTGGGCTGACCTGTGACACGATGCCCTGTGGCCCTTATCGAAGCTGCTGCTGCTTCCACATAGCTGCTGCAGTCAAAAAGGAGCCCAGAGTGACAGTTTTCCTTGACGGTCGCCGTTCTGTTTGCTGTAACTGATCTGCAACATTTTGGGAAAAGACAGTTTCAATTGTACCTACTGTTTCTCAGGTATAAACAGACCTTTATTAAAATTGACATGTTTCTGCGCCAGCGGAAATGTGGATAGAGCAGCGATTTTCAACCAATGTGCCACAAGAATTTTTAAAATATGCAGTACCTGCGACGGCTGGTGTGTGTGCGGGCCTGTGAACTCAAAGGTCACTGGCTCTATTTCTGGTCAGGACACATGCCTGGATTGCGGGCACTGACCCCAGTTGGGGGCGTGTGAGAGGCGACCACACATTGATGTTTCTCTCCCCCTCTCCCTCCTTTTCTCTAAAAGTAAATAAATAAAATCTTTTTTTAAAAGTTAAAAAAACATTTGGAATACCTGACTGTTTAGTCAGGGGCACCGACTTCTTTTCCCTTAGATTGTAAACATAATTGTAACAGCCAGCACAATAGCCATCCAGTGCGCATGAATCAAAGTCATACTTTTATTTTTTGGTCATATTGGCAAAAAATGTGTTTTTTTGGTGTGCTGCAGCATTTTAATAATTTATGTGTGCCATGAAATGAAAAGGGTCGAAAATCACAGTGATGGGGTCTTGCATATAGCTTTTGAGAAGTAGCTTATCGAGGCCAAGATAGTGTGGAGGGGCAGATGGGAGTGGGTTAGACATCTTTATGGGGAAACCCAGTGGCAAGTGACACCGACCTTGGTGATGCTTTGGGTCATTGCTCTCGAAAGTTTAAGGCATCAGTACCAGGATCACAGGCCAGTTAAATCTTTATGATTCTGAAGACCAAATAAGATCATTCAGGACAATTGTGTTCTCATCTCAGCTGTTCCAGGTGGATTATTGGATGGCTCAAATTGCTTTCTGGTGAATGAGGACTCAAGTCATGGCAGTGCTGGGACACAACCACCTCAGGACGTGGTAGGTTTCTTGTGGAGGCTAAATTTGGGTGCTACCTGGTGGTTCAGTACAGCATGTTTCCAAGGGCTGTGGCTGGTTGTAGCCATGGGATCTCCAACTGCATGCAAGAGCAACCTGGAGAGACTTTGACAGCTCAGGTCAACATAATACCTGCAGCTGCCACTCGCCTTTCCTATAATATCTCAAGACCTGGGCTTGAGAGCCTTCCACCTGAGTGCAGGTGCTTTCATCAATTTCCGCACAAGTGGATGTAGTGCATCATCTTTGGCTTAGAGCTTTCACACTTTTTTTTTTTTTTTTTTTTGGCAGGTTGCCTCCATGTTTCCTGGCAGTGTCTGGTACTGAAAAGGCTGAAGACATCAGCTTATTGCTATCCCTGTGCCCTAGACTAAGGTAAAGTTAGATGTTAAAGACAACCTGATCCTCCGGTTCCCTTTCCCATCGGATCTGAACACCGGTCTTGGTGGTCGTCAAAGGAGGAAAAGTAATACTGAAGCTGGCCTCACAGCTCTGTAGCATGTGGGCTAGTTTCAAACAAGGTTAAATTCCCTTTGAGCTTGTTTCTTCCTCCCCTGTTAAATGACATAAAAGGAAGAATGATATATTTGACTCTCTGGGCAGTTGGTACAGTGATTGCTAATATTTCTTTATTTTGAAGGAAAGGACTTACCAGTGGTTTTCTTGCGTCTTGATTGAGAATGTCCTCCTTTTTTTAGGTCTGTTATCAGGAAGCTGTCTTCATCTATGATTAATGATCTACAGAGTTGGGTAAGTTGAACAGTTGCCTGCCTTGTGTGCTATATTTGTTAGCTGCGGGAGAACAAAAATTAATGTTTACAGTACGATTTGGTCTGTTAGGTTTGCCCAGCCTAAAGTCTGAGAGCACATTCTGCTGTGAGTAGAATGTAGCAGAGGGGGGCAGCCCTGCACTTTGGGCAGCACGGACTGATTATTGCGAATATGCTATATAGTAGCTGGAGCTCATGCTCCTTTGGGGCAACCTCAAACCACAGGAGATGGATTCGGTAGGAACAAGTAATACTGTCTAGCTTGGGGTGTTCGTTTTATTTTAGGGTGACTGGTCTGGGATGAAACCTAATCTAAGTGGACATCTGTGGATGATAAATGCGGATATGGGACTGAGACCAGCTCTTAGGAAAGTGCCTGGGTGGCATTGATGAATTGGGGCAGTATTAACACACTGGCTTATACCTCCTTTTCAGGAGAGAAGCTGTATGGGAAGAAGCAAGCCGAAAGACAGGTATGTGAGCTAGATCCAGGCCAGAAGAGAGACTAAGGAACAGTGAATCCCTTCAGACCACCCCCGTGCTCCATGGCCTGCTGCTGGTTCTTGAAACAGGCCTTTGCCCACCCTTTATGTGGGACTGGTCCCCTATCCATCCTGCCCTGGTGTGTGGATTATCTTAATAAAACTCTTAATGTAATGAAGTTGTCAGCCTCATTCTTTGGTCTCAGTCCTAGGAAATTTTCCCATTAATTTTAGGTGAAAACAGTGATCTTGGTCATTTTGTGAGTGCTGGTACCCTGTGTAAATAATCTGTAGACCCAAACTAAATCAGTCTCAATCTCTTGATTAAAAAAGTCTGACCTCACCAAAGGGACTGTGATCAGTTCCATAATTGAAATTAGATGTGGTTCTCCTTTGATGAGCCTAAGATCAGGTCTTTGAAGGCTTTTGTGGAATGGACACTGCAACTCAAGTTATATCTCCCCTGCTATCTCCTGTTCCCCAAATGCACAAAAACTAAAATTAGGTGATTTCTAACATAGGCTCAGATTCTTCGGGAAGAGGGTCCCAAGTACTGGAGATGACAACATGTGGGCACTCCTGATTTGTCTAGATATGTGCGGGTCTGCAATGCATCTTGGCTGATTCCCATCACTTCCTATTACATACTGGGCTGTGACACTTTTGTCCTCCAGCTGTAAGTTTTTGTTTGTTTTTTTTTACATGGAAAAAGGGAGAGACTGCTGTGTGTTTATCTCTCATGCGCCCCCTAATGGGGACCTGTCCCAGCAACCCAGGCATGTGCCCTGACTGGGAATCGAACTGGCAACCCTTTGTTTTGCAGGCCTATACTCAATCCACTGAGCTACACCAGCCAGGGCTGGAATGGTCTTTACTAGTGGCCATACATGAAGCAAATGTTGGGAGTGCTTGAATGGCAGATGGAAGATGCCCACTGTTTGACATACAGCAGGTGATATGTATGTACATTCTGATCCCAGAGAACCGTAAGGACTTAGATGCCTGTCACCTGAGAAGGGTCCCTGGCTATACTGATTCATACGGTTAGTAATTCTACTCTGGTTAATAGTTTCAAACTGTCCTCATCTCCAGGAGTATTGATAACTACCAGATAAATTATTGTTCAAAAACAAATTGGAACCTTGTTCAACCCCCTTCAACAGCTGGCTCCTTGGATTCAGACTGAAACGGCTTCCTACGTCAAATGAAGGCAGCAGTGTTGGAGTAAAAGTCAGAATCTCAGGGAACTTGATTTAAAAATTTTTTTTAAGTTTTTATAGAGGACAAGGGAAGGAGAGGGAAACATCAATGTGCGATTAGTAGCCCTCGCACACCCAACTGGGGACCTCGCCCATGACCAAGGCATGTGCCCTGACTGAATCGAATGAGCAACTTCTTGGTTCACAGGCCAGGGCTCAATCCACTGAGCCATACCAGCCAGGGCTTAATTATTAAAATCTTATAAAACATTTCCAAAAAAGTAAAAGTTCTTGAACTTTTTTTAAAGGAGTCTCTTCTCCCTTATACAGTCCATTCTGGCTGTCTTGTCCTGGCTACATCATGGCAGGGATCTCTGAAGACACTGTGTCCAGTGGCTGCCAGTGACAGTCCATTAGTGCATCGTATAGCTCCTCACTCTGCTCCATGAACTCCTTGTTGGCCTCAGTCACATCCAGCTGTGGCATGGGGTCTGGAACAGAAACAAGCGCACATTTAGGGCAAGCACACATGTGGCCGCTGAGTGCTTTTCCCCTTGAAGCTAGAGCCACAAGACCTCAAGAGGCTTGTGTTCAGTTCCCCATCCAGAACTTCTGTTTTCTAGGGCAAGCTTCCTATTTGTGTCCGAGTTCCCTCCTAACTCAGGGGCTGATACCACTGCCTTGCAGGGTTCCTGTGAGGATGAAAATAGGATGATAAGATGTGTCGTTAATACTCATATTGGCGACTTAATCCACCGCCATTGAAAGCTACACCTATGCACAGCCATCGCATGCCCTGGAGTTTCTGGTGTGGTTGTATCAATTTTGGGCTTGGAAAATCTGATCCAGATTACTAAGCCCAAAGCTCTGTTCTTGAAAGAGAATATTACACAGCACTGCCCTGCCTGCTGTAGCTCAGTGGGCTGGGTGTCGCCTCACAAACCAAAGGGTCACAAGTTGATTCCCAACCCGGTCAGGGCACATGCCTGCGTTGTGGGCTAGGTCCCCAGTTGGCATGCAAGAGGCAACCAGTTTATGTTTCTCTCCCTCTTCCTTCTCTCTGAAAAATAAAATTTTTTTTCAAAAGAGAATACTACATAGCACTGAAAATGAACCTCAGCTGCACATAACTTGAACCTCAAATAGCATGAATGTTGAATAAAAGTACAGTGAGTATGACTGCATCATATAAGGCCAAAAACAGGCAAAAGTAAGCCATATTGTTCAGGCACACATATCTAAGTGATAAAAAGCTATAAAGAGAAGGAAGAAAATGGTTACCACAAGCAGTTATGATTGGGGGACGGATGGCTTCTGGAGGCTGGCAATACTTTACTTGACTCAGTGCAGGTTTCATGGACAACTGCTTTGTAATTACATGTTAAACTATACATTTGTGTTATGAACTTTTCCATGTATGTGTTATCTTTCCTAAAAGTTCAAAAACAATATTATGACTGATAACATTTTATGCTTTTAGTCTTGTGTTGGTTTGCAATGCACATACACACACACTCCCCCAATCATTAAAACACATTTTAAAACTCATGGGAAAATTAAAGATGACCTAAATAAACAGAAAGACATCCCATGTATTTGGATTGGAAGACAATTTTGTTAAGATAGCAAAATTCCCTAAATTAATCTACAGGTTCAGTGCAATTCCTATCAAAACTTCAGCTGCCTTTTTTTGTTTGCTTTTTGGGGTGTTTTGTTTTTTGCAGAAAATAACAAGCTGACCATAAAATTTATATGGAAATGCAAGGGATCCAGAATAGCCAAAACAATCTTTAAAAAGAACAAAACTCAAGGACTAACATTTCCCCTTTTCAAAACTTAATGTAAGCTACAGTAAGAAAGACTGGTACTAGTCTGATAATAAGAAATATAGATTAATGACTAGGAACCAAACCTATACATTTACAGTAAACTGCTCTTCAACAGGATTACCAAGACAATTCAATGGGTAACAGTCTTTTGAACAAATGGTGCTGAGCTAACTAATTATACAGGATAGGGGCAAAATTAGGTTTATAGTTGTGAGTACACAAAAGTTTATTCTTGTATTATCATTTATTAATTACTGTATTGTTTTCTATAAGAACAACTATAAACCTACTTTTGCCCCAGCCTGTACTGTATGTGACTATGTTAACTAGATTTATTATGATAATTTTGCAATAGATACAAATATCAAATCATGTACATTTGAAACTAATATCTTATGCAAATAAAATACTAATACATTATACAAATATAACGTATGTCACCCTGGCTGATGTGAGTCAGTGGACTGAGTGCCGGCCTGTGAACCAAAAGGTTGCCGGTTTGATCCCCAGTCAAGGCACATGCCTGGGTTGCGGGCTGGGTCCCCAGTTGGGGGCTTGTGAGAGGCAACCACACACTGATGTTTCTCTCATCTCTCTCCTTTCCCCTCTCTCTAAAAATAAATAAGATCTTAAAAAAACAAACACACACAAATGTATGTCAATTATGCCTAAATTTAAGAAAACTACCATTATTTAACAAATCCTCTATTGGATATTTATCTGTACTGATGATTATCATTGGGAATAAAATCTTTCAAGTAAAATTACTGATTCAAAGTATATAAACATAAGAACTTATAAAAGTATATTCTGCCCTGGCTGGTGTGGCTCAGTGGATTGAGTGCCCGCTTGCGAACCAAAGGGTTGCCAGTTCAATTCCCAGTCAGGGCACATGCCTGGGTTGTGGGCCAGGTCCCCCGTAGGGGGCATGCGAGAGGCAACCACACATTGATGTTTCTCTCCCTTTCTCCAGAAATAAATAAATATTAAAAAATAAAAATAAAAGTATATTCTAATTTATGTTTAATTATTAATAGGGTGATGGTTGAATTTTGTGTGAACTTGGCTAGGCTATGGTGCCCAGTGGTTTGGTCAACCACCAGTCTAGATGTTGCTGTAGCATCTTATAGATGTGATTAACATCTGTAATCGGTGACTTTAAATAAAGGAGATTATTATCCTCAATAATGAGGGTGGGCCTTACTTAGTCAACTGAAGGCCTTAAGGCCCTAAGCTGGTTTCCCGAAGATAGCGCTGCTATAACACTGCTGACACAGGAATCCCGCCTGAGTTCCAGCTTGCGGACCAGCCTTATACACAGATTATCCTACTGGTTATGCACAATATCCCACTGGTTCTGTTTCTCTGGAGAACCCTGACTGACATAAAAGTATGTTTACATTTTTCTCATGGTTTATCAGCCATTTGTGTTCCTTTCGTAAATTACTTCCATCTTTCTCACCTACTCTTAAGACTCCGACTCCATTCTCAAACCAGTCAGTGATGAATCTTTTCACGTAAGTACTATGCCCATCCCTGCAAACAGAGGGATCTTTCTTTCTCTTGTAATTTTAATCTAAATTATGAGTTGGAGATTTGAGCATTTACAGGGGCTCCATGTGGAAAATGTTAACAAAAAGGGCCAGCCTCATTCCTCCACTCAATGTAGGTAACAGCTACAGGAAAAGAGTAAAGGGCTCGATCAAGGGCAGGCCTTGGCACGTGCTGACTTCCGAGGACACATACTAAAAGCACCCTTTCTCATTGTCAAGCCAGTCTGGAAGATGGCCTGTTGAAGCCAAGAACTAGATAGAGAAGGGTAATGATCCCTGTTGTGCACCTCCTTCATCGCGTGGTTATATTAGGTTAAAATGGGAGGCATTTAACTCAGTGGTAAAGACCATGAAGTTGGGCAAGACTGCAAAGTTTCCAAGACTGACTCTGCCTCTTGTACTAAGTTGCAATTTGCAAATATGTTGACCTTGAACAAGTAACTTCTCTACCTCAGTTTTCTATTCTATAAAAATCAGGATAATTGTGGTGCTTACCTCAAAACTGTTATGAAGGATAAATTAGTTAATACATGTAAAGCACTTAGAACAGTGTGCTGAATGCAGTAAAAACCTCAGTAACGGCTATTATTAAGCCTCAGTTTTCTTTTCTGTAGAAGAATGGGGATTGCAAGGGCACCTACCCAACACTGTGTTGACAGGGAGCAGTGCTTAGCTCGAAGTGTGCTGGCTGTTACTACATTACTAATGGATGAGAAAGAGAATGGACAATCTCCAGTGATACGCAAATATTTATAACCAGGTTTATTATCTCTAAAAGGAAGGCATGTCCTGGAGGGAAGAGCCAGAGATTAGTATAAAAAGACAGGGCTCCAGGCCTGACTTTGTCCCTTAATTCACTCTGTGACCCTGAGTAGGCCACTTGGGCCACAAGCTCCCCATCTGTCAACTGGAGCTCCTGTGTTCCGCCCAGCCTACTCTCCAAGGTCATTACTATTAAAATTAGATGAGGATTTTAGTTAGGAAAGTGCTTTAAAATGCTACAAATTAGACAAGTTTGTTCTTTGCCTGAAGGTGATGTTTCCAATATTTCGCATAGAGACCACATTTTCCCTATGACTGTCTCTTTAAAGGTAGTCCTTAAATCAGATTTTAGGTTTTTAATCTTTGGGTCTTTTTGTACATTAAATTTTTTTATTTATTTAGAAATCAATTCTGATTTTATGACAACTATACTTATTTAAAACTTAGTATCTGTTCAGAAACGTGTTGAAAAAAATTTTTTCATAATTTTTCAAACCTTAGGGAATCCTTTAAGTATTAATCACATTTAAAAAATCATTTGTTTGAACATTAGCAATTTCTTCAGTTTTACTTCTTTTTTTCTGTTAGATTCAATAAAATTATAATAAATCTTTTAATAAAAAAATTAATCCTTTAAAAAAATAGCAGAAGGATTAGGGGTAGTTTTCAGTTATTTCATACTACTTTACTAATTTTCCAAAATTTCAATCATAACTATTACTTGAAAAGGAGAAAAACACGCAGTTTTACATAGAAAATATTAAAACATGAAATAAAAATTTTTTACAAACTGTTGAATTGAAGGCAAGGATATTTTTGGCTGAAGACCTACACCTCAGGGTAGAACGCCACTCATCTAAGGAGTGACTGGCTACCGTCCTCCCCAAAAGAGCTGCTTCCCCCTGGGCTCTCTGGGGTCTGCACTCACACCTCTGGGTGACGCAAACACTTCTTCCTGTAATTACGTATGCACTGACTCTCATTAGAATGTAAGTTCCCCCAGCCCTGGCCTTGTAGCTCAGTTGGTTACAGTATCTCGATACACCAAGGTTGTGGATTCGATCCCTGGTCAGAGCACACACAAGAAACAACCACATGAATGCATAAATAAATGGAACAACAAATCAATGTTTCTCTCTCTAAAAGTCAATTAAAAAAAAAAATTTTTCTCCAGGCAGAATTCATCATGCAGTCCTTCAGCAGCTAGCTGAAGGCACAGTGCCGGACTCAAAGCTGCCCCTGCCTACTGGCTGACAGAGGGGATGAGTGACGGACTCCTTTCTTACCTTCTAATGCATCATCTCCAACTTCTTCATATGTCTGTCAAGAGACCAGAGAGGTGGGTGAGAAGGACGGTGAAATCCTGACCCATGACCAGGATGGCTTATTTTTAACAAGAGAAACTAGGTTGCTCCATCTTCCACGCTTTTTTTCCCTGAAGCCCAACATCCTGTTCTTATTCGTTCTATTCTGGAGAATGAGCCATGTCGCTAAAGGATGACATTACCCAAGACGGCAGACTTGCCAGATCACTGTTACCTGCATGGTGCTCTGCGTGTAGCCATACTGGGGATAACTGTAGCTGTAGCTGCCTGTGTTCTGGTCATAGCCCCACTGGGCATAGTAGTTCTGGTACTGCTGGTAATACTGGTTGTAGCTGTAACTGTACATCTGACTGTATTCCACTGGCTTCACACGACTCCTTAAATGAAGAAAGAACAAAAGTAAACAAACATAAGCAGGTATGTTTATATTAACCAAACAGGGACTATTCTAAGTGCTTTACCCAGAAAACTTCATTCAATCCCCACAGCAATCCAGTGCAATTAATACACGTTAATCCTATTTTACAGATGAGAAAACTGAGATACAGAGAGGTTACATAATTTGTCCAAGGTCACACAGCTAATAAGCGATTCAATCAAGGCAGCCAGGCTCCAGCGCCTGCGCCTGAGAAGCTGCAGCTTTCGATGGTTAGGCTTGTCTTTCTAATCCAACCTTGTCAGTGCCGCCTTTCCTCTCCTCAAGATCTTGAGGGCCTGCTTTTTCACCAGCCACAAAGGCTCAGGTGAACATGGCCTGAAGAATCTGGATTTACGAATACCCAAGAAGCATTTCAAACTATAAAATATCTAATCACCTCTTCCCCACAAAAAATTAAGAGAAGCACTCCAGTAGCCTTACTGTCATCAGGGTAGCCACGGCTACCATGTATGGAGTAGGTACTCAGAGATGCGCCAGTTACTTTGCATGTATGGTCACCTGTTTCAAGTCCTGTGCAACACTGTGACTGAGCAACTATGTATTATTCCCATTTACAGATGGGAACACTGAGTCTCTAAAAGATGATTTACCTCAGACCACACCCACGACTAGAGCCAAATGTAACTCAAAGGCTCGTGCTAACACCACGCCGTCATATATACCACCTGGCCCGACAGACTCAAGACATGTTGCCGGTCTCCTACGTCCTGCATTTGCCCATCAGGGCTGAGGCCTAGGGTCAGTCAAAAGCTTTCTTATCTTGACTGCACATCTGTCCCAACTGCTAACCAAAGACAATGTCAAGTCTGCAAAGGATCCATTGCTCTCAAAAACGTAAAATAAGCACGTTTGAGCAGGCTTTTGAAACAGGCCTGGGGTATGACCAGCATCCCCAGCTGACAGGAGTCAAAGAACATAAGACATGACAATGCTCTTCCAGAGTCACTGTACTCCGACGGGCGAGTCCAGCATACGGGCACACCAAACACACGTAGCTGGTTTACAAGGAACGTTGTAACAGTCACACAGTGTGGGACGCGCTACGTCCTCACGATTGGCGGTGCATTCTATCACCCACTGAAACTGAAGAGGAAACCAAGCCATAAGCATGGGTTGAACGACCACAGAAATCCTCATCGTGGGCACCACAAAACACTCAAACCCGAATGAGCTCTTCTCAAGTTCCTTGCGAGTACAATGTCTGCTTAGTGAGCAGGACTCGGCCAGAACAGTCAGACACACTCTGCGTCTGATGGCTCCTAACAGGGTGGCCTGATGATGTCAAACAACAGAGGCTCCCTCCTCCCGCCCAGCGCCAGGCTGAAAACTGACAATACTGTGCCTCCGTGACTCCCCTTCCATGAATGCTTCCGAGGATGCCCACCCTACTCCTGCCACATTCAGGTAATCGAAGGTGCAGCTGGGGTCTGTACGTTCCTGTTCCGTTTCTCCACACTCAGCTCTTACAGCCTAGATCTCAAAAGGAGCTCTCATCTCCCTCAATTCCTAGCGCTTGAGAGCACCGCCCCAGAAACAGGTACCAAACATTGACAGCACTCAAGGAAGAACTCGTAGGTATAACAATAAAACCTCTTTGCAGAAGGGACTTTGTCAGAATATACAATAAAAAGAATTACCTGCAGCTGTTAAAAAATATTATAATGATAAATATGGAAATGTTGAGTGTGTATACTGAGTAACCTGGGGGAAAAAGAGTATTGTTATTGTAAAACAAATAAAGAAATAAATCTAGTCCTGGCTGACGTGGTTGAGTGGATTGAGTGCCAGCCTGCGAACCAAAAGGTCGCCAGTTCAATTCCCGGTCAGGGCACATACCTGAGTTGCAGGTCAGGTCCCCAGTTGGGGGCGCGGGAGAGGCAACCACACACTGATGTTTCTCTCTTTCTCTTTCTCCCTCCCTTCCCCCCTCGCTCTAAAAATAAATAAATATAATTTAAAAAAATATATAAATAAATCTTAAAAAAGGAAATCTACAGCATGTAAACTGACCCATATGTAGTGTGTGCGTGTGTATGTGTATCTAAGATCTTTAATAACTATGGAGAAGCCTGGAAACAACCTCAAAAATTATAATTACTTATTTTAGGGTAATGAGGAAATCTCTTTTAAATAGTTTCTTTAATCTTCTATGTATTAAAAACAGTTAAACCATAAAGAACCTGCGAATCTTTTGCTGCTTGAGGAAACATGGCCATCAGAAGCTCTGCCCTAAGAATGCAGGCGATCTTGTACTTCTGGCACAGTTTGTCAGTCTTGACGTTACTGACGTGGTGGACGGAGGTGAGCAGGTTAAGTGTCTGTGGTGGGAGCCGTCCTGTGCATCTCTGGCATCTACCTATTAGATGCAAGTAGCACCTCCCGCCACTCCAAGTTACAACAACCCAAATTGTCTCCAGATGTTGCTAATGGCCCCTGATGGACAAAAATCGCCTCTAGCTGAGAACTACTGCTTTGGCCAAAGGGTAGAAGATTCTATGGAGAGAAAAGCTGTCTTACATCTATGAGAAACCTGCTTGCAGTGGTTATCTGCCTAGCATGACATGTATATATATTGTATACAACACAACATATTGTATATACTGTATATATATAATAGTGATGTATATACTAGTCTATGGAGTGTTTGGATCACTAATTCTTAGCCATTCCCACAGCATGGAACAGTCACAGGTTTGTAGGTTTCACTGATATAAATAAGGCTAAAACTGGGAGTATTTTCCCTTCTGCTCTATTCTTATTAATTCTCTAGATAAATGTCTAACGGTGGCACTACGGGGTAAAGAGCAGGGGCATTATGTATTTGTTGCCAAACTGCTTTTCCAGCACTGTTATCAGCTGTGTCTGAATGTATCTGTCTCCCCCAGTTACAGCTCTGTCCCATCATGAGCTTCAGGGGGGGCAGAGTTGTGCTCGTTCATCTCCAACACCCAGCAAACAGCCTGGCAAACATCAGGCATTCCGTATTTGGGAGCTGAACTGAATCTCCCCGCAGCCTTCCATCCGGCATGCAGATGCTCTATCAACAAACAGGTGAGGAGTGTCCAGGTGGGGGTCAGTCCAGAGGCCCTCTACCTTCCCTGCCAGCACAGGACTCACGCTTTAGGGATTGCCACACTCAGTCGCACTGGTTTAGACCCCAGGCCTACGGCTCCCTGGCACTCTGTCAGGGCTCGCTTCTGTTCCAGTTCATCTGTGAATTTCACAAAACCATAGCCCCTGCAGGAAAAAACAGAAACAAAACCACGCATGCTATATAGATCACAAATGGGATAATGGTAAAGTCTAAGAATGGGAAAGGGGCTGAGAGGGATAGAAAGAGTTTATCAAACCACACGGGCAGCCATGCCGCAGAGCAACGAGAGACTCAAGCCCTGAGGGTCCTGAGATCTGCGGGAATCCCCACCCTCCTTTCACCTTTCTCTCCACACCTTCAATAACAAGACTTCTGCCCAAACAGTAGCTTCCCCCCAACCTACTAGAAAATATTATTATCATTATGGTAACAGCAGTAGTAATAGTTGTAAAAAGTTCCTGCAGCAAATATCTACTGTGTCCGCCTGTATGCCAGGTACTGTGCTGGGCACTGGCACTCAGCAGTCATAAGCAGACAAGGTTCTCGCCCTCCGGAACCCACATTCTACTTGGGAGAATAAAAGAATAGTAGCTAATATTTAATGAGCACTTCTTGTTTCCCAGACACTGTGCTGAGCATGTTTTCCAGGGTTATCTCACTGAACAGTCCACCAATTTGATGAGTATCCCCATTTTACTGAAGAGGGGACCAAAGTTCACAGAGGTTTACTCATTTGCCCACAGTCATCATAGAAGCAGAATTCAAACCCAGGTCTGTCAGGCTTCCAAAGAATGAGCTTTGTTTGGAGTTTTTCCACGTCCGAAGTAACAATAAAAAATAAAATAGCAAACATCTACGAAGTAGTTCCTATTGCTTTATTTATGTTACATCACTCAGTCCTTACATTGCCCCTGTGAGCCGACAGTACAGGTAAGGAACCAGGGTCAGAGGTTCGGTAACTGCACTATCCCCGGCCAGTACTGGAGCCAGGGGTCAGCCCTGGCAGCTGGGCTCCAGAACCTGGGCTCTTAACTACCACAGCGCATGGCCTGTCCGAGCCACCTCAGCCTGTGAGGAAAATGCTGAAACTAACAGGGCAGGCATCAATAACAGGTGAGGCCTTACTTAGACACGCCTGTCTGGTCCAAAACCACCTTGCCTCCCCGACAGGATGGGTAGACTTTGACGAAGAATTCATACAGCATGCCATCATCCACATCTGGGGTCAGGTCCCCGACAAAGAGGGAGTACTCAGGGCTGAGAGAAGAGAATAAGATTCAGAGACTCAGAGACAAGACCTTTGTCCTGACAAGCTCTTTTGGCCCACTGTAGGTAAAGCTCATCTGGGCCTTCTTAGGGAATGACACATCTGACGGGTCCTTAACCAGGTCCTAATTTGTTTTATGTGGCAGTCCTGGCAAAAGAGGTATGGAAGTAGTCCCCTGATCCACTCAAGTCCTTCATCCACTGCACAAAGTCTGTCTGGTTTCAAAGGTTACAGGAGTGCAGATGGGGGTCAAGGTCAGGGGTACTCAAAACATAAAACTAGATGTTCTTTAGCTGTTGCATATTTTTTATTTAAATGGTGAAAGACAGAAAAAGAATGAGAACTGGACTCAAGTCCTACTAAAGACCTACAACCTAGCTAAAGTGCAATCCCCCAAATTTTGGGACAGGGGTCATCAAGCTTTTTCTGTAAAAGGCCAGGGTACCTATGGTCTCTGTCATTTTTTCTTGGTCTGTTTTCACAATCCTTTAAAAATGTAAAAAACATTAAAAAAACAATTTTATTTATTTTATTTTTAGACAGAGGGGAAAGGAGGGAGGAGGGGATGGAGAGAAACATCAATATGTGGTTGCCTCTCCTGCGCCCCCAACTAGGCACCTGACCTACAACTCAGGCATGTGCTCTGACTGGGGAACTGAACTTGCAACCCTTTGGTTCGCAGGCCAATGCTCAATCCATTCAGCTATACCAGCCGGGGCTAAAAAAACATTTTTAGTTCACAGGTGATACAAAGCAGGCCACAGTTTGCTAAACCCTTGTTCTAAAACAATTTTTTAAAAAAGATTTTATTTATTTATCTTAGACAGAGGGGAAGGGAGGGAGAGAGAGAGGGAGAGAAACAATCAATGTGTGGTTGCCTCTCACACACCCCCTACTGGGGACTTGATCTGGTCGGCAACCCAGGAATGTGCCCTGACTGCGGAATCAAACCAGAGACCCTTTGATTCGCTGACCAATGCTCAACCCAGTAAGCTATACCAGCTGGGGCTAAAACAATTCTTTTAAAAAAAATTTTAAAGAACAAGCAAACTCATTATTATTTTCTTATTTCAAGTATGATACATATTCCTTATGTAAAATCAGAAACACAAAAGAACAAAGAAAAATGAAATTACCAATAACTCAACCACTCAAAGGTAATCAATGAACACTTTGATACATACTTTTTTTCCTTTGTCTTCTTTTTAATTTACAAAAGTTGGATATGATTTATGTTTTGTTTCTAGCATTTTTTCACTTTTAACAGCCAAATCTTGATATGTCACTATTCTACTACAGCGCGACTTATTAATGGATAAATCAGACTCCTATTAATAAATGCAATGTAATTTAAACCACTTCCCTGTTATTAGATTATTTGGTTTTCCCCCAATTTTGCCCAATATACATAATATTTCACTCAACACCTTCAAGGCAAATCTTGCACACATCATGAATAAATTTTGAGAAGTAGAATTATGGGGTTAATGGGTACAAATCTTTCTACAGCTTATGACACATTGTTTTAAGGTTTTCAAAAGCAACCTGAAATGCTGAATCAAATTACAGGTATATTGCTACAAGTCAATTATTATAGAATAAAACCTCAATACTGTGGGAGTCATGCGGTGGAAGGCCAGAAAGAGACCAAATATAGAAAAGTCACAGGCCTCCACATGGGAAGCCCCACCAATGGGGACCAGGAAGGTGTTGCCCTTCAGAAGGGAGGCAAAGTGGAGCCAAACTCAACTCTCTATCCTCCTCTTTGGTGGTGGCCCGCACAGTGATGCATCTTGTTTCTGTCTAGATATTTCCGGGGTCTTGAAGCTACCTTGGGGCTACTCTGTACTTACCTGTTATCTGGTTGTTTCCCATAAGTGGCATAATTCAGTTTAAAACGTTTTGCCTAGAAATTTAAAAACAAACACACTAAAACAGAGAAAGGTGTTGTAAGAGTCAAACAATATTTGAAAAAAACTGAAATAAATTACCTTGGCCAAAACATCTCCCCCTCTCTAAGCCTCAGCTTTCTCCTGTATAATATGAGGGGGTTGCACAGATGACCGCTAAGGGCACTGCCAGCTCCATGGTTCTATGAGCCCAGGTGTGCCAGCTTGGAGCAGCTGTAAGCTAAGTAACTGTGGGAAGAGCAGAATGTAACTCTCTTGAAATGTGTCCTCACTACTGCCAGCCTGTTCCACTTTCTCAATCAGGCAAGAGGTGTCGTTTCAAGTCTTCCATTGAGGGAGGCGGCGGGGCAGAGTGGAAAGGGCATGGATTTCAGGGTCAACCAATCTTCAGTTTGCATCCTGGTTTTGCCACTTACTACCTGTTTTGCCTTGGGCAAGTTATTCTACTTCCCTAAGCTTCGGTTTCCCAGTTTGTCAAAGATAACAATGCCTACTCTTCAGGGTTATTACAGAATTAAATGAAATCATATAGCCCTGGTAGGGTAGTTCAGTTGGTTAGAGCATCGTCCCCATAAAAAATGATATAAATATATAATAGGGATTCAATAAATGATAGTTCTTGATAACAATAAAAATTGCAACATCAGCATTATCTAAGTGTCCTTACAGGTGTAGCTCCAGGAAGGGGCTTCCCATTAATTTTATGCAAACACTTCTCAGCTGTGGCCAAATCTGCGAATTCTACAAAACAGTAGCCAGCTGGGATCCTGGAAAGAAAGAAAACAGAGAAAGAGAATGGTTTAAGATGTGGTTCTCAGATGAGAGACTGAGTCTTAGCCTAAAGAGAGGGAAGAAAGTTTTTCTAATCACAGCTCATACTGTTTTTGTTCCTTGACAAATTCAAGTTCAGAACTAACTAACAAATATATGACTGTCAATCTGGGTCAGTTCCAGACTTAGATAAACATCTGAATACTGTTTTACCTATGAAGTGCTTTTGCCTTTAAGAGTTTATAGGAAATATTAGGAATAGAACGAGTAAAACACAACCACAAGGAAACAAACAAATCCAGAATATAGGACCAGAATCCAGAATGTAGGACCTTATGTAAGACAACTAGTTTTACCTCTTTAATAAGTCAATGTTTATGAGAAAAGAAAGAGATGGGCTTTTCTACACTAAAAGGAGACAATAGATTAAAGAACTAAATGCAATGCAGGATCTAATTGGATGCGAATTCATTAAAAAACAAACCATCTCTGGCCAAGTAGTTCACTTGGTTAGTCATCCCAATGTGCCAAGGCTGCAGGTTCAATTCCCAGCCAGAGCACAGACAAGAATCAATCAACAAATGCATAAGTAAGTGGAACGACAAATCAATTATGTCTCTCTCCCTATCTCTTTCTCTCTCCCCACCCTTCCTCTCCAAAAAAAATTAAATAAAAGTCAATAAATTAAAAAATAATTAAAAACAAAAACAAAAAAGTTACAATAGATAGTCTGGGGACAATTATAAAAATTTAAATGTGGACTGGCCATTATATTGTATATCATTGTTAATTTTGTTATTGTGATACTGGTACTGTGGTTAAATGAGAATGTCCAGTTTTTGGCAATGTATGCTTTAATATTTAAAGGTGAAGTGTCACAATGCCTGTAACTGACTCTGATATGGTTCCGCAAAAAGAAACCACCTATCTTATCTATACCTATCTTTCTAAAGATAGACTTAGGTAGATAGGGAAAGTATGGCAATATGTTAACAATTGTTGGAATTAGGTGGTGACTGCATGATCGTTCATTGTACTATTCTTTATAGTTTTCTTTTAAGATTTTCATATTTAAACTTTTTTAAAAAATCACCTCCACAGGCTGGGCTGTTACAGAGTTGGAGAACATGGTTCCTACCCTCAAGAAACTTATAATCTAGTTAGGCAAAGTAAACCCATGGAGTTCCCTACTGGGGGATATCTGTGAGATTTCTGGTGTTCTAATTTTGATAGCATCACTAAGAGACACAAGGAGGAGGGTGTGACTATACCCTCCGACATCCCTTCCTACTATGAGATACTGAAAACTGTTAACTTCTTTTACATCAACCTTAAAGCTGTTACTAGTGAAAGAATCCAAACTTTTCTGAATATATTACTTTAGATCTTCAGTTCAAATAACCTTATAGACACAAAACCAAGAGGTTATGGGCAAGAGCAGTGCCTGAGCCCAAGGATCACAGAGTAGAGTCTATGAGCTCCACAAATGTTTACTGATGTTAGGAAAAATGGTGGGCCAAATCTGTCCTGTGTGTGCTGGAATCTTATGCCTGTAAGAGCGCTCGCTAAGGGTCAGGCACTGTGTTGGCCAGTTCACATGCACCATCTCATCTAATCCTCACACAGCTCTATGAGGCAAATGAAAGCATTATACCCACTTAGATGAGAGGACTGAGACTTAACAGGATTATACAATATGCCTTAAAGCACATAGCTGGCATATGCCAAAGGTTGGATTTGAATTCAAGATAGTGTGACTACATCCTTTACACATTATGAAAAATTCCAAACATAAAAAGTGAGATAACTATATAGCACTCACATATGCACCACCTACAATGAATATTATATGGTTTTACAATGAATATTTTATTATTTTTATTATTTTTAAAAGATTTTAAATTTATTTTTAGAGAGGGGGGAAGGAGGGAGAAAGACAGGGAGAGAAACATCCATGTGAGAGAGAAACAAATTGTTTCTCTCTTCCTTCCCCTCTAAAAGTAAATACATAAAATCTTTAAAAAAACAAAAAAACTCATGGACATAGACAACAGTGTGGGGACTGCTGAGGGGAGCGGAGGTGACAGGTGACGGGAGGTGGAGGAGGGTACAGGCGGGAGTAAATGTTGATGGAAGGAGGCTGATGGAAGGAGACTAGACTTGGGGTGGTGAACACACAATACAGTATACAGATGATATGTTGTGGAATTGTGCATCTGAAACCTGTATAATTTGGTTAACCAGTCACCCGAATAAATTCAATAAAAAAGAAAAAAAATACACAAATCTTCTAGATGCCGAGTTAATTTCTACCACAGATTACTTTTGTATATTCTAAAATTTTAAATGAATGGAATCATACGGTAAGGCTTTCACGTAGAATAATGCTTTTGAGATTCATTCATTTTCTTAATACATAAGTAGTTTGTTCCTTTTTATTGCTAAATGGTATGCTATTGTATGACTATACCAGTACCTATTCATAGATACCTGTGCTGTCTGCAGTTTTTGGCCACTATCACAAAGCTGCTCTGAAAATTCTTTTCCACTGTTTTTTTTTTTGGTAGATATAGCTTTCATTTCTCTTGGTTAAATACCTAGGACTGAACTTGTCCTCATTGGTTGCACCTCTTTATAGTCTCACCAGTGATGAATGAAAGATGTGGTTGTACCACATTTAACTGCATTTAAATTTTTTTTTTGAATTTTCTTTTTTATTCCCACCAGAGGACATTTTTTCATTTGTTTTTCTAGAGAGAGAGAAGGGGGAGAGGAAGGGTGATGACAGAGAAACATTGATGCAAGAAGTAAGGATTGGTTGCCTTCCTACGCACCCAGATGAGGGATCCAAGCCAGGACCAGGGATCACATGCTTCCAGGCAGGGGATAAAACCACAGTCTAGGCATGTGCCCTGACCAGGAATCAAACCTGCAACCTTTCAGTTACAGTACAACACTCCAACCATTGAGACACAACAGCCAGGGCTCTTTCTGAATTTTAAAAATTGTGGTTAAGTATAGAAAACATAAAATTGATCATTTTGGCCATTCTAAGTGTACATTTCTGTGGTATTAAGTACAAGTTGTGTAACCACTGACTGAATTTTTAAATTGTTTTTAAAAATTTTTTCTTATATAAAAAAAAAAGAAAAAAAAAGCCCCGGCTGGCATAGCTCAGTGGATTGAGCCTCTGTGAACCTTTGGTTCGCAGGTTCGATTCCCCAGTCAGGGCACATGCCTGGGTTGCAGGCCAGGTCCCCAGTAGGGGGCACGCAAGAGGCAACCACACATTGATGTTTCTCTCCCTCTCTTTCTCCCTCCCTTCCCTTCTCTCTAAAAATAAAACAAATAAAATCTTGAAAAAAAAGATTAAAATGTGAGAGCTTATATCAGTGTTTAAAACAACAGAAAGCATAACAGAACAAATTTTCATACTAGGAGCTCGTTATCTGGGTTTTTCACTCTATAGGAGCAAGAAAAATAGTTATGCCAGCATGATCCACCAGTCAGAAAATCAGTCCCTAGCTACTGGGGTTCTGAATATACAAAGTATCTGTCAACCAAACAGGTTGATCATACTGCTTATCTCTCATCTATATGTTCAATCATTTGATGTTTCAGCAAGTTGCTTTAGCAAAGTAACTGGCACAGAGTTGATGCTCAATAACCACTGTCAAACTGATAAAGGAATCCTCCCATTTCTAACTAGAACCCTAAAGAAAACTAACCCCCAAAGAGAAAGAAGAAACTGGAGGCAATAAAGCACCACTATCTGAAAATATTCTCTGCATTGTTTTTGTTTAACTATTTATTGTCTCATTCCCCCATTAGAATGTAGTAAACTCCATGACTATGGAGAGACTATGTCTGGCTTGTATCATGGGAATTTAGAACAGTAGTACATAGTACAGTCTCTATAAATAAAATTTTAAATGAATGGCTTAAGAGTTAAAGGCACTCATGGCTTTGAGGGCACAACTGAATTTGAGTCCTGGCTTCTCATCTAATAGATGTATAACTTTAAGACAGTTATGAAGTTTCTCTAATAACAGTACTTCACTCAGAAGTTTTTGTGATTTTAAAAAGTGATTTTAAAGTGTTTATTACCTAACAGATCATAATCTGTTTATATTTACAGAGCATCTACCATACGCAGACGCTCTTCTAAATGCCGAATATGAATTAACTCATTTAATTCTCACCATAACTCTATGAGGTAGGTGCTATAATCATTTCCATTTTTATAGTCAAAGTGAACTAGACAGAGAGGTGAAGTAACTTACCAAAGGTCACACAACAGACATAGCTTTCAAACACAGGCTGGCTCCAGAATGCATATGCTATATTTCCTCTCAATAAGCACCCAAATGTCAGCTTTTATAATATAATCACTATTATTAGGGGTGAGAAGCCCTGACTCTCTGCGATGTTTACATTCACCTGAATGACACTTGCAGCCTAATTAAGGGAGAACTGAGAAGATCGAAGGAGAAAACCGTACCCAGTGAGGCGGTTTCGGATAATTTTGACGCTCATCACGGTCTCCCCCATGGTGGCAAAGGCTCTGGAGATGAAGTTCTCATCCATGTAGGGCTCCAGCTGCGTAAATACAAGGGCAGAGTGATTCAGGCCAGCAGGCAGGCTCTGCCAGTCCGGCTCCAGAGCCCTCTCTTCAGCCCAGGGTTGGCCACACGCTGCGGGCCGGGGTGAGGGGGTGTGGCCAGGTTTTCATCTGTAGAGTGAAATGAACCCCAGCTCCCGCCTTTCCAATCCCTTGCATCCCTTCCTTTTAAACTTGTTCCCTTTAGGGTGCCTCCCCTTGGATTTAGGAACCCCTCCCCTCCAGTCTTAAAAACCACAGAGCCCTTCAAAATCCTTGGGATTCCTCCCATGCTCAGTCCCCAAAGAACCTCCCTTTTTCCCTCCATGAACTCAGGGGGGGCTCCAGGACCCACCCAACCCCCGACTCAGCTCCTATCCGTGGACGCTGAGACCCGCTTCTGTGTCACCCAAAAGAGCTCCCCTTCCCATTCCCTTTCATCTTTTTGGGATTGGAGGTCGCCCTTCCCTGCACACCCTCCCTCCTTCCTGACACTAAGGTTCCTCCTCGTCGGACCTCCCCGTCGGACGGCCCCCCTCACTCACGTCGCCCATCCACAGGCTAGCCGCCATGCCAGCAGCCGGACCTGAACTTAGCGGGCTGCGCCGCGCTGGCGCGCGAGTCCTCCCGACCCGGACACCCACGGAGCATGCGCCTCCGACGCCTTCTGCGCACGCTCCGAAACTCGGCGCCCAGGGCAGCGCGGGTTGCTGCGGCTCCGGGTGCTTCCGGCGACTGGGCTATCGGGGCGGGACGCGGAGCTTCCGGATCCCTGCAGGCGCGTTCTGATCGGAGCCCGCGGCACGGTGCCTGGGTAACAGGCTTTGTCGGGTTTCTTTCTGACTTTAAGCACCGATGCGTACATACATTACAAAAGTAATATACGCTCATCGTGAAACCTTGCAAATATAGGCATTTTAAAAAAGGGACAAGGTCCCCTTTGGGAGCCTGGATGTTCCCGTTCCACTATGACCTAACTATGTCAGCCACCCAGTTCGCAAGATAAGAGATTTTTATTCAGGGTGGAACGGGATGCCTGTGTACAGTCCTGCTAGGGCGTGGAGAGGGTTAAAGGGAGTGTAAATTGGGGCAACCCTGTCATCTGAACCAGTCAATCCCCAAGTCTTGTCATTCTACTTTTTTGAGCCCCACCTGCCCCAGAACAGAGACATGCGCATAGAAGGCCCTCGGTAAACACGATTTCGATGACTAGAATCCTGACAGTTTGCCAGTGTCCCAAGCCATCGCCTGACTTCAGCACTCATTTCTCAGAATGAGACGTTTCTGTTGGTGGTAATTGTTGTCTCCCACACAAAATGCTTGAGGATCCCTTTCTGGGGCTCCTTCCCACTGGGCTGATGGGCCACCGAGACCCTTATACGACCTAAGCTTGGGGTGTTGGGCCCCTAAGTAAATCACTCATTGGTCTGAAAACTTGAGATCCAACCATGAGTTGCCAAATTTCCAGCTTTATCCTACTCACTGCAATAGTAGTGTAGTGGTTGGATCCTTTGCCTATAGATTTAAACAAATGGAGCACCAATCCCAATCCGTTCTCAATTATTGTGGCAAGTTTTTGAACCTCTCTTGAGATTAACACTAGTGCTTACTTCACAGGGTGTTGAGGCCTTAAAAGTATAACTTATAGCAACATATTTAGTATTATTCGCTAGCCCCTTTGCTGTACTCTTTACTATTTTTAAAATATGGAAAATTTAAAAATATTTATGCTTAATTTAGAACATAAGCTTCATAGGACAGGGATCTTTGTACATTTGTTTCTAATCAAATTCCTACACTGTTTGGGATGGACATGCACTGAAAAAAGCATTTGCTGAATTTATGTCATAAACAGCAGTCCCTTAACCCCATCTATTCTTACTCCCAACTGTCACTCTAATGGGGCAATAATTTCCAAATATTTTCCCTAGAATCTATCTGCATATTTCTAAATAGCATACTTTCTCTTCATTTATAGTTTCAGATATTTTAAGCAACTACCCTTCCTACACACACACTTCTCCATCTTCTGATAAAATTTTTTGTCAAATCAGTATTGAACAGTTACATTATTACTTTGTCAATA
Organism: Mormoops blainvillei; assembly: GCA_004026545.1. Classification (NCBI taxonomy): domain Eukaryota; kingdom Metazoa; phylum Chordata; class Mammalia; order Chiroptera; family Mormoopidae; genus Mormoops; species Mormoops blainvillei. The sequence goes on from PVJD01000242.1 coordinate 521,044, forward strand.
TTATTTATAGCTGAGCCATATAGGGTCCTATGACTACAACTGTTTTGTGGTAACCAATCCAGGTTGGAGGAGAACGGGGCAAGATAAAATTGAGAATACTTGGTGTTAAATTAACTCCAGGAAATTAAAAAAAAAAAGTGCAATAGTCATAATGGCAAAGACTTACAGAGCACATACTATGTGTATGACACTATTCTATTGTAAGGCACCAACAGAGAGCTCTGTAACTCTTACATGCAGTACAAGGAAAAGCAATTGAAGTGCTGGGCTCAGGTAGAAGCTTATTTAGACTCCAGCCTAGCCTGTGTACTTGCTTCACACAAATCACTTGAACTCTCAAGGGCTGTTTTCTGAGGGACAGCAATTACTACTTTGAAGGGTTGATGTGAGGATCAAACTGTAAAGTGCTCATCACAATGCCTGGCCCATTCTAAGTCCCAATCCACAAGAGCTATTATTAAGAACAGGGTACATTCAACCTGCTATATTGTCAAAAGGGAAAAAGTTCCTGTAAATCTAACCCAACTGGAGTCTGGCAAGGGGCGGGGGAGGTAGCAGACACACAAGTGCTTCTTTACAAAGAAAATATAATAAAAAGTGATTTTTTTCCTTCTAAGAAGTCAATTTCTAATCAGTATAGTGCCTGCATCAAAACTAAAAGTTCAAAGGGGGTAAAAATGACAGAATACATTTTAAATTATTTTACAGCATATTCATTTTTCAAAGAGTCACTTACATTCAAGAATCCTCCTGGCACTAATAAAACTTTCCTGTTATACACATATAGACATTCTATGTCAACACTGTCCATTTATAACTTTCTGCAATTATAGAAATGTTCTATGTATTTCTACATTTGCATAGCCCAATACTATCACACTAGCCACATGTAATTATTGAGGACTTGAAATGTGGCTAGTGCAACAGAGGAATTCAAAATTTTTACAAAATTTGATTTAAATGCAAATTGCCACATAAAGCTAGTGACCACCATACTGGGCAGATCAGCTGTTTTGTTTCCTCAAATGCCTGTGAAAATCTACATTAATATGCATAAGTTGTCTTAAGAGTTACTGTGTAGTCAGTCACATTTAATCAATTACATCAGCTGTTGAAAATAATGCAACAGCAAGCTCAGTTTAAGTGTTTCTAGAGATGCATTGCTCTGGTTTGGGACTAGAATGCTTGAGGAGCCATTCCATGCCTCTCATATTATGCAGCATAATCTTTTTAAAAAAAATACAATGATTCCTGAAACATAAATACCCACGCAAAAATCAATTTTCTTTTGATTTGTATGGAACAGTCAAAGCAACAGCTGACAGGCACGTATCAGGACACCTGGACATCGCCTTAAGTCCTAGTCTTCACCAAGTTCACGGGTGTTGGTTTATCCTGCCCTTCCCAACGCAGCAGATGCTCCCTTAAAAAAGCAGGGAGTGTGTAGAAAACAAGTGGCCTGTTTTATAAAACTCTAAATTTATTCAAAATGTTAAAAGATTTCACTCTCCCTTCTAAAATACTTTACATTAAAAAAAAATTAAACTGCTTGCTCTTTTCTCACTGTACAAGCTGCTGCTTCCCTTTCTGGGGACCAGCCTCTGCCCATCCAAACCTCTTCCCTGCCCTCCCTTCACTCATGATATTGCTGTTTGTTTATAAAACCCTCCTTCCCTTCTCCCCCCATGTCCTGCTCTGCAGGCATATCTTCCTTTCCAGATTTTGGGCCCTTGGCTGCAGGTAAGGCAGGCTGGATCGGCAGTGCAGGGCAGAATGCTTTGTGCTTCTGGGAGAAAGGCTGATTGGCTTTTTTAAATCAAGTGGAGAATCATTCTTTTTTTGTCTGCCCCACGGACACCTGTTCAGAGCCAAATATTTGGCTTGGGCTTGCCCATGGCTGGTAGCCCTGCCCCTTCTCCAGTTTCCCCCAGGCGCAGGTCCATGACAGCTGGGTCCGACAACTGTACCATTTGTCTGCATGTGGATCATCAAGGTCAGGAAAAGTGGCACATGACTAGGGTAGGGCTTGACGGGGCCCCAACTTCTGAGGGTGTGGGAACCAAACCTCCATGAGAGGCAGTTTTGGTTTTTGGTAGACAAAACCAGGGTCAGCCAGGACCACGGGAGGTAGGGATGAGGGGCAACGGTCTAATCGCATAGTTCTGGGGTGAGCAACATTCCGACAAAACCTGCTCCCCGCTTCCATCCCCTCCCTTCATCCTGTAGGTTACAGGATGATTCCCGAAAGGAGGAAGAAAAAGATGACTCTGTTCTGCGGATGGAAAAAAGGCAGGAGATGACAAAGTACTTGGGGCTAGGGGAGGCCTGCTGGAGTCTGTAGTCATTACGGCTTCCGAGTTCCAGGAGGGAGGGGGTGGGGGCAGGGAGCCGGGCCCTCCGAGGCTTCATCAGCTCTGTTCCTTGTCCTTGACTAGTAAGACTGTGTGCTGGCCTCCACTGGACACAGATAAAACCATGCGGTTCTCTAGCTGTTTGCCTGTCATCTCCACGGGGCTCCAGGCATCCTCCTCCTGCCCTGTGCCCAGTTGGTAGTTTGTGCCCATGCCCCAGGCAAAAACACGACCTGTAAGAGAGAGAAACAGGGGCAACTGTCTTCAGAAGCCATAGCCTAACCTTTCTGTAGTGAGATGCCTGGGACATAAGGGTTTTAGCCTTGGCCTACTGCAGCCTGGAACGTCCCAGCCTCTGGGAGTTCAGGGAGGTTGGGAAAAGTCAAGGAGATGACGGATAAGAGCTTTGTCATCCTGGTACCACAGTCCTCACACATTGCCAAAGACTTCTCCTTACTTCTAGGCATGGCATTCAAAGCCACTCCCCAGGCCTCCACACCACCCTCCACTCCCAGGACCAGCCACCTCAGAGAGCGCGCTGTACATTCCTATGCCCACGACGCCCTCCTCTGCTTATCAAAAACATTCAAGGTGCAGTACAAGCCCCACTCCCTTGGGAACTCTTCCCAGGTAATCCCAGATCAAGCACCCCCCAAACCTGATTCCTCAAGGCCTCCACGGGAGTGACATTCACCCTCTCAGGCTTTGGTGACTGCTTGCTCACACACTCCTCTGCTGTGCTTGGCAGAACCCCAACTACGAAGCCTTCTTTCTCCTAACATAATTCTAAGTATAACTCCCTGGGATGCTGGCACATACTAGGTTGTAAATAAAAGGGTCGTCATGGTGGAATGTAAAGAAAAGCCTGAATTAGGAGTCTGGAGACCTGGGTGCAAGTCCTCCTGCCTGGTTAGGTCTCCGTATTTCCCCTCTGCTGTTTTTCTCCTCTACAAAACAAATCACCTTTATTAAAATAATTCATTTATTCACGTTAAGTTCATCAAAGCCAGAGCTTTTGATGATCAGGAGAAAAATGATGTTATCATAAACAATGCTCTCTGCATCTCAGCTCTACCTGATGGTGGACATCAGAGCCTAACAGGCAGTTTGGTAAGAATCACAACCCCCACGTCCCAATCAGACCGAGTGCAGGCAGCCCCACTCACCATCCTTGGTCACAGCATACCCCACAGAGGCCCCACAAGCCACCGAGGAGACGGCAGGCAGCCTGGAGATGAGGGTGGGTACGCTCTTCTCCTCAGCACCCTCCCCGAGGCCCAGTCTCCCATACTCAGCCCGGCCCAGGCTGTATGCTTTTCCTGCGGGAGGAAGGGGAGAGAAGAGGGGTAGCAAAGGGCGTGTTCCAGGTTGGCCAGGAGGGCTCCTATATCCATGGGAGCTGGTCCACATCCCCGGGGTGGTGAGGAAGGCTGCAGTGTCTCTTCCAGTTTCGGGGGAGGCCTCGGAGGACCTCCTTAGGCCCCCACTGAGCTCATCTGGAAGAGCACCGGGACTCTGGGGGCAGGTGTGACCCTCATGGACCCACATCTGGCCCAATCCATGGAGCGGACCCAGGTTCCACGAGCCATGGTCTCAGGAGTCAGGCCAGGCCCGCGCTGAGGAAACATGGCACTCCCAACCCAAAGGTCCCACCTTCTGAATCCATGCAGACTGTATGGTGCTGGCCACCAGAGAAGCCCACCCAGGACTTGGTAGAGTTCTTGAAGGAGGTCAGGTTCTGGGGTACAAAGCAGGATTCTGTGCCTGGGGTTCCTGGGAGGCAAGGCCAGGATAGAGTTGTCAGGGGTGAAGGTGTACAAGGAGCTGTCCTTCATCCCCTCCCACAGAGGCCACTCAAACCCCTCCAGCATGTGGATATTCTCATTTCACAGACGACAAAACTGTGTCTCTGAAGGGCGACCCCACCAAGGGTGTATGATAAATGGTAGTGGAGCCAGGACTGGAAACCAGGTCACTCTTGGGACTCACCAAGCTGATGGTAGTTTGAAAGGCCAAAGCCATATATATGGCCCTCGAGGGAGATGGCAAAAGTGAAGTAGGCGCCACAGAAGGCATCCTGGAATCTCACGTGGCCCCGGCTTCCCCTGCATTTCAACATCACGCACTTGGGGACCAGGAGTCGTTCTATAGGCAGAGAAAAGCCAGGGTCAGTGGCGGAACTCCCAGCCTCTCCTCTTAGCCATGTCGGCTTCTCCCACACTACTAAAACCCTCACAGGGAGGCTAAGCAGGGACTTTTCTCCTTATATACAGATGAGGTAACTAAGGCCAAGAGAGTACAAGTGCCTCACTCAGACTCCCACAGCCCTAAGAGGTAACAGTTACATAGAACTTACCAGGTGCCAGCCATTCTTCTACGTTAACTCATTTAACCTCACAACAACCCAATGAAGTAGGTAGGTTTAGAGATGAGGAAACTATGTCCAGGGTCCCACAGTAGGTGGTAGAACCAGGATTCAAACCCAGGGTAGCCTGGCTCTCCAAAGTTCTTTTTTGAAAAAAATTTCATTTATTTATTTATTTTTAGAGAGAGGGGGAGGGAGGGAGAAAGAGAGGGAGAGAAACATCAGTATTTGAGAGCTAACATCGATATGTTGCCTCTCGCACGCCCCCCAGCTGGGGACCTGGCCAGCAACCCAGGCATGTGCCCTGACTGGGAATTGAACCGGCGACCTTTCAGTTGACAGGCCAGCACTCAACCCACTGAACCATCAGCTAGGGCTAGTCAAAGTTCTTCACTACCACTGCAAGTCTATCTGATGTAAGCCTAAACACAAACAAAGAATCCTTCCTGCCTATGATCTTCATCAGGGGCCGGACTGCCAAGTTGCTCTCCAGAGGGACCTAAGCCACCTACCGAGGCCCTGCCGGCCACCACGATTGGCAAATAATTCAGGCACACGGCCCAGTTGGCCCTGCTCCCCACAGCCCAAAGTGTAGAGGTCACCATCAGTTGTGAGCATCACCAAGTGGTCATTTCCTGCGGAGGAGAGGAAGGCAGGATGCAGGACTTGTCTGTAAAGCCCGAGGCTGAGCCAGCACCAGAACGAGGTTCTCTAACTCCCACCCAGCGCAAGTAACTCCAGACTCACCTGAGGCCACCTTCACCACGGGCACACTCAGCTGCACTTGCACGGGAACCATGCTCTTCTTCATGGGCTCCAAGAGCCCGATCACACCATTATTGTCCTGGAAGGAAGGGGCAGAGCACTTATCAGAAGTCCTGCCTGTCCCATACCAGCCAGATCCAGGGTTGCAGGCAGCCACAGAGCTGTCTGGTAAGGGTCACTGGCACCAGATGGCAATGGAGAGGTGCGCAGGAACCAGGCCACGTAGTGAAATACTTATGAATGAAATTATACATGGTCTGTGAGTTACATTAAAATAACAAAGGAGTTGGGGAGTGCATGGGAGTAGAAAGGAAACAAGTTTGGCCAAAAGTTGATAATTGTTCGGGTGAGTAGATGGGCATCCAATACATTATTCTGATTACTTTTACGTGTTTGAAGTGCTCCATACAAAATTCTAAAATAGCCCTGATGAGGAAATGCCTCATCAGATTTTTTGACATTTCAAAATAAATTAAATACCAAAGCACCAAAATAATTTTAATGATGAATCTGCTTTTTAAACTACACTCCCGTGTCTTGGAAATTCTGAGATGTGACAATTTCTCCCCAAACCCACCAATACGCCTGAGAAGTGTGAAAGGCAGCTGGGAAGGGGAGAAAAGAGGCTGAAAGAAGGGAGATGGGTGAGGGTAACCGGCTTCCTGGATCGGCCTCAGCCTAAAGACATTCTTGACTCACCCTTTCCCAGGACACGCTTCATGACATCAGATTCAAGAAAGCCTGAGTGAGGAAGCCAGAGACCTGGGTCGAGGCCCAGGCTCTACCTCTGGGCCCTGATTTCACCAGAAAGCACAACAGGGGCACAGGGATGAGTCATCCGTGGGGCCCCACTGGTTAATTCTGTGTGCCAGCCCCCATGCAGCCTTTTAGACCATCCTACCCGGAAGGAGCCCCAGAGGAAGACACGGCCATCCTCGGTGAGGGCCGCCGTGTGACTGTCTCCTGCTGACACTTGAACCACCTTCTCTTGCAGTTCCACTTTCCCGGGAACCATCTCTGCGCCTTCCACTGACGTGTCCCTTCCCAGGGCACCCTCATCATTGCAGCCGAAGGAGTAGACCTGTGTGCAGGATGCCCCGGTCAGTGCAAGGTCGGGCCTTTCAGTCCATTCTTGTTCAGGCCACCCCCTGCTCAGCTAGCCTGTTCCATTTCCACAGAGAAATGTGTGTTGGCTCGCAGTTCCTTCTCCAAGCCCTCCAGCCCAGACCCTGTCCAATCCCATGCCGCTCCCCAGCTCACCTGGCCACTTTTGCTTAGACACACGGTATGCATGCCCCCAGCCTCGGCCTGTACAATGTCTTCCGGAATGGGTACTAGGGTTGGCTTCTTCCTCTCCATCACATTCTCACCGAGCCCCAGCTGGCCCACGTCGCCCTGGCCCAGTGTCAGCACCAAACCCGGTTCTGTGCGGTGGGACCTATGTGAGACTGAGGGGTGAAGAAGACAGCCCCTGAGTGTGTAGGGTGACTGGAGAAAGGAGAGAGCACTGCATGGGCTCTGGGATCACAAAGACCTGGCTTCACGCCCCTGCTCTGCCACAGACCATTAGTGTGACCTTTCTGAGCCTAAGTTTCCTCGTTTGTGAAATGAGGATAACAGTAGTGCCTATTTCATGGGGTTCGTAAAAATTGAGCACATTATTAATGTGAGAGGAAGGAGATGGAAACAAGGAGACACTCAATGCTGCGAAATGAGCCTTGGCGGGGAGAACAGTGAGTACACAAGATAGTTTTCCTGATCAGTTGTTCTTAGCAAGGTGCCATGGTGCCAACAGTGAGGACTCAGGTAATAAAGTCCACCCTTTACTGGCTGCGTACTACTACTGTTGCCAAATCATGCTACAGACCTTCCCTGGTTAGGATCTCACTTTATAGGAAAGGGAACAGAGCCTCGGACAGGTTACTAGAGCTAGTAAGTAGTAGTGTTTGCACTGATACTAAGGGAGCGTCCCTGGGCCTGGGCCCAGGCCCTAGCCTCCATCCTCAGGGTGTGCCTTAACTCCTGAACATATTCACAGTGACACCCTGTGGTTTACATTGGTCCTACCAAGGAGCAGATGCAGAGCAGCTGAAGAGGGAGGGGCAGCTGTAAGAGCTGACACAGGTATTTGCTGAGAGGTAAGCACCAACCAGTGGGTGGCCCAGGGCCATCTGTTGGCCAGTAACAACTGCCTGCGGCCCCGGACAGCCAATGGTGTCCAGCCCCTCCCCCGGGGGTGTGGTCATGACTGCCAGGGCCTCAGAGGGTGTGCAGGGCTGGGAGCCACCTGGTTGGGTTTTCTGGTCAGGAGGGCTTGACCTGCAGGCACCTCGGAAGTAGCGGGTGCCTGGAACGCGGTGGGATGCAACGGCCCTCACTGCCTGGTTACGAGGGTCTGCAAAAGATTAGACACTCGTCTAAGTGTGAGTTCACAGTCCTCCTTCCCAGATTGGGGGCAGATCTCTCTTACCTGCCTCCCTCCAGGAAAGAGGAAACCATTGCCACCTCCCTCAAATGGGACCAGGACATTACTAATTTTCCTCACAACGGCCCAGTGAGGTTGTACTGTTCTCACTTATTTTATGACAAGGGTAATCCAAGCTCAGCAAGATTAATATACGTGGCCAAAGCTACACACCTAGGAAATGGCAGGGCCAGGACTTGAGCTCACATCTGGAAGTCACCGGTCCAAACCCTAACCCATCACTGCCTAGGGCAACGCCTTAGGATCTAGATATTTTTTTTGCTAGTACTGCCTTAGTGCTTTTAGACAAGTCTCTACACCTTTCTGATTTCCAGAGGGTGGGATTCAATGACCTACAGGAGACATTCCGCCTGGGCAGAGTTCCTGGACTTCCAGGGTCCTCGGCTCCAAATGTCAGGGGGAAGGAGCCCAGTGCCAGATTTTGGGAGCCTCAAGAGGCCACCCAGTGCCTAGACAGAGGCCAACTTACTCTTCAACTTCTTCGTTTTGGGGTGGGCATCTTCTGGGGGTGAACTCTTAGCCATACGCTTGGGTGGCATCTTTCTGTCCTGAAAAATCCATATAAATACTCCATGTCAGAATGGCAACCATTTTCCTCCTCTAATTAGGCAACATTAAAAAGAAAAGAAAACCCTGAAAAAAGGCGAGAGAAACTGCTCAGCAATTCCACTTCTCAGAATTTATCTGAGAAGAACAGAATAATACACCCAAAGATTAAGTTCCACAAATATTCTCTATTGCATTCTTCATAACATTTTAAAAAATATAGTAATCCACGTAGGGGATTAACAGTAGGGGAACTGCTAGATAATATACAGTATATTCATGATGGAACGGTATGAAGCCACTACAAGTGATGCTTTCAGAAATTTACTTATTGAAAAGGAAGCTGTTACCATTGCCTAATAATATAAGGAGACTGAAAAACAGTCCATCCCCTTTTTGGCTTTTTTAATTCTTTTTTTTAAATTTTCAATTACAGTGACATGCAGTATATTAATTTTAGGTGTACACCTTAGTAATGAGGCACTACTTAATACGGGATTATCCCAATAAATCTCGCACCCACCTGACACCATACATGGTTATTAGACTATTACTGACTATATCCCCTAGGCTGTACTTTATGTCCCCATGACTATTCTATAATGACCAATTTGTACTTTAAAAAAAAAAATGATTTTACTTATTTATTTTTAGAGAGAGAGGGAGGAAGGAAGAGAGCGAGAGAAACATCAATGTGTGGTTGCCTCTTACATGGCCCCTACTGATCACCTGGCCCACAACCCAGGCATGTGCCCCAACTGGGAATTGAACCAGTGACCCTTTGGTTCACAGTCCGGTGCTCAATCACTGAGCCACACCAGCTAGGCCATTTTTGAAATATAAATGCATACACATCACCCTGGCGTGGTGTGGCTCAGTGGACTGAGCACTGGCTTGCAAACCGAAAGGTCACTGGTTCAATTTCCAGTATGGGCACATGCCTGGGTTGCAGGTTTGATCCCCAGGTGGGGCACATATGGGAGGCAACCAACTGACGCTTCTCTCTCACATCAGTGTTTCTCTCTCTCTCTCTCTCCCCCCACTCCTCTCTCTCTAAAATCAATAAACATATCTTTAGGTGAGGATGGGGGCGGGGGGTGGGAGAGAGAGGGAGAGAGAGAGAAACCAGCCTCTAAAGCCAGAATCTGGACCCAGCTACTTTCTGGCTGTTTGACCTGGAGTAAAGGTATTTAATTTCTTCTTGACTGAGTTTCCTCCTCAGTAAAATTGGGAATAATAATAGTACCTACACCTTTGTGATGTGTAGGATTAAGGAACTAATACTGTAAAAGTAATTACATAGTAAGTGCTCAGTAAATCAATACTGGTGTTATCACTATGTCTAGGCCTGCCCCAGCTAAGGCTCAGGCACAGCTCTAAACTAACCCAGCCCTCCTAACACAGATGAGGGATAGAGACTCTACCCAAGAGCCTTCTCAGGCTCAGCTGTGGGCCTGCGCAGCAGCCAACTCCCTCTGGCCCCCTCTCCCTTCCTTCCTTCCTTCCTTCCTTCCAGTAGGTCCTAGAGCCTCGGCCTCTTTAGCTCCCACTCCATAGGATATGAACATAGTCCACAGCCTCTAAATTTTAGGGCACATTCTGCTGACTGCCCTGAGGGAGGAGAACAAAGTACTGGAGATACGCAAGCAGCCATGCAGGTTGCGCTTCTACAGCTTGTGACTGGCCCAGTTCTGACTCTGATGAGGTGGCACTTCTGAGCTTCACCCAAGTTTTATTTTCCCAGGATGGGAATCCTCCCTCCAACCTGCCTCTCTGAGGCCTCTCTTCCCGTACTAAAAATGCACGTTCTTTGGGATTAGAGGGAACTGGATTCACCAGCCATGGCCGTGGCTGGCTCACCCAGCTTTTGTGACCATGGTTAGCCAGCAGCCTTAACCTCTATGAAGTGTACCCCCATCTGTAAAAAGGGATGCCACGACTACTTCTTAGGGCTGCCGTCAAGACTGATGAAGTGTGCCACTGTCCATCTATTAGAATGGCCAAAATCTGGAACACTGACAATGCCAAATGCTGCTGGGGATGTGGAACAACAGGCTCTTTCTCTTTCTTTCTCTCTTTCTCTTTCTCTCTCTCTCGCGCTCTCTCTCTCTCTCTCAGATTTTATTTATTTATTTTTAGAGAGGGGAGAAGGGAAGAAGAAAGAGAGGGAGAGAAACATCGATCAGTTGCCTTTTGTACACACCCTGTCCCATCCAGGGATGGAATCCACAACTCAGGCATGTGCCCTGACTGGGAATCAAACCAGGGACCTTTTGCTTCACAGGATGACAACGCCCAACTGAGACACATTGTCAGGGCTGGGCACTTTCATTCATTGCTGGTGGGAATGCAAAATGGTACTGCCACTTTGGAAGACTGTTTGGTAGTTTCTTACAAAACTAAATACAATTAAAAAGAGAAGAAAGAACAAGGAAAAGAGATCAACAACTAAATTATAGAAAAAGAAAAACAAACCAGTTGACCCTAAACAACACAGGTTTGAAATGCCGGATCCACTTCTACATGGGGCTTTTTCATAAATATGTCCAGTACTGTAAACGTATTTTTCTCTTCCTTATGATTTTCTTAATAAGACTTTCTTTTTTCTCTAGCTAACTTTTTTAGGCATGAATTCACAATACAATACATCGAACGTACAAAATAAAAGACCAAATGAAATGTTTGTAAAGAACTTTGAAGTACCACCCTGGCCAGGTAGCTCAGTTGGTTAGAGTTGACCCAGTACACCAAGGTTGCAGGTTCAATCCCTGGTCAGGGCACACACAAGAACCAACCAATGAATGCATGAATAAGCAGAACAACAAATCGGTATTTCTCTCTCAAATCAATTTTTAAAAACTAAAAAAAGCAACAACTTTGAAGTGCCAAGCACACAGTAAGTACAGTAATTCCACATTGAACATCATCAATAGGTTCTGTGACTTTAGGTGAACTGACTAGTGTCTCATCAACATTATAATGAAACAATGTTGAACAAAACATCATTATTCAATGACCTGCTGCATTCGATACATGGGAGCATTCATTCATTCCACAAATATTTATTGAGTGCCTATTACCACCATTGGGTTTTGGGTCCCGGGTAGCAAGAAAAAAGACACAAAATCTCTCCCTGTTCCCATGAAGTTTACATTCTAGTGGGAAAGAAAAAAGCAATTATTACAGATGGTTCTGTGTGCAGGCTAGGCCAGGTGCTACAAGAGAGTAACTTGGGAATCACACGACAGTGTAAATGTGCTTAATGCCACCAAACCGTATACTTACAAATGGCTGAAATGATAAATTTTGTTATGTATATTTTACCATAATAAAAAAAGAGAGAGAGAATAACTGGAAAAAGGGAAGGGAGTGGTCAGGGAGTTGACATTTAAGCGACGCCCTGAAATAGGAGAGAAAGCCGAAGGGGAAGGCCCCGACGAAGGTGCTCCATAAACAGCGGGACGTGTTTAGGAATCTGGGGAGGCCAGTGAGGCTGGAGACAGATTAGTCAGATGGCACAAAGGAACCAGGGGTGGATCAAGAGAAACAGGAAAGTCTTAAGAAGAATGTCTTCATCAGATTTGCATATTTTAACAATTTAAGCTCCACTGGTACATCGCCTCTGATCCCTCTCCCAGTCTTAAAGGAATCATTCTCTCCCAGAGAAATTAGGACAAACTTTTGGACCATAATTATTTTATTTACATGTCTATCTGCCATACAAATCTACTCCTTAAAATATAAGCCTCTCTGGGGCACTGGCCACTCCTATCTTCTACGTGCCAACAATATTTTCCGTCTCACAGCAAGGTGAAGAAAGGCACTCTCACTCGCACTTCACAGTTGAGGGAACTGAAGCTCGGAGAAGTAAATTTACTAGCTTAAGTCACACAGCCAGTAAAGGAGAGCCAGGAATAGAACCCAGGTATATTGGATGGGTCAAAAAGTAAATAAGCAAAACGAAAACAAGTTGGCTAAGGGTAGGCCATGATCTGAGCAGGGGTGGAGGCGGCCTGGGCAGGCCTCCCAGGGTCCCGCAGAAGCTTGGCCAAACACAAGGAACAGAGGGCGGAAGGCAGCGGAGAGGGAGAGGGTGGTGAGACCAGAGAGGAGACCCTGAGACAGCCAGGGCCTCCGAGGGCAGGCCAGGTGAGTGAAGAATCTGAAGGACGTGGGAAAGGACAATGGGAACAGCTCCCTGCTGCGGCGGAGTTCAGCACTGGCTTTACCGTCCAAAAGACCTAACTTCTCTGAGCCTGAGAATCCTCATCTCTCAAATGGAGGTCTCTGGGCACTGCGGTGCTGCTGTGAGCAATCCCAGGGTCAGGGCCAGGGTCAGGGCAGGGGATGAGAGGGCCCCTTTCTCAAAGGTGGAGCGTTATACTCATTACCCGCCTGCATCCTCTAGTGCACAAATCAGTGTTTTGTGCACACTCCCTAACTGCTCTGGGTGTGTTTGCTTAACCAGACAGTGAGTGTCTGGGCTGGGAATAAGTAGTAGTCTTTTGTTCCCCACCATCACTGTGCAATAGACAAACACAGCTTCCATCTTTAAGGAGCTCACAGTCTGGGAGAAGGGTTAAGACACAGTCCCAAATAATTAAAAGTCAGGCACAGAGTCAGCTCTCTTAGAACACTCACACCTGCCTTCTGAGGTGTGATCACCCTGGCTTCACAGATAAGAAAGCTGAGGTTCAGGGTAAGGCACCCCAGGTCACACAGGAGTGGGATGGCCTGAAATGGCAGGTCTCCTGACCAGGGCCAGGGCCCCCCACTCCCGCCCTGCTTCTCCCTGAGCCTCAGTTTGTTCATGCGATGAATGCAGGCATACCAGACCAGACAGTCTACCAGGGGCCTGGTGTTCCTGCTGTGGTCCCCTGTGACCTCACCACCGTTTCATTTCTGCAAAGGGAGACAGAGTCCTTTCTGACCACAGCAGCTGGCCCTACCACCATTTCCTGATCACTAATGTCAGGAGGCAGGCACCTGCCTGCCAGAGCCAGAGTCTGAAGAATCTCTTTGTGAGAAAGATCCCCAGGGAAGGGAGGACAGGGGCTCATCTGTCAACAAACATTTGCTGAAATCACGCTACGTGCCAGGTACAGTGCTGGGATGCTTCACCCCAAGAGTTCCTCATCAGTGATCCCCCTTGTATACAGAGCTGTGCCTGGGTTTATGTGTTTATTTTCCGCAGAAGGAAAGGGGCCACATCTTCCACCAGATTAGAACCGTTGCTTTATGAAAATTATAGGGTATTAGTAATTCTCACCACATGCCTCTTACCTTCACTTTACAGATGAAGAAACTAATAGTCGGGGGATGGGGTGAGTGGCCCATGGGGTTTGAACTAGTAAGTTGCAAAACTAAACAGGATTCCTGCTCTTGGGATATCTTGAAAACATGAGCATGAACTCCTTAAGTCATTGTTCCAGCTTCCATTCTAATGCCCTTCTTGGGTGAAACCATCCCTGCTTCTTCCACTCCTACCCAGTGTTCCTTGCTCTTGCCCCTGAGACCCTTCAAGACCCAGTCCCTGCTGTATCATCTTGTTACTCCCTTCATTGTACCGTGTTCCCGGCAGGTTCAAACGCCTGTGGAACCCTGACTGTAACACTCACCTAGGCCTTCATGCTTTTGCACGCGCTGTTCCCTCTGCTTGGATCACCCTAATCCCTCCACCTCCAGTCTGCCCAACTAACTCTACAACTCCATTAAAAGCCCATTCAAGCATCACCTCACCTGGAAAGCCATCCCTGACCCTCCTGGGCAGGGCTGGGTGACACCCTCAGATTTCCCGTGTAACACTCCATCATACACTCAACTTCTGTTAAGACACCGGAGTCACACTTGGTTGGAGCACCTCAATCATTACTTGATGAATGAATGTCTTGCCAGCAGCAGCTCCCCTGGCTCCGCGGCATACATCGATGATCACACTGGCCCTTATGTAATTGTGGCCCCATATGGGTCTCCCCAAGGAGACCGGGAGCTCCTGAAAGGCCACACAGGGCCCTTTTCACCACTGTTCACCAGCCCTGCACGGGGTAGACAGCCAGTAAATAATCTGTTGACAGATGAGTTGTTACGGAGTTCACAGCACATCTCTCCAACAGGTCAACAGTTGTCTTGCTGCCTGCTGACGCTGAGGTTTATTTCCCTGCAGCTGCCCCTCGCTAGCCTGCCCACGAGCTCCTACAGCAGACCCTCACCGGGCACGATTCCTTCCCCAATCTGCAACCTAATTCTCCAAATGAAGTCTGGACAAAATCACTTTTCCCTCCTCGGAAACACAGCCCCAGCCAGGGCAGCCGGCTCGGGTCAGCGAGGCGAGCGGGTCCGCGCGCCCGGGCCGGCGAGGTCACCGCGGCCACGCGCACCCCGGCCGGCCGCGCTCGGGCCATTTGAATCTCCCGCCCGAGTAGGCGAGCTGGCCCGGCGTGAGAGGCGCGGCGGCAGAGGGTCCACCCGGCCTTCGTTCAAAGGAGTGGGGCCCGGCCCGCTCCCGGACGCCCCATGGGACCCGGGACACACGCACCCGCACACGCGCCTTCCTGCCGCCCGGCTTCACGTGGAGCCGTCGCCGCGAGACCGGACGCGCGTGAGCAACGGCCCTGGCCCTCCGAGGACCCCCAGTGCTTCGTCTTTGGTCGCTCAGGGACTGCCCTCCTCCAGGACCCTTCTCCGGAGAGGCACGCGCGACCTACCTCGGTGCAGGTCAAGCTACAAGGAACTCTTCGGCTCGCTGGCTGGGCCGCGAATTGCCCCAGAGCATGCGCTCTGCAGGCCTCTGGCCCTGACCCGGGCCAGAAAGGAAAACAAAGAGCCCAGCGGCCCCTGGCGGCCGCCCAGGGAAGTGCAAGTGACACGCTCTAGACTAGGTTCTCCATGGGCACTCCACTGGTACAGTGGGTGTATATTTTGGAGACCAACATATCGGGACAAGTCTACTGACAACCAGAAAGACTACTTGAAAACAGGGTTTGTTTGGGAAAACCTGGTGTGGAAGGGACTGTACAGAGAAAAGAAATACTGATCTTCCCTGTTCTCAAGAGGGTCTCCATTAAGAGGAAGATGAGAAATAAAAAAGAAAAAACAAAAAAAGATGAGAAATCAGACTATCAACACGCAGCTATGACAAGGGTATGCACAGGGGCATCTGGTTCAGCCTGGGACTTAAGAAAGGCTTTCCAAGTTAACTCGAAGAGGCCAGGACACCATAGGAGAAGCATCTCTTGCAATGACAGGGAGCCAGGACGGCCTACTGTGGTCATGGGAAACTGCTAAGGTCTGACTGGAGCAGTGTGTGTCTGTGGAAGTGACGGGAGAGCACTGGAGCAGGGGAGCTGAGCCATGGATATTGTGTGTCTAAGGAGTGCAGCCTCTGTCCTGGGGCAGTAGGGAACTATGGAAGGGATTTGACCACAGATTTTTGTTCTAGAACAGAATGGAAAAAGGACTTGTGGGAATGGGAAACTGAGAATGGGGGAAGCAGGCCGAGAGAGGAAGGCAGACTGGAAAGAAGAGGGTGTGACTTGGGGCTGGCAGTCTGGAGAAGGAAGATAGGCACCAAGCAGACAGACGGCCCTCTCCTGTTAACACACTCGTTCTTCAGGATGGGCACAAACAGTTTGTGAAGAGTTCAGGTGTTCCCTGAGGTGACCTCTGTGGCCATTTGACTGTCTGGGTGGTTTCTGAAGTCAGAGCAGTGACCTCTGCAGATGGTATTTTCTCTATTTCATGTTGATTCTGGCTCTGAAAGTCATTCCATCATTCCCAAAAAGATGGACATTTTTGATGAGTACTTACCAAATGAATTTCTTTTACTATGCAGATCCCACCCCAAAGTACTCCCCGTCTTGAGGCTCTCTTACCTCTTCAAGTTTACCTCTGCCTCCATCACGAACTCCTCCTTTGGATGATATAGTACCGTGAAATTTCACTAAGTTTAAGCCCTGGGATTTCTGATCTCTCTTTGCTGTCTTCCGCCAAGATCTTACTCATTCACATGGCTTAATGTAATTGCGAAAATGATATTTATCACCTATTTCATAAAACCCTTTACTTTTTTAACTACAAAAACATGTCTACCCGTGTTCTTTAGCCCATTTGTTCTTCACAAAACCCTCATGACGGTTGAAAAATTAGAAAAATGAGGTTCAAAGAGGTTAAGGGCATTCTCTGGAGTCATCAAACAAGTGGCAGGAGGGGGTCAGAACTCTTGTTCAAAGCTGAACCATCACTTTTTGCTTGAGAGGGCAGTTCATCCAGTCTGGCTCTGATCTCCACACTAAGTTTTAGCCCTACCTCCCTGCCCAGATGACCCAGCACCCGTGGATCTAGACCCCCTCCCCATGCAACTTCATCATTCCAGCCAAAGTTAAGGTCCTCCAAGAAGTATAGATTCAAACCTTAGCTTCTTTTCTGTTTCCTCTCTCCCGTCTCTTCTTCATGTTTCTATGTCTGCCCCTCTAGTTGGAAGCACCACCCTCCTGGCCTCAGCTCCTGCCTCTCGTTTCTTCCCCTCCATTTCATTCCACCATCTCCAGGTTAGTCTCCCTAAACCA